>JAHRHZ010000069.1:22032749-22088885 GCA_024137785.1 Ginglymostoma cirratum | reverse complement strand
TGCTTGACCTGCTGTGCTCATCCAGCCCCATGCTTGTTATTTCAAACAAATAGCAATAGCTGCGCTCAAAAAATACCATATTTTAATGCTCATACATTTGAACTAATTGAAGATATTATTAGGGTTTTACTCCAGAATATGCTAAACTTTCCAAATGCTCCCCTGTAAGCTCAGTGTCCCTCGTTCAGAGTTAAAAACCTGACCACATGAGGGTGCTCTATCCTAGTGCATTGGGTATGCATCACAGCTCACAGTGAATGCACCAAATAAATATATTATACTGCTGGAGGTGAGAAGGACCAGGTTTCATTTCCAACAGGTGCAAACATTTCATTTTGAAAAGCAGGAATCAGAACCGAGAATGTATCTTATGCGCTTTTATAAAGCAAAAGTGTAAAAATCTGTTCCAACAGGGTGTTAATTGTGTGTCAATTGTCTGCTTAATGGCATTCAAGTGACAGGCCTTGTGTTATGTCTCCAAGTCCATATACTTTAATATAGAGCCATGACATCATCAATAACACAGAAAGATCTCAGATGCCATCTCACTTGGAATGAGTTGAAGCACGACATGTTGATAGAAGCCTACTATACTTTGCAGCTTAACTTCCTCCAGACACCAGTGCGCTTGTGAATTTAATAATCTGTACATAACAGCCAGCTGGTAGTGAGAATCTGTCCGATACTTCAATATCAGGGTGACCACGCCTAATTTATAACGTTACAAGGGATGACATAAAAATTATTACAGCAGGTAAAAATACTCTACGGAGAACAAAACTCACATCAAGCATTAATTGGAAACTCACCCATGCTTCTAATGATAAGCTCAGGGTCATTAATTCATGTTTGTTGCAAAATATTAACTGAATCATACAACTGTGCAAAGTTGTCTCCTCCGAAGTGCTGAAGACTATTTCATAAATTAGTAAAAATGAAATATTACGATATGTCGAGCACAAAAATTTATAAGCATTTGAATCGAGTGGGTGCAGTGGTAATGTCTCTATCTCTGGGCTAGAAGGTCTAGGTTTGAGTGCCACCTGACTCAGAGCTTGTTTGATTCAAGGTATTTAGGATAAGGGCAAAGGGAATATTATGGATAGGATTGCTCATGTTGTACAAGTTATCTGGACTATTGGTCAGTATAAAGCAGATTTGCTCTCATAATCCTCTTTTTAGTTTGGAATATATAGGACCTGCCTGGACTGGTGTGGTAGAGGAAATCCAGATGGTAAACTAATACAATGTTTCCTGTCTTAAATAGGTTGTGTTTTATTGAATGAAAGCGATAAGATACAGGTGACATTGGTATGATAGACACTGTTACAAATGTTATGAGTGAGAACCAGATGGTCGTTCTACTTCGTTTGAGATCCAAAGCTATTCCTTATCCAGGTCATACGATAGTTTTGCTTAACATGCATCTTATCATTTACTGTTTCAGGGATTAAAATCTTATCCAGCAATGGTGTGGTGGTAATGTCACTGGATTTGTAACACAGATGCCCAGGCTCGTATTCTGGGGACAGAGGTTCAAGTCACGGCAGCTTTTGGAAAATACCTGCCTGTTGTGGCTTAGTGGGTAGCACTCTCACTTCAAGTCTGTAGGTTGCAGATTCAAAACTTAGTCAACAAAGTACAGCACAAACACACACAGGACATTTTGTAGCACAATGGGCAGCATCTTGAATTATAGCACAGACTGTAGAGCAAACAGACCTTTCAAACAGTTACATGATAACACATGCCTCGTCTACACGGTCTCTCCAGATAATTGAAGTAGTGTAGGCTGTTGGTTGTGTATGTTTGCAACGTATACTATCATTAGTAAGCACAGCCAAACTATGTGTGTACGTCTGTGTTGTTGTAGCCTTTTAAATAGTCAGTGTTGCACATAAACTTCAGACACCTGATTACAAGAATCCAGTGGTCCATGTGTTATCTAGACTAACGCATATAGTAAACCACAAATGACATCAAGCATCTCTTCCAGCCAGAAGCTCTGGGTTTAAGCCCCACTCCAGTACTTGATAGTCTACAAGTTGCATTCATGCTGTGGACAAACCTGGTTGCTTATCAATGTGTCAATCGTCCCGATACGCCCACGCACGTGCTAACAGCAGAAAAGTATCCTGGTCAACCACAGTTGATGTACTGTTGCGCCCCTTAGACTATAGCTTTTGATAACAGATTGGCAACATGTTCCAGGCAAACTAACCTTGGAAACAGACATAAGCATGTGCTTTCTCCGTCTCACGCGTTACTAGACACAGGCACAAAGTGGTATTGGTAGTGGCCAAAATAAACAAGCAAGATGTTTAATATATTCTTGCGTCTTTACAAATGAAAACTTATAAGTGTATAAAAACCAGCTCTCAGATCTATCCTTCACCGCCCAGCTATCTGAATTACAGAAGAGCTATTTTGTGCTATAATTTGTAATGAGGTTTTTAAAAGATGTATTAACATCTGTTTAAAATAAATCAAAATGCTTGTGGGATTTGGAACAGCGGCATTCACTTACTCACTAGCAGACTGAACAAACATCACTGATTGAAGGGTCTAGGCCCGAAACGTCAGCTTTCCTGCTCCTCTGACATTGCTTGGCCTGCTGTGTTCATCCAGCTCTACACCTTGTTATCTCAAACACCACTGATTAACAGGTTATTCAATGCATTGTGGAATCTCACCATGCAAGAAAAACAATAGCAACTGCACAACAAAAGAACTTGCAGAGCAAAACACTGACATTTTTATGGACTAAGAAGTCCAAATCCTTACGCAGATGCTTTCTTTTTCGGAATCACAGCACAGAAACAGACCATTCAGTCTAACGTACACCTGCCAGAGTTTATGCTCCATTTCAGACTCCTCCTATTCATCTTTATCTCACCCTACCAGCAAAACTTTTGATTCCTTCGTCTGCAAACAATTACCCATAGTGCAAAATGGCTCCCGTGCATGCGGAGACACGGCCAGTGATGTCACAAGGGCCAGGAATTGGGGTGGGGGAGGCAGTAAAGAGGGGGGCTGGGACTGCAGGGCAGCCTGCAAGAAGAAAATAAGATTTCACATTCTTCAGCGCTATCTTTAGATCAGTAGCTACTGCCCATTGCTCAAGAATAAGGTCAATTTTCTTCCTATTCTTTCCATCACTTAGAGGTGGCAGTCATGGGAAACTCTTTCCCCTTTCATGTATTACCCCAGCTTCCCCTCAAATGTATTTGTACTAATACTTGAACTACTTCTTTAGATAGCAAGTTTTTACATCCCTTAAAGTAAAATTGCTTCTCCTGAAATCTCTATTAGATTTATTAGTGGCTGTCCTGCATTTATGGCACCCCGTTCTAGTCGACCCAGCAAGTGTAAACATTTTGTCCTTGACTACAGACTTCCCCTCCATGGCTTTTGCTTAGGCTACAATGTTACTTAGTAAGACAGCATTCACTTCATGTTAAGCTACCTTAAATAAAAAGGCACAAACTGTTGACTTTACAGCAATAATAGGACACAGGATTAAATGGGAGTGAAAAGGTCTGCTTGAAGAGGTGGACAGAATAGGCAGTGATAATAATTGACAACAATAACAATCCTGTTGATAGAGATGCTTACATAAGTCTTTCTGGTCATGGGTGAACATAGCCATTTACTCCATCTTCTGAAATTGTTGGAGTACACTGGTTCTCTGCACATTCAACAGCAAATAGGAAAGTACGGCTGCCAGAAAATAAAGTTTGGAAACCGCGATTGAAAAGTGATATATTACACTGAAGATGCCCGGGTGCTGTTAACTCTGCAGTTCCCTTACCACTGTCGGCACATGACCAACATAAAGCAAATTTGGCACCTGACTGCTTCAAAAAATGAAGTCTTTACGGGTTTGAAGGACTACCACCAGAAATAGACCAAGGCACAAACTTGGAGTGATTCAGGAATTTGCTTACAACTCTCAGATCAGTATGTTAGCACAACAGAAAAGCTGTTTTAGCACAGCCGTCATGTGCATCCAAAATGGACGGTATCGAGAGCATCTAGACCTTGAGGCAATATTGCAGGGTCATATAATCCTAACCTGAGATTGAAGTTTCAGCCAACATTTAGACACACAACAAGAGAAGGAATTTTAAATCCATTTACACTGGCACTATTTGAAGCTGCTTTGATGCCATTTGCTATCCATGCCAGAAATGGAGGCCAACACGTGAGACTTCTGCAGGCTTCATTTTCGAGGAAACTTACCAAGGTCTCCCAAGTCCAATGAGCGAGGTATTAAAAGGTGAATCCTGGCAAGTTAACCTTTGGTTTGCCATAGGCTACTGTTAGCTCCCCAGTTCCCCTACCACTGCTAGCAAAAGCCAACATAAAGTGAATTAGGACCAGTAGTTCAGGATCAGTGCATTATGAAATAAAGGTTTTGGCATACATTTTGTATAAGCTAAAAGTAGCTCAAGTTCTGACCCAGAAACCAGCAGCATGGTGGTTCAGTGGTTAGCACTGCTGCCTCACAGTGCCAGAGACCTGGCTTCGATTCTATCCTCAGGCGACTGTCTGTGTTGAGTTTGCACATTCAGCCCACGTCTGCATGGGTTTCCTCCCGCAGTCTAAAGATGTGCAGGCTAGGTGGGTTAGCCATGGGAGATGCAGGGTTACAGGGAAAGGGCAGGGGGTTGGGTCTGGGTAGGATGCTCTTTGGAGGGTCACTGTGGGCTTGATGGGCTTAATGGCCTACTTCCACACTGTGGGGGTTCTATGATAATTCTATGAAACTAACTACCAGCCATCAATATTTGCAATACTAAATCCAGTTAAGTTACTCAGAACTAGACCCAGAAGCCAACACAGTTTAATATAAAAGAATCAGATCTCGCAGTGAAAATAGTGGAAACCTGTTAATTAACATCAGTCAGTTCTGAAGAAGGGTCAGTGGATCTGAAATGTTAACTCTGCTTTATCTCCACAGATGTTGCCAGTCCTGCTGAGTTTTTACAGCAATTTCTGTTTTTGTACCCAATTTCCAGCATCCACAGTTCTTTCAGTTTTTAATTAACATTGGTCTTCTGGAGTCAGTATAAATGATACTTCACACTAAGCGCCGAATTCGACCATAAAAGACCTCCTTCAATCAGATGCTTTTTATTCTGTAAATAAAGCAAGGTTTCAGGGTCAAACATCTTGGACCCACAAACATACTTTACGAAAATTCCATCGAGAGCGTAATGCCTCTCTTTGTGAATATAAAAGTGGGGCAATTAGAACATGTGAGATGCTCTTCTCAACCTGGAACTATTGGAAACAAAGATGTAAATACACTAGAAACTGAAAGGAGTATTTATCCAAAAATACGCCTTGGTCAACAGGCTTTGCTGATCATTCATTTGAAAGGTGTAAATACATTGTGTGGAATTTTAACAAACTCACCACTAGACTAGTTTGTAGTCAATTTGCTCTGTATCTCAATTTACTGCACTGGCCACTGGAAGGAGCTGATATACCTCCACAGGCCTTTCAACACAAGTAAAAGTTAATGGGGTGGAAATTCAACTAAATGCAGAATTGTAAGATGTAAGCAACTTGGCATAAGATGCACAAAATTTATTTTACCATAAACTCTTCATTAGTCTGCCGGATACAAAATGTAAAAGTGAACCATGTAAATTGGTAAGCATAGGACAATTAAAAGTACCAAATGACGTATGTCATTTTGTCCTTGAAATTCCACTTTACCAGTGCACTAATTTGGTACAGTAAGCTCTGAATAATTGTTTAGCAAAGGACACATTCTGTATGCTCTAGTCTATTAGTAGGAAATTAATTTGAACTTTTTCAACAAAATTAGAACAGCAAAGTAACCTGCAGACCACTGTGGTGAGTTTTTTTTGCCAGTTGAATTGCATCAATCAGTATTAATTATAGGTGTGGTTATATTTTGCCTCCTCCTGCTGTTATCTTCAATAGCTTTAACATATTCAGTTACAGCTCAGAGACGAAGGGCAGGGTCTTTTTTGCTAACAATCATCATCTTCTGCAACATTGAGAAGCAGAATGACAGAGTGTTTTCATCTTCAATGCATCACAAAATTATTTTACCTGGTTTTCCACAAAATGAACTGTGCATTATTTTGAAATGAAATGTGACAAACTGCCTTGCTTTAGACCTAACGGAAATCTCAACCAACAGGGATGTGGTCGTAAGGGAACATCAGGTGCTGACAGACTGTGGTTGCTTACCCTAAAAGGTTTTCCCATTTAGTGATGCCAACAGCTTGGGTTCAATTCCCACACCAACTGAGGTTGCCATTAAGGACATTCTTTCTCAACCTCTTCCCTTGCCTGAGGTATGGTGACCCTCAGGTTAAACCATTACCAGTTGTCTCTGTTTAATGAGAGAGCAGCCTTCTGGTTAGATCGGACTATGGCACCTTTAGCTTTATCATTTTTTACTTTACCCTAAGTTATAGCTTTCTGCTGAGAGCAACGCTGAAATATCAGGATTTCACAAACATCTTTAAATCAGAACTCAGAATCACCTTTTCAAAATAAATTCTGTATTTATGTAAACAAAGGTGAGAATTTCTAATTTTTTTCAGTCTCTCATTTCTTCCAACATGATTGTCTTGTCTTCATATGCAAGCAATTTTATTTTTACTTTTTATGCACAACTTAATGATGATTCCTACATATTTTGGATGAATCATTAAATTCAGTTCCTGCCTAGTCCTTCATGTGAATGCAAAAAATCTTGTATTAAATTATCCTGGTGCAGTTCTCCCTGGTATCATGGCAAATATTTATGCTGCAACCAATGTCACCAAAACAGAATATTTTGCCAATATCACATTGCTGTTCATGGTAACAATGCCATATACCAACAGTCAACAAGTCCTCCACTTCCTGCGCTTTAGGGGGCCTGAGGTCATGAAAGACAGTAAACAAATACGTACTGGTTCTCTGTGTCTCCAATTTGGTGGGAATAATTACAGTGGGAGAAATTTCCATTGTAAAAATAGACATTGGAAATTAAAATTTAAATTATACACACATATACATACATAGACACAGATACACAGACAAGGTAGAGAGAAGCAAGCTCAAAGTTTGTGAATCCTATTTCATGATTATCATAAAAACTTGGACACCTATTAGGTGTTGTAAATTTGTGTGACTAACAATTATTTCAATGAACTATTTCACAAATTGCAGTTTAGGGATGCTACACATTTTAAAGTGTTTACACTTCTGACTCCCTCTAGACAAGTTGTAAAACATGGACCTTATTGTTATATTTGAAACAATTGTCAAAAGAGTATGATATCTTCAAGAATGTGCTATTTTTTCCTACAACAAACGAAAATTGTACTTAGTCTACCGGCCCACTAGAAATCATAGACTTAGCTCAAGAATAAAAGAGCGAGCAAAAAGTTCTACATTCTCAATGGCACAGACAAATCTAAAAAGGGACAGGACAATATACAAAGTGCATTCTGGAAAAAACAAACAGTGGCCTGATATAATC
This sequence comes from Ginglymostoma cirratum, assembly GCA_024137785.1. Classification (NCBI taxonomy): domain Eukaryota; kingdom Metazoa; phylum Chordata; class Chondrichthyes; order Orectolobiformes; family Ginglymostomatidae; genus Ginglymostoma; species Ginglymostoma cirratum. The sequence continues at coordinate 22,081,369 of JAHRHZ010000069.1, read as the reverse complement.
ACAATACATCTCCAGAGTCAGAATGACTTGTCCTTACACCGTTCTGCTAGTCAGTGTTTCAGTTAATGCTTGAACAAAGCACTTATCTGCGAGGTGAAAGAACTATGGTTGTTCTGTAAAGGTAAACTAGGTGAGGTCAAGTCACAGTACCCACAAGACTTCTGAGAGATGTTATCAAAAGTAAACAGTTGTCATTGATAGAGGAGGGATTTGTGGTAAAAAATTACATTTGAACTCATTTACGCTTTTTGATTACAACAGCTATTCTGTGAATTTACTTGTATATGAAACATTAAATGCTCACATCGTACTGAATTCTGTAACAAAATAGGAGGCTCAAAGCTCGTTTGCCCTGGACCAGAAGCAAATCTAGCCAATAATCTGGAATTGAAATCTGGTCTCAGTAGTTTAGATATCAAAACCATTGTCATAAGGACCCATCTGGTTCACTGGTGTCCCTTCAGGAAAGAGAAGCCGCCATCCTTACCTGGTCTGGCATACATGTGACTGTAGACCCATAGCAACATGGTGCACCCTTAACTGTCCTCTACAACGGACCCAGTTCAAGGGCAATCTGGGACGAGCAACAAGTACTAGCCTTGACAATGACACCCACATCCCATCAAAAAATATGCTCAGCTGTAAACAATATTCTCTCTGACTGCAGAACTCTCCTCAACCAAAATGGTTTTAATTAGGAGAGGAAATTGAGAGATGAGTGCCCAAGATCCCACCCGTTCTGAGAATTGTTTAGTTTTTCTCAAGTGGCGTGGTCAAACACCTTTGCATATCACCAGATACACACGAACTCTACCCAGAAGAAGCACCATTGGGCGGTGTTTTTACGGCATTGTTTTTGTGGGGAAATTTTTTTGAAAATATACTCATTATATTTAAGATTTTTAAATTGGTATAATTTGATTCATACACTGAATATTATTTATATCAAAAAATAAGTCAACCCTGCATCTATTTAAAATAATAATAACTTGCAACAATATATAGAAAAAAAAGACTTGATACTGAGGTATGACAGTTTTTTGGTAAAATAAAATAATGGCACACAAATTCTTTTAAAAGGCTCCAACTAGTACATTTGTGTCCAAATGAACCAACTCACCATAATTTTTGGAACCTCATCAAACACTTAAAAATGAAGACAATTGGCTGAAATTCTCATTGGTGGTTAATCCATCTTTGGGTACAAATGGCCAGGTTTATTGGACAGGTCATGCTTTTAGTAATGTCTTTTAAACTAGCAGAGATGACCATTGAAATGTGATACACGCTTAAACAGTCCACACTCTTTTGTACCAGGTCGGTAACTTGCACTGTACAAAGCACAACCAAGTACAAAGTACAGGCCTAGTTCTTTACTTCCCCTGACAGCATTACTGTCTGCATCCTCCATGGAACTGAACTCCAGCTGGGCACTTAAAAACACATGCTGCCCAACCCATTCAGTTTACAAGTTGCTCATGAAAGAAGTGTCAAATGCCACATACATACCATACCCATAGACTAAGTTGAGCTGCAAGGTTTGTTGGTTTATTAGTGCACAAGGCCTGCAAAATAAAACAGTACTCAAAAGAATCTTCCAGAGGGAGGGCGTAGTTAAAATTTAGGGCATTCTGTTTCATAGACTAACACAACTTTGTAAATAGCATCTGCTTCATACAGCATTTAAAACAATCATGTATCCTACCTCCAATGGAGGCTACAGTGATATAGTGGTAAAGTCATGGAGTAATAATCCAAAGGATATGGGTCAGTGCAGTGCGGAAAGAGGCCATTCAGCCCACTGAGTCTGCAGCGACTCTCTGAATAGCCATTCCACCGAGACGCAGGTCCCTATCCTATTCCCATAACTCTGTATTTACCATGGCTAATCCACCAAGTCTGCACATCTTTGGATCGTGGGAGGAAACCAGAGCAGGTGGAAAACTCCCACACAGACACAGGGAGAACATGCAAACTCCACACAGACAGTCAGCCAAGGCTGGAATCAAACCTGGGTCCCTGATGTTATGAGGCATCAATGCTAACCACTGAGCCACCGTGCCATCCCTGCGAATTAAGACGTGCAAACGTTTCTTTTCCAATTTTTCATACAATACTTCATGTCAACATACACTTACATTTTCTTGTGTCAACAACATGACGTGTTAACCTTGAATTCATCCTTCATCAGATCGTGATAAATTAAATGTCAAAAAAATCTTGTTTCAAAACACATTTCCAAAAACGGCAGAGATTTATGTCACAGCTAGAAAGCTGTGCTGCAGCCACAAACCAGGATTACAGTAGTTCAGAAGACTAGAGATTGCTTTCATCATCTAATCCAGGTTCTAAAGATGGCAACACATATTTATGGGAGTAAAGGCTTATCAACTTAATTGAACTTCAAGTGAAAATTATAAAGCCTCTATATTTTTCTTCAAACTTATGTAAAATATCCACAGCTATTAACTGCCTAACTGATTTTTTAATTTAAATCATTATTATGTAACAGTTACAAGATTCACAGGCTAGAGTTCAATGACCAGAAACAAAAATTTGGATTTAGAGTTTTTAAAACAGCTCAGGAATGGAAAAGTCAAACAGCTTGTCTTCTTTTAAAAATAACTTTGATAAAATATACTGAAGAATAATGGCTAGCACAAAACAAAATCCAACATGACAGATCCCATCATGTAGTCAAAAGAAAGCCCTGAGCTATTTCCAAAATTACAGAAGTTTTTCATAATTATATAAACTACCTTCCTGTCAGTCAGAACACTTTTACAACATTCTTGACAGATGGCAAGAGTTTGTAGCAGTTAATTTAGTTAATCAATATTCCAGTCATTGCAAGTCTAAAGAAAGACTTTATTGATTGAACCATGCAGGACAGACTTTAAAAATGTTTCTGAGAGATTGTCAACAAAGTCCAGTAACAATCACACGTAAGCATGTGTATACTGATACGCATGCACAGATAGCCACACACGCAATGCCAGTGGTACATCTCCCTAAAGCCGCAAGTTATTTTGAAAAATATGTACACAGGCACTGTTAATACTGTACCAAAATATCAGGAATAGAGCCAAAGCAAACCATATTAATGTGACACCACTAAAATATAGCATTCTTAACTATTTTACAAAAGGGTTTTTAACGTCATCTTGCTGGTGGATCACAAAGTTGTCCAGCCAACAGAGAAGTCATACACATCTGGAAGATCCCATGTTCCATCCCTAGTCAATGCTGAAAGAATCATTTTCAACCTAGGCAGTGACAGGACTTCAACACACACTGGATTTCAACACTCCTTGGTTAAAAGACAGAACATTGGTTCATTATTACTGCTCCTGATTTTATGCCAGCCCTTTCTGCTGAATTATACCTTTCTGTCCACTGGCTAAGAACAGTTCAGACCAAGCTCCATAAAGCTTGTCCACCCCTCTTTTACACTTTTGAGATGCCCTTTGAACCTACTTCACTCATCAGGCTTTTGATTATCGGTTGTTGTAACTCCACATGTAGCTTAGTGTCAAATTTTGTTGATCATGTTGCTGTGAAGCAATTTGTGTAAATACAAGTCTGTTGAACTGTGTTGCCCTGCACTGCAGTGTAATTAGCTGCTGACAATTTTCATCAAGTTACTGAAGGACCATTCACAGAATCATGTTGCACGGATTGTCTTCAGAAAGAAAAGAAAATTACCACAATAACATCTTCAAAATTATCTCTGCTGCCTTTTCTTGATTGTAATACTTTCTATCCCCTATACATTCCATTTTATCTTGTTTTATCTTATTTCCTACTTAATTTCACAGCATAACAAGTTGCATTTTTTTTCAAACAGTGATCTGATTTGCAGGCCGGTAATTATCAATCTGAATTTTTCCCCAGCACCTGATGAGATATGTCAGTGGTGAAGGAATGGCAACCTGGCAAAACAAGTTTTCTTGTGACCAGCATCAAAATTTTTAAAAAATTGAGTTCTCTTGATTACATATCGAAACCAAATCTCAACCGTGTTGGACTGCAAAGCATTGCTGCGCTGTGGCAGATCACCTACAGAATCCCAACTTATGGAAAATGAATAATATCAGATTCTTTGCCTGCTAGTTTGAATTTAATTGACAAAGCAGGAATATGGAACTATTAATTGTCTGTACATGATCAGTGCTTTGTTCACAAGTTTTACCTTTAAGTCTGATTTGTGGAGATCCTAAAATCTAGTACAGTTCATTCAGATTCAACTAAACCAAAAAAGGTTTGCCAATTTACTTTTCAAATGTGTTTCCATCAAACCGTGACATCACAAAAACAGCTTCCTTTTGGCCAAAGTGATAACAACAAGGTAATTAGCCAGATTACAGGAAATTGAAAAATATCTCCTTCCAAAGAATGACAGCCACAATAACAATATGTAAAACTACCAGCATTCATGGTCATTACTCTGAAACAGGCAGCAATTTCTGGAATCCATTGTGTGCGGCTGGATTTGGAAATCCCCAAGTTCTTGTCAACAATTCTACACTTCTTCATAGGATGTATAGGTGAAGTCTCCACAGATGGTAATCAAGTAGAAATCATCACACATGGGAATTTCTATTTCTTACCCTTGGGAAATATACACATTGTTGAAAGAGGTGTTAACTTGGTTGTTAATAGTTTACTGAGTCATAATTGCTGGCAAAATTACTTCTCTGGCCCTGAAAAAGTCATTGTGTTTCTCAGAACATTGAATTATTCAACTACTTGGTATAAATTCCATATTTTGTGAAAATAACATGTTTTTAAAACTTATTATATTTCAGCTTCTACATTCATTCCATGCACAAACTCAAGCTTTCTTCCACTTTCTACAAAATTATAAACATGGCAGCAAAGGCCCACTGCTTACTTCCTGGTTTACTATCTGTGAGAATCCTTCAATGTGGCCTGAGTATGCTTCTGATTCACTTAAAGATTTAACTTGACTGAGTTCATCACTGGGTAGACCTCCACCATATATTGATTCGTATGCCTTTGCTACTTCACGGCATCAACGTTACCAGGTACTGGAGATTTTTTACAGCTAGTAATAAAATGAAATTCATGTTGGGAAAGTTAAAGTTTATACCACAAAGATCACTTGATCTTCATAGAAAGGTTTCTTCAAGGTCAAATAGCATTCGTTTGCCAACAACTACAAAATCTGTGTCATAGAATTTATCATTAAAAACAAAAACTTACTGACAAACTAATCATCTATATTTTCGCTCTGAGACAATGACATTTTCTTATTTGGGGTCAGTGACATGGTTTTAAACCAAACACAACATTCAGTACGGTCTGGCATTAGTGTTTCTGTTCACGCTCAATGTCAGAGCAATGTCAAGCGTGGACTCTTTTGTATCTAATTTATAAGCTTTTAACCTGAAACTAATCAACCACCTCATAGAATGTACAGTCAGAAAGAAAACATGTTCATCAGAAATATGATTTTTGAACTAAATACTTGAGAAGTTATGCTGTATGTTGTGGCATAATATTATACTTATAAATCATGTGCACACTGGACATATTCTCCACTTTATTCATCATGAAAAATACATTGACAAGGCATGAGGTTTATTGAAACGTCCATTTCACAGCCATTGAAGTTATATTGCTGCCTTTTAATAATTTAAATGTCATCTTGAGTGTGGCGGTAAACATTGCATCATGACTGAATCAGTAAGGAAAAGAGATTATTGCTCCAGCTGGTTCTTTTCTATTTGTTAGCCAAAATAAATAGGATCTTTCTGCAACAAATGCCCACCAGCGGCCAATGCAAGCATCCACTAAATCCAACATTAGTTCAAGGTAACCAAGGGGTGATAGCAGAGGTACTATCAAAGCTACCATGACACAAACAATGAAAAAACACGACTGATATATATTGTGAGCAAAAGCAGCATACCACTTCTCGATGAATAAAATTCCCTTGACTTTGTCTGCATACATCAATAGATAATACTAGAAATCTCTAATGCAGTTCTCACGTGTAGTTTTACCCCATTTTCCAATGTTGAGTGGAATAGCAGGGTATAGCCCCAAATATCTGTGGTAGACACTCACTCTTTCTCTTCAAGTACCCTAACATGGCAAGAGTGGCCATGATCTTCCCCTGGATTAGTCCATGATTAAACTTGGCAAAGTACTATAAAGTTTTCCATCACTTTCAGCAGTGCAACACAACTGGAAACTCTCCAGCTCTTATTGGAATTACAGGTTGACAATCTACCTGATGATCCCATTTTCCACAACTATCAGAACCTGAAGTGGAACTTGAACCCAGAGTTTCTGGCCCAAAGGTACGGATTCTATCACTGCATCACAGAACGACCTAAGGAAAATTATACATCTTAAATAAAATCTATAACAAACTTTTTTATATAACACGTGGATAAATAAAATACACTGGGGCAAATAAACATAAAAACTTTACGCAATTGCAGGATTTCACTATCCACACACAACTGTCAGGTTATTTATGTTGTCCTTTTCACCTTGGGGAGAAAAAGTTGCATATTTACTGGCACTCTGTTGATTGCCCTAGCTACGAAATATCTTGAGATCTGCACAAACGATGTCTGTGCCTGCTAATTGACATGTATCCACGTACATAAGTTCGCCTGGAACAATCATGGAAAAACAGTAGCATTGTAAACAGCCAAAGAATGTAAGCTGATTTCAGCAAATGGAGATATGTAGCATGCACTAAGGAGAACATACATGAACGACATGTACAAAAATGGTAACACAGCTACCTTTCTGTTTCATAGTCATTTTTTGAGAAACCACTGCAAACCTACTCTAATTAACTTTCAACTTTAAAGCAGTTGGACTCTGCTCTATTTTGAGCCTTGAAAAAGTTGTTTGTTCACATCAAGCCCAACAATGATCTCCATTTGTAAATGAATAGTGTACTTGTGACTTTAAGCATGAAGATTGATTAATTTGAAAGGAATGAGAACCACTAGAATCAAAGAACCACATGACAAACTGATCTGCAGAGGGTCACAACAAGGACTCTGAAGTGCATATTAACAATTATCATAGAGTCATAGAATGGTACAGCATAGAAACAGACCCTTCAATGCAACTCATACATGCCAGACATCCTAAATTAATCTAGTCCCATATGTCAGTATTTGGCCCATATCCCTCTAAACCCTTCCTATTCATATACCCATCCAAATGACTTTTAAATGTTGTAATTATGCCAGCCTCTACCACCACCTCTGGCAGCTCATTCCATACATGAACCACCCTCTGCACAAAGAAGTTGTTTCTTTAGTCACTTTTAAACCTTTCCCCTCTCACCTTAAACCTATGCCCTCTAGTTTTGGACTTCGCTACCCTGGGGAAAAGACCTTGCCTATTCACCCTATCCAAGCCCCTCATGATTTTAAAAAGATCTATAAGGTCATCCCTCAACCTTCAAATGCTCGAGGGAAAACAGCCCCAGCCTATTCAGCCTCTCCCTAGAGCTCAAACCTGCCAACCCCGCCAACATCCTTGTAAATCTTTTCTGAACCCTTTCAGGTTTCACAACATCCTTCCTATAGCAGGGAGACCAGAACTGTAAGCAGCATTCCAAAAGTGGCCTGACCAAAGTCCTGTACAGCCACAATAGACCTCCTAACTCCTATACTCAATGCACTGACCAATAAAGGCAAGCATATCAAATGTCTTCTTGACTATCCTATCTACCTGTGACTCTACTTTCAAGGAACTATGAATCTGCACTCCTAGGTCTCTATGTTCAGCAACACTCCCCAGCACCTTACCATTAAGTGTATACGTCCGACCTGGGTTTACCTCACATTTATCTAGATTAAATTCCATCTGCCACTCCTCGGCCCACCTGCCCATCTGATCAAGGTCCTGTTGTACTCTGAGGTACCTTTCTTGGCTGTCCACTACATCACCAATTTTGGTGTCATCTGCAAACTTACTACTTTAGCTCCAAAGTCATGGACCTTCACAAAAAGATGAGGGTTCAGTTTATTCAGTTCAGAATTTGATGTTCAACATACTTCACTTATAATGGAACCACCACCATAGCATTCCTAGGGGAAACTGACGATCCAACCAACTCAAATTTAACAGAGTCTGTCAATTGACATCTCATTGACTTCAAATTTGATACATGGATGAGTGTCACATTCCTTTCAAACCAAATACCCTAGCTGAAGAAACAAAAGTTACAGACTACAGAGATGAAACATGCAACACATACATTTGGAAAAAATGTAAGGCATTCAGACCCTCAGGACTTCAATTGCTGATCTGAGTGGAAACTCAAGTCCACATTCCTGCCTATCTGATATCCTTTCACCTCTTGGCTGAACAAGAATCGATCCGCTCCTGCCTTAAAAATTATGGATTCTGCTTCCACCACCTTTTCAGGAAGAGGCTGTTCCATAGACGTGTGACATCCTGAGAGAAAAGAAAGGGGTCATCTCTGTTTTAAATAGTCAACCCCTGATTTTTCATCATTGACCTCTAGTTCTAGACTGTTCCACAAGAAGAAGCATCTTCTCCACATCTATTCTGTCAAGATCTCGCAGGGTCTTAAAAGGACTGTAAAATGAACAAGGACAAAAGGGCACAGACTTAAAGTGAAATGCAAACCAAAAAACAGGGCAATGTGAGGAAAGACTTGTTCACTCACCAAGTAGCAAAAGCATGGAATGCACTGGAAGCCAGTTCAATTGAGCATTCATGGCAGCACTGGCAGATTATTTGGATAAAAATGATGTGCAAGGGTTTGGGGAAAAATTAGGAGATTGGCGTGAGGTAATGATGCTCATCTAACAAGCTGCTGCAGGTACACTGGGCTGAATTGTACCTTTCTGTTCAATAACACTTATGTTATTCCATGTTTCAATCAAATCACACATCCAACCTGTACAAGCCTTTCTCACAGGTCAACTTACCATTTTTACCTTACTCCTAAACCTTCTCTAGACTGCCTCCAACACGTTCATATCCTCCCTTAAATAAGATGATCGATGCAGTAGATGTGGTCTCATTAGTGCCCTGTATATCTGAAGCATAATCTCACCACACACATGTTCAAATATTCTCTTATAAAATACAACATTCTATAATCTTTGTTAATTATTTGCAGTCCGTGCTGACTAACTTTAGTCATTCGTGCACACGGACATCAAAATTCATCTATTTCACAGCTCTGCGCTCTCTTACCATTTAGGTAATCTGCTTTTGTTTTTATTCTTCATACCAAAATGAAAAGAAATAACATTTTCCATTTTATATTTCATTTTTCATGCCTATCAATGCCAATATGCTACCCATCTATGCCATGAGTTTTGCAGCCTCCTTTTATCCTCTTCACAACTTGCTTTCCAATCTATCTTTGTGGCAACAGCAAATTTGGCATCGTGTCTTCTGTCCCTTCATGCGAGTCATTTATATAATTGTAAACAATTAAGGTTCCAGCACTGATCTGTGGCGCAGCATTCATTACCTTTTGCCAAATTGAAAAAGATCCATTATTTGCACTCTGCTTCCTGTTAGGCAGCCAATCTTCTAACCATGCCAATATACTACCCAATACTCGATGAATTTTTATTTTGCACAATAACCTTTGATGCGGCACCTTGTCAAACGCATTTTTGAAATCTTAGTACAGTTATCAGCTGCCTTTTATAAGCAACCCCTGCTACTTCCTCACACAACTGCAATGGATTAGACAACTACGATTTCCTTTTTACGAATTATACTGACTCGGCCCGATTAGCATTATTAAATACGGCATCCAGGTGACGTATCTCTCATGATGAAAGCGATGCAACAAGCAACTCCTCAACACAATTGCGAGTTGAGAATGTACAAGTGATTCACAATCAATATTATCACTCGAGTGTACAACCTCAAGGTAGCAAAAAGTGTTTAATTAGTTCTAAGGGACAGCAAACAGGTCAAGAGAAACCAAGCTATGCCAAGTCTATTCAAAGAGAAGCTAGTTACAGAACCTCAGGCCCAGGAACAAACTGTTGTCTTTGAATTGTTAAGGGGCAACCAGTTGAACATTTAATTGTGCTTCCTAGATTCACGGCAGAACGCAAAAAAGAACCTGTTGAAATAACCCATGCTAGCAAAAGAGAATTGTTTTGTACTGAAAACAGGAAGGAAATCTGCAACTCAGCAGGAGCAGTGGAAATATTTTGCAATCTTATTATCATTGGAGAAGATTCAAATGACAGGAATCAGCAAAGTTTGAGATTAGAAGCAAGTAATGACAAAAATAATGAGTGATACAACCCACTCAAGCCCACTGAGGACTATTTAACTGAACTGGATTGTCTGAAGAACAAACTATTATTGCAGGTTTGAATTTGATATTAAACAAGTTCATGAGAAACAATTCAATTCTTCACCTTCCAAAGAAGAATTATCAGAATCTGCGCTAGCGACAATGCTAAGTAAGCAGGCGTCCATCAGTACCATAACTCAGGACGGGAAAACATTTGGTACATTAGTTTAACCACCAAAGCAAATTAAGATGTCAAACCTAATCAACAATTTAAAAACAAGAGTTTGCATACTTCAACACAGATATATTAGCAACTTGTGAATAAAATTTGCTTGCACAAAATGAAGATGAGGTGCATATGACTCCATGGAAGCCAACCAATGGTCACAGATTCAGGGAACAGTCAAAAAGATGAAATCACCTGACAAAGTACTCATTTCCACTGAGCAGCCATTTCCCATGATGGAAATTTGAGCGGTTAACAGCTCCCCTAGACATTGTCATTCAGCAGAAAAGAGTTCCTCTTGTGAAACACACTCAGGAAATAAAATATCATCCAAATAAGGTAATGGGTCAACTATCTGGGATGACAGAAACCATGCCCTCCATGAAGGGCATCCAAGAGATAAAAGATTCTTCAGTAGAGAGACAGTTTACAGATCATCCAAGAGCAAGACCAGAATCAAGGTCAACAGTCCTTAAGACAAATACCTAACAATTGTCCAAGACTGAGGAGAATGTGTTCTGAAGAATTGTGAAACCTCCAGGCCACCTGAATTTGAGACATCAGAGACCTGAAAGGACACTGGGTTATGGTGAATGTAAGTATACACATGAATGGACAGGTGTTAACTACGGGGGGACAGGAGAAGAGATGTTGTACAAGTTAATTGACTATGAAAGGAAGGGTTAATTTTTTTAAAGAATCCCCACATTGTGGAAACAGGCCATTCAGGCCCACAAGTCCACACCAACTCTCTGAAGAACGTTCTACTCAGATGCATCCCCCTGCAACCCTGCATTTCCCATGGCTAACCGACACATCCTTGAACACCATGGGCACTGTAGCATGGCCAATTACTAACTTGCACATCTTTGGACTGTGGGAGGAAACCAGAGTGCTCAGCGGAATACTACGCAGACACAGGGAGAATGTGCAAAGGCCACACAGACAGTCGTCCTGGGCTGGAATCGAACGTGGGTGCCTGGCACTGTGCGGATGCAGTGCTAATCACTAAGCCACCAAGCCACGTTGGAGATGGTTAGATCCATCCAATCTGGCAATATCAAACAGTTTTTATAGGAAATTGGAAATATTGCTCTCGATCTCAAAAGTGACAAATGTGTGACATCTGTGTATTTCAAAAGCCTTACTAGCAATATCTAACTAGCTGATACATCTTGCACCCAATTGCTATCAAGCAAAAGGCTACATCTTGTTAAGACAGAGCATCATTTTATTAAGACTCACTAGAGTTGCTCCTCTATCATATGGGACCTCAGATCCAGTTAAGAAGAGATGATTGGTGGTAGAATCATTCTACTGGCAAACAACACAGCAAGTTTCAACTGGAGATTCGATTATAAAGATAAGACCTTTAAAATTATTGGTGACTATATGAAACCCCAAGACTGATTTGGAAGAATGTTGTTACTTCTTTTCAAACGAGACCAATGTTGCCTAAAGACAGGAATTATCATTCCAACCATCACAAATTGAGATATAATGAATCCAGAACAATTAGCTTAGTACAAATGGCATTAAAATAATACAATCTTTGCTAAATGATGACATAAATAACGTGCTTGGATGCAAAACTCGAGGTGACAAAGGATGCTGCTTGACCTGCTGTGTTCATCCAGCCCCATGCTTGTTATCTCGGATTCTCCAGCATCTGCAGTACCTTTTATCTCTGACAAAGGATTTATTGGTTTGTTTGAAATATTTTTGTCAGGGTGTCAAAAACCAACTTTTGTCCTATAGTTAGGAGTTGAAATTTTCAGGGGCTACCAAATTTGTGCTTCATTGATGAACTGGCTTGCAGAGCATGTGAATAAACGGCAAATGAAGTTTAAATGTACCATTAGTGTGAGATCATTAATTTTGGTAATAAGACTAAAGAAGCCATTTATGACTTAAAAGCCAAGTAACTAAATATAATAGAAGATTCAAAATATCTGGGATTGCAGATAAATAAAAATGACTAACTGCAGCCAAGTCTGTTCAGTTTTATGAACTGAACACATTTAGAGTATTGTGCACAGGTATGGTCTCCACATTGCAAAAGAACATGTCGATGTACAAGCAAAAATGCAGAAAAGATTGACAAGATTGTTACAGAATTGGAAAGGATGAAAGTTAAAGCTCTGTCAATAAAGATTATGCAGATTAGGGATTTTTTTTCCCTCAAGCTGAGGAGGCTGAGAAGAGATCTGATAAAAGTCTTTAAAATTAAGAAGGGGTTCATTCAAGCGTACATGGAGAAACTGCTTTGACCTTTCGATCAGTCCAGAAAGAGGGGACAAAACAGACAATAACAGATCAATAAAGAACTTAGGATGAATTTCTTTACAGAGAGAATGATGAGAATGTGCAAATGTGATGATGCTAGCTGTCTGTTGTCAATTCACATTACAGTAACGCACTTAAAGGAAGGTTCATACATAATTTGGAGAAGGGAATAATAGGTTTGTGGTCAGCCACAGCAGAGATAATTAAAGTGTGAGAAGACTCAGGATGGGTATTAACACCAACGTAGATTTGCTGGGCAGAAATACCTATTATGATGCTGTAGATTGTGTGTGATTCTCTGAAAGAACTACCCTGTCCAATTAAGTTGTCACTGGATCATAAGGTTTTCTGGTTTAAAAACAAACAGTTTCAAGTTTGACCACAAAAGAAATGCATTCACCCACAGCTGATTCCATCCATTGTGTGTCACCCAAACTGAGAAAAGGTAGCTCAAAAATTTGTTTAAAAGGACATTGACCCTGCTACTGGCTTCTATTTATACACAGCAGCCCTCCTGCTGCCATGTGCGCAGTCAAGAGTTGTTGACTGAATGGTTTTGTTTCAATTAAAAATTTAAAATCCTAAGCTTTAAATAACGTGTGACATTGAGATGTATGCATGATAATACACCAGGCAATCCTGCTGTGATGAAATGGAAGCATTAGACAATTCCTGTCTAGGTAGAAGAGTAATAAGGTTCTCAATATAAAGGCCCTAAAAAAAACTTACAGACAAGATATAATGACAAGGTTGAATAACCACCTCCCCCAGTTTATTCACAGTGCAGTTTGGAACATGACCTGGATGCAGAATCACAAGCAGGCAAACTTCAAGACATTAGAACATTACTCTGAATAAATAACTGCTTTTGATGATCCAGTTAAATAAAATTAAATAAACATCTTAAAAATTAATAGGGAAGAACTCAAAATGTTTACCTTTTATTTCAATCCTGTCAAAGTCCACACCAAGTTTAGCAATGATTGGACCATGCTGAAAGAGACACTGAATCACTTGTGCACTTGTAAAATTTTAGACATGATTAACTTCTGGGTAATTTTGAAACTGAAACTGCTAAATTATTTTAACAATTTAGAATTGATGATGCTTTGCACAATACAAATCCATGTAAGTATTACAGACAGGGGTGGCCATCTTTACAGGTTCCATTTGGCTTCAAGAAAAAGCTTTTCTGGAATGGGTTGCAACCTGGTTGAAATGAGCAATTTAGAAGCTATGCTCCTTTTTAAAGAATAGGATACATAGGAGATGCTGCAATTTCTGCAGTTTAACAGCAAGATCCTAAAAATTGCAATCTAAAGTTCCTGATGCTTTCTTTTACCAAGTGAATCCAACTTGTTTTTAAAAATGCAAGGGAAATGGAAGAACTCTAACAGTAATGTGAAAATTTGAAGTTGAGTCTATAGATTTGTCAGTACCTTTAATAATTCCCACTGCAAATCTTTTCACTCCAAGCAATCAGAGCAATTTTTATCCTTTTCAACACAAACAGTCATTCTTGGTCCAACTGGGAAATTACAAAGATTTGGTCCAATCCTTAGGGTAGATTTTCTTCCACTTTTCAACAAATGAGATGGCTTAAGTAACAGGAATAAATTAAAAGCAATTTGTGGGGGGTTAGGAATTGATCAGTACATCAGGAAAGGCAATGTTTTTCCTTAAAATCTGTCTCGTCTAATAGATCTTGCACCTAGCACCGCAAAGTTTTATGAAAATTCCTGTCGAGGTAGAAGAGTAATAAGGTTCTCAAAAAGGGTTGAGCGATTACAATAAAACTATTAAAATTATGCTTCAAGGCCTACAGGATTTCTAAAGACAACTAATAGAAAGGAAAACATAAGCTTGGGAAGGGAGCAATCTGAATTTCTTGGGCACCATTCATGCATGACTGACATAATTATGAAAACATGACACACACTGAGTTTCACTCCAATTTTGATAGCAGCAAAAATAATGCCTGGCATGTGAAAGTGAGTAAAAAGAAAATCCAGTTACAGGTATCTCAGTAGAAGACTTATTGGGGGTTGTGGTAACTTGTCACAGCCAGCTTTGTCAAAACAATGTAAGCACTCTGATTCATTCCACATTCTGAAAGTTTCTGTGCAACCTGCATCATCAGCTCATGTTTTCAGATTTCTGAATCAGAGTTTACTTCACAAAAAAAAACTGGAAAGAATGTAAATAATTCTACTGAGCATTATCTTTGAGGGTTAACAGTCACAACTGTGCTGTTGTTTTGAGAAAAGAGCTGGGGGAAGTACTTCATTGCAACAGCGAACCTGATTACCAAAGATCTGAGCTCATGGAAACAGGCTTCAGCACCTAGAGCAGTGAGATTTCCTACCAGCTCATCTTAAACTGAAAGAATATTCTGTACTTCGTGACAAAGGGTTCAAGTAATAGACAGAGTAGAAGACAGTTTTCTGTTAGGTGGAGCAAACTTTTGATATTTTCTGAAAATATTGCAATTGGACAGTTCTTAAAATTTTATAGTCCACAAACCCTCAATAGTCTTCAAAGAAATAAAGCTCAAGCTTGTCTCTATATTTGTCTTTTGCAGTAATGATTAATGAGGTATTATGTCCAAGATCTTAATTTACACCAGAAATTTATTTCATATAAATTAATCCTGTCAGATAACAAAAGTAGAAAATGAGGTGAAACTATCCACCTGGAATAAACACAAAGAACTGTGGATGTTGGACATCTGAAACAAAAACAGAAACTGCATCTTCATCAGATGAAGAGTCATCGGACTCGAAGCGTTAATTCTGCTTTCTCCCCACAAATGCCGCCAAACCTGTCGAGTTTTGCCAGCAATTTGTTTTTCTATCAATCTAGAAAGCTAGCCTGAAGAGACCAAAAATTTTAAGAATACAGAGTGCAATCAAAATAAATTCAACACTTTTTTTTGCATTTCAAATGTATCGTTGATTCAGTTTTTCCCTTTACTGACATTTTCCCAACAAATAAAACATCATTACAAACATTTCAGAGGCCTATTATCACTGTTTCTAAAGCCGTATTATCGAAATTCAATATACATTCATTTTAGTTTATATTAATCAGAAGAATACATCATCTTAAATAACTAACTGTATCCTCACTGGCACAAGAACAGAGGATGAATGAATACCTTCTTTACAAATCTTTATGATTCTACCCATTCACTCCCACAAGGTGAACCGATTGCGAAATCTAATCTTTACAGAGCAGCAAATATCTCATGTTTCTGAGCACTAGTACATGAAGTAATAAGCCACAAGAATCCAAGTTCAACACCCACCACGAGAACTGTAATTGTTTTTACAAGAAATCCAGAAAATAAAAAAAAAGTTTTAGTAAAAGTGACCACAAAGTTATTCAATCGTCATAAAAGCTGCCTAGTTACTAATGTCACTGAGAGAAGGGGAATAATCATCCTTACACTTATAGACCTATGCAGGAGTCCAATCTAACATTAATATTCTAAATGCAATCCCACATTATTATCAACTCTTGCCAACTGCTCTCTGAAGTGACTTAACAAGCTATTCAGTCATAGCTAATGATGAGCAACCTTGCCAGGCCACCCCCAGGTCTGAATCATGAGCTTTAAAAATTCTATAGACAGTTTTATTTTAAGTGGTAGGTTGGATATAAGGAATGCTAACATTTTTTTCAAATATTGTTGTCTCTATGTGAATGATACGGGTTATGAAAATTAATCTAATTCAACATCTGAATAAGGTATTTTGTGACTATTGTGTAAGTCAAGTTCATGATTCTGAAAGAGTTAATACTGAAGTTGCATCAGCTTTCCCCAGCTGATGTTATCTCACAGCCTTTGGGTGGAAACAGTGGGTTGAATTTTTCCAGCCCTAAGAAACCAAAGTTTGAATGGTCAGGCATGAATCTTGCTCATGGACAGCGAGAGGTCTATTTGCATTTGTTAACATTTCACTATTAGCATCGCATCTAATTGATAGAACAGCATTTTCACTGTCCCACCTTCTGGAGAGAAACTCGACATGAGAATTCCCAAAATGAACATCAGAGTGGGTACACAGAGACTCCAGCTCACTGCTTGCTCCTCTGTCCCTCCATCTTGAATACCAGTCACCAACATCCCTACTAATGCTCCATGGTCAGCAACTGCATGCCACCCTGTTCAAGGACATTGACATTAGATAAGTTTCATCCTCAGTGCATCATCAGGGCACAACTCTGATTCATGTACAGTACAGTTCCGCACTTTAGAGTTCAATGGCACCTTCCATTGTGATACTGCTGCCAGGACACACAATCCAAGACAGGCACCAATTTCACAGATTCGATCAGGATGCATTTCAGGGCTCTTCCTTTGCTCTCTTTGTGCTCACATACTTTGTGCCTACAGCATCTCTGCCTTGCCTTGTCATAACATGCTTTGCCCCCACTTTACCAGAGCTTTAAGGCTCATAGTATTTCTCTTGCCTTTGGGGATCAGTTCACTCAAAGTTGTCGGGGGAGGGTGTGTGGATGTTATCATGCACCTCTGCTCCGGTAGGGAAACTGAGGAATGCAACAGCATCCTGGGATGCAGAGAGGAAATAATTGCAAATGGGAGAATACTCAACATACAGTATGGAGAATTGATAATCCGTCTGGGATCGGGGGTTTGGGGGAGCTAGGATTTAGGACAGGTGGTCATTCATGGTCACCATTACCCTGGCCTCAATGGGTTGGGGCACTGCAGCATGGTAATTCATATGACTAAGATGTAAGGAGTAACGCTGAGAGATGAAGGTGTAATCCAAAGAGAAATGTCTGAAAACTGAATAGTGATGGTCTCGACTTGGATTAAAAGGAAGAAATAAACACGCAGTGACCCTTCTTGATCACTAAGCCTGTGACTCACAGTGCCAAATTTGGCCTGCGTTGCCTTCCTTTCTCATTCAACTTGCAAATGTGCAATAGAAATGTAAGATGGCTGCCTCCAAAATTGGAGTAGGTGTTATAAGCTTTTTTTTTCCCTGTCTGAACATACTGGTGAGCACTATGAGGCCATTCAAGGGGCAATTACAATCATTAAGCACTTTCACAATACAGGTTTGTCATCTGTAATCACTACGTGCGTTTCAGGGTATTATGTCCAACTATGTAGGTTACAAACCCCTGGTCACGAACAGTCTTGACTGTGTCATTAATAATTGCAGATGGATAACAACCATCTCAGTGAAACTGAAGTAATATCAGACAGTCTTAAAATTGGCCCTGGTGGGCCTTAATTCACAATGGCAGTGCAAGGTCTCAAAGGCCACCGAGCTGATTTCTTTGAACTGTGGGTGTTTGAGAACATTCTTTTGTATGCAATGCTGCCTTTCTTGAGTGATGCTGGTCTGGGAGGACAAAGTATCAGTCATCAAAAAGCATTCAACTTCCTACTGTATTGGCATGATATTGCTTCTGCTGCAATCATTGGAATAAAGTCCCTATGTCCAAGGTTCATGTGGAGATATTCCATGACCTTTCCTGTTGGAGTCCTTCATGTCCCACTCTATAGAAGAGAATGCTAAACTGCCTTTTGTGTGTAATGCGAATGCTGACTGCTCATGAGGTATTTCTGATATTCCCTAGACAGTTTCATTTTAAGTGTGACTGGTGAATCCAGCTGCAGCAAGGGTTGTTGTCACTGTTGCCGTGGTGTAACGATGGGTTTACTGCAAGACAAGGGATAGCCTCTGCAACTTCATTTATTTAACCCCCTGACTGAGGCCAAGTGTGAATACAATGCAGCCGATGCTTTAACCAGGGCCATCACAGAGCAGGCGAGAGGTCTGTCATACAGGAGTTTGGGTTACTGAGGTTCCTTGCAGCACTCTCCAGAAAGAGTGTGTCACATAATCCTAGTAAGCTGCACTCTGCAATACTAGAGCAGGCAATGAGAGGATGCAATGGACTCTGAACAGCTGGGAGAGAGGCAGCAGTTTTCCAAACAGCAAGTTAGGAACAGTGAGCAGGGGGACATCACCTTCTCCATGATAGAACACTGCAGTGACAGATTCAAGAAGCCAAATGGGACTTAATTTACTCTTTCTTCCTAGCAGATGAGAGTTGGGTGCAGTGATCGCTCATTGACTGTAAATTTGTTAGGGCTCAAAAGGCAAGCAATCCCTGTCTGTTTCCAGGGGCAGATGCAGCTTTTGTTTTTCTCTTTATTGCTCGTTTTTGCTGTTGCTGAATAAACACAAACACTTACAATGGTGTGATGCTTTACTATCTCTGATGTTGCTCCCACATTGAAAAATGAGATGATGTTAGGGTTGGATATTAGGTAGAGATACACTCCTTTCGTCATATAGTCAAAGACATGTACAGCACGGAATCAGACCATTCAGTCCAAATCATCCATGCCAACCAGGTAGCCTAAATTAATCCAGTCCTACTTGCCTACATTTGGCCGATATCCTTCTAAACCCTTTCTAGTCATGTACCCATCCAGATGCTTATTCAATGCCGTAATTATACCAGCCTTTTCCTCTGGCAGCTCAAACCATGCATGCACCACTCTCTGCATGAAAAAGTTGCCCCTTCGGTCCCTTTTAAATCCTTCCCCTCTCATCTTAAACCTATGCCTTCTTGTTTTGGACTCTTCTACTGGTGGGAAAAGACCTTGGCTATTCACCCTATCCATGCCCCTCATGATTTTATAAATCTTAATAAGATCACGCGTCAGCCTCCGACGCTCCAGGGAAAATTGCCCCAGCATATTCAGCTTCTCCCTGCAACTCAAACCTTCCAACTTCGGTAACATCCGTGTCAATCTTTTCTGCAACATTTCAAGTTTAACAACGTCTTTCCTGCAGCAAGGAGACCAGAACTGAATGCAGTGTTCTTAAAGTTGCCTAACCAATACCCTGTACAGCCACAACATGGCATTTTCAATGGCACTGTCCAATGAAGGCAAGCATACCAAATGCCTTCTTCACCACCCTGTCTACCTGTGACTCCACCTTCAAGGAACTAAGAACCTGCACACCAAGGTCTCTTTGTTCAGCCACACTCTTCAGTCACAGTTCTAAAACTGGATAAGGCCATTGATGGCTAAGTTGTATGGCTTGGTTTTTAAATATCAATGGCTTTACAAATGAGCGCTGGCAGTGGCATTTAAATGTTAGCCATGCCACCTGGGTGTCGAGAGAAGCACTGGATTTGTTTTTGATTCCCCTCCCACTAAATGCACAATGAAGGCCATGAAGGACATGGTTGGCAGTGCTTGACTGGGTGAACAGCTGAGCTTTAAATGTGGTGCTAGCTCAGGGAATTCCAGGAGATCCTGGCAGCAGGGACTACTTCCACCTGTGACGTGAGGTAGATGTGACGAGCAGGGTGCCATAGGGATGTAGCGCATAGGCAATGATGCAAGTTTCGAAAATAACTTGAGGAATCTTGCTAAGCATCAAAGAATCAATTCCCTCAATAAAACTCACCAAAATTTACAGTTAGCCAGTATGCAGCAAAATTCAGGCTGACATCCACCAAACCCAGAAAGCTACAGTAGCATCGCCACAATGTGGAACCAGACACATGATCTAAATGGAAACCAAAATACGGGCCAGGATTTTTTATTTGCGATGGTCATCTTGTCCATTAGCTGGGAGGTCAGAGACAACTTTGCTTTGGTTAGATAAGAGCCCTGGCCCAACTTTACATGCAGCAGGCTATTAACTGCCTAACATTTTCTGATGAAGGGTTTAGGCCCGAAACGTCAAGTTTTCCTGCTCCTATGATGCTGCTTGACCTGCTGTGTTCATCCAGCCCCATGCTTATTAACTGCCTGTATTGGGGCTCCTGTTCCTTTACGGACAAAGTCCCCACTCCCTAGAACTGCCTGCCAGACAGGTCAATATTCAATCCCAGTAGTGCCACCAGAAATAGCGGCCACATTTGAAACTGCAACCAGGCAGGACTAACAATATGGCAGGCCCCAGAACAAGGTTTGAGCGATTCAAGCAGATTCAGAAAATGGCGTGTTACTCAGGGGGTGACCTTCCATGGACCACTCAGGAGTGTATACCCCTGCCGCCCCACTTCCTCACACTTCATAAGGAGGTCACTGGGATATACCCTGAGCTTAACATCCTCAACTGGCCTAAAGCAGAAAGGCTGTACACCACCCTCCACACTACTGATAAAATGCCAATGTGGTGAGAAGGAGCCAGATACACCTAACTGCATCCATGAATTTCAAAACCATTCCCCCTCCTCCCCCACTTCATAGGACGCTCTTGGAGGCCCTGTAAAATTCAGGACATAGAATACAATTTGCACAGACACACTTTGAAAGGGATCTGGAAATAATGGCAGACATAAAAATAAATAGAGAAAGCAGGGAACACTTAGCAGGCCAGATAGTTTTTGTGAAGAGAGAAACAGAGTTAATACTGATGGAAAATGATCAAACTGAAAAGCTAATTCTGTTTATCTTTCTCCAGATTTAGAATAATTACAGTCTTCTTTGTTTTATTTCAGGGTTCCAATACCAACAGTATTTACTTTTGTTTTAGTTAACAGCAGACAGGTCACTTTCAATTGTAAGAAAAAGCAAGCAAGCAATTAAAACGTAACAAATGTTGGAATACAAAGAGAGAGTGTAAATCCTCATTACATTATAAAGCCTTAATGGAGCTCTGATCAGAAATATTTTGTAATACTTTAAGTAATTCTGTTCAGCACATTTCCAAGGGACACTGCTTTAACGGTTTTTTCTGACACAATAATTAACACCTTTCTAAAACAGTGGTCCATTTGTTGTCAATGTGACTGAAAATAAATTACAACTACTTCACTACATTTCAATAAAAACGACATTGATTGGCAAGGATGCCATGAAAAACAACAGGAATCACTTCAAACAAAATAAGCAGGTGCTTTATTGAAAGAAGGGACTTAAAATCCCGAAAGAAAACTCCCGTTGGTTGACTTTCCAGAAGTATACAATGATTATGGACAATATTATTTGAAATTTTCTGTAGTAAGTGGGTGTATCAGGCAAGAAATTAATTTAAACCAGTGAAAATAAAACTTTGAACTGAAATGCTTCTCAAGAAACTCTGGTTTACACAATGGATGTAAATATTTGGAACTAGGAATTACTGAGATATTGGAAAACAAAGACTCAGCATTTTAAGTTACTGTTTAATTTGAAACCAGATGATCTGAGGCAATAAAGCGAAGGGAATCAATGAGCTAAATTTCTTCTCATCCTTGGAACCTCTCATTTTATGATGGATGATTGCATTAGATTACATTTCACAGCCTAAACCGATGGAATCTAAATGTATTGGCTTTGATCTCCTTATAGGAGCTGCTTCTCATATCAGGATCTATACAAAGGAGTTTTGGAAACAGAAATGTGACAATCTGACTTCATAGCATTTATATGAACAGCTTTTCCACCTTAATAATATACTGAAAATTAAAGTAAAATCTTTTCATGGTAATGGAAGTTCAACATCATCTGAATCCAAAATCTGTTTTTAATACAATACTTGAGACATGGATTCAACCAATTTTCCATTGTTCTCTATTTCACACTGAACACATTGAATATGTGTGCTTAGTATTACACCTACAAGTGTCAGCATAAGGAATAGTGAGTTGCCTTTACCACTTGCATGACAATACAATTAGATATTAACTGCCCTTCAAATGGCACTCAAATGGCAAGCCACTCAGTCAGGTTGGTTCAAAATGCAAACCGACCTTATCAAGGCAACCAAGGACAGGTAGGAAATGCCAGCATTGCCTGTGATTCCCACAACTGAAGAATAACTTTAAAATGCGTATATAGTCTCGAAAGTTATGTTGTGTGCTATACATTTATTTTTGATATTCAGCAATTAATTAAGTTCTATAGTCAACTCTCTAAAGAAAGGAGCAAATGTTTGAACTTTAATTGGAAGGCACAGAAGACTTTTTTCAGATAACATACGGAGTCTAGATCCATTCTAAACAGCAATTCTTCTCTTTGCAAACATTAGCATGCACTTCTTACAGAACCTTCATATTGAAATTGTTTGAAAGTGCTTCACAACGCACAATTAGACAAAAATGGACCATGCTTTCTTTGGAATATGAACCGAGGAAAACCTAAAGTTTTGGCATTGTCATACTGCACAGAATGTACCAGATTTTTTCACTACTCAGGTGTATATTCACTTATTTCTTACACAAGGTCATGTAACTTTCTGAGAACCTACCTAGCATCAGTTCTGAGATAACAAGGTGTAGAGCTGGATGAACACAGCAGGCCAAGCAGCATCAGAGCAGGAACGCTGACGTTTCGGGCCTAGACCCTTCTTCAC
This sequence comes from Ginglymostoma cirratum, assembly GCA_024137785.1. Classification (NCBI taxonomy): domain Eukaryota; kingdom Metazoa; phylum Chordata; class Chondrichthyes; order Orectolobiformes; family Ginglymostomatidae; genus Ginglymostoma; species Ginglymostoma cirratum. The sequence continues at coordinate 22,058,205 of JAHRHZ010000069.1, read as the reverse complement.
AAAGACCCTTCTTCAGACCTTTCTCCAGCATCTGCAGTTCCTGCTATCTCTAGCATCAGTTCTATCAACTTTTAACAAAAACACAAGTTACTGGAAAAGCTCAACTGGTCTGGCAGCATGTGTGCAAAGAAATCAGAGTTCATTTTTCAGATCTGGCGACCCTTCCTCAGAAGTGATGGTAGCTAGGAAAATATTGGTTTCTCTATGGGGAGGGGGCGGAGGTAAGGAGTAAACAATAGGTGGGGGTAGAGCCCAAAGAGAGAGAAGAACACTTGGACAGACAAGGGAATGGACAACAATCTGGCTAGGAGAGTGAATAGCTGTTATTGGAGACTGTTAATAGCTAACAATCAGTGATGTGTAATAGCAGACTGCGATAATAAGGCCTCTGTGGGGTCTTCTCACTTTCTCCAGGGCAGACGGGGTGACCATGGGGTATGCACATGGGCCCCAGTTATGCAGAACTTTTCTTGTTTCAGTCCTGTTCTGGCCCCCACCCACAACTCTTTCTCCGACACATCGAAGATATCATTGGTGCTGCTTCCCTCTCTCATCCAAAATCACAGAAGTTCATCGAATTTGCTTCCAATTTCCACCCTGCCCTCACTTTCACCTGGCCTATCTCTGACTCCTCCCCTTCTTTCCTCAACATCTCTGTTTCCATTTCTGAGGATAAAGTGTCGACGAATATCCGCAATAAACCCACTGACTCCTACAGCTACCTGGACTGTACATCCTCTCACCCTGCTTCCTGTAAAAACTGCATTCCATTCTCCCAGGTTCTGTGTCTCCGTTGCCTATGTTCCGATGAGGCCAACTTCAACGAGGGGGCCTCCAAAACGTCCACCCTCTGCCTCAACCAAGGATTCCCCAGCTCCATTGTCGACAGTGTTCTCAACTGAGTCCGACTCATCTCCTGCAGTTCTGCCCTCACCCCCTCTCTTCCCTCCAACAAAGGCGATAGGGTTCCCCTTGTCCTTACCTACCATCCCACCAGCATCCACATCCAGAAGATCATCAGCTGCCATTTCCACCATCTCCAATGAGATGCCATTACCACACACATGTCGCCGTCCCTTGTCCACCTTCTGCAGAAACTGTCCTCTCCGGGACACCCTGGTCCACTCATCCTTCACTTGCAATACCAACCCCCCACCCCACCCACCCACCCCCCACTACCTACGGTTACTCACTAACAGTCTCCAATAACAGCTATTCACTCTCCTAGACAGATCATTATCCACTCCTTTGTCAGTCTAAGTGTTCTTCTCTCTCTTTGGGCTCTATCCCCACCTACTGTTTACCTCCTCCCCTCAGCCTATCTTCTGCACATAAACACATTTTCCTAGCTACCATCAGTTCTGAGGAAGCGTCACTGGACCCGAAACATTAACTCTAATTTCTCTTCACAGAAGCTGCCAGACCTGTTGAGCTTTTCCAGCAACTTCTGTTCGTGTTTTTCATTTACAGCATCTGCAGTTCTTTCTGCTTCTATCAATTATTAGGTTGCAATTTGTCAAGCCCGAAGACCGGACAGCAGTAGTCAGACCTCTGGGAAACCTGCAAGCAAAGACCGTTTTCTCCTACCTCACCATTTGAATGGGGGAAAAGAAACTCTCAAAGATTCTGAAAAGGAGAACTTCTAACTCGAGCAAAGACTTCGGTCCAACTGATCACCTACCAAACTGAGATTCTGCTATTGGTCTGCCATTTACAACAATGTCATACCATCACCATAATCCAAAAGAACTGTGAGAAAGTCACTTCATTCCACCCTTGTGCTTTCGCCTCTTGATCCACAGAATTTGTTCCTCTTGCCTGTGCTTTACCACCACAATATTTTTGCAGAACTGTCGGCTTTGACTGTCTTACTTGTGATTGAATGAGTCTTTGTATTTAACAAGAATATAGTTTAAGTTTGCAGAGTATTTAATAATCTATTTTGCCACCTGTTAAATTAGCAGTTTGTTAATAATAAATAAGCATGTTTTTGTCTATTGATAAAACCTGGTGCAAGTTTCTTTTGTCCTAGCTAACACTCAGAATCAGACAAATTACCCATCTCAGTGATTCTAATGGTCATGTATACATCTGTAGTGGTTCATTGGATAGTGAGGCTTAATTACCAGTGCACTCTCCCCAGCAGAGTGGTGACAACAGTCATCAGTGGTGGGGCAAAAGCAGGAGAGGGCAAGATGGCAACATCAAAGGAACAAATTTCTGGAGGGGTTTGTGTGGCTTGGAGAGGTCATAGAGATAATAAATGGGATACGGGCTTGAAGGATTTAGGCACAGGAAGATAGTTTTAAAAACAGGGTCAATGTGAGTCAACAAAGACAACAGTGATGAGTGAGCGGGATTTGCCAGGTTACAGGCAGCAGGGTTCTGGTTGGGATTGAGAGCAAGAAGATGAGATGCCAGCCAGCAGAAAAGTCACTTTTATCTCGCCATCAACCAGAAGCACTCAAAGCGGCAAAGTGTCAAATTCCAGTACTAATAATATTTACTGAATACAAAAAAAGACAGGGGATGGGTCATTTCCCTGATAAGGGCTCAGCACAAAGTAGATATGTCCATGTGATCGCCAATCTTTTAGGCTCAGAATGTGCATTCCAGCCTTTCTTTCACATGATTCACTCAGTACTCCCCATCACTACTTTCCCGAAGTAAATGCATCCCATTTGTAAATTTCCTTAGCATTTATCATCAGAGTAAGCTTTCGTCTTCTGTGGAAAGTCGGTGTCTGCATTAAATAGTTAAATTGTTTTGAAGTAGTTAGTTAAGGTATGATGGCCCGTTGATCAGGATCAGATGAATCATTTGGCCTTGGAGAAGATAATGAACTCAGACCATCCCCCACTTGGCACACAAACAATCATCTAGGAAACAGCTGAGAAAGAGAAACATGGTGCAAGGTAAACTAATGCAGTGTGAAAAATATACAGGCCAGCTGCGTGTTAGAGAAATTAATACTCAGCTTACAAAAGGTCGCAATCAGTAATATAAAGGCTACAACACGTCAAAAAAGGTAACATGCAGGTTATAGCATACTACTGATTTCTTTTTGCAACACAGGCTGGAATATGTTACAGTGAGGGAAGCACATGGGTAAACTGCATTTGTTTCTATTGTACATATCTGTGGACTGTGTTCAATGAATAACACAAATTCTTACACTACAATTCTCCCCAAGTTCACGTGCTGAATTTGCAGACAAACTGTAGTCCCAATCGCCATGAATTTCCAGGACCACAGACACTGTTACTGCCTCTCTAATGGCCTTTTCCCATGTCATATTAGAGGCTGTACAAGAGTGTCTGTTTCCACAATAAAAAACTTGAGTTACAGAATATGATCTGAGAACACTAATAAAAATTCTGAATGTCAATGTATTAAAGATGTTTAACTTGATTCAGTCACTTTTTTAATGTGACCGTGGTCATGCATAATTATTAGGGGACATTTAAAGTTGTGCACACTTTTTAGGAATTGACATCTGCCTTGAAACAGTCAGCTGTTCTAAAACTTCTAAATTGGAATGCAGGCAACCGAATTACACAACTGTAGCTTATTCAAGCTCAGCGAGAATGGCAAACACTGTGGCAATGGTTATAGTTATCAGAACGAAGTCAGAAACATTTAAAAGAGAGTTACATTAATTTCAGAATTTTATTACAGTATTTTAGGAATACATTCATAACAGACCAGAGCAAATAACACACATCAGTGGTTCCCAAACAGGGTTTGCAAACCCCCTTGAAGTTGCAGAAACACTGAACGCAGTTGCGAGAAATAATGTTAATCTCCCTCCTCCTCATATTATCCTGGCAGTCGGAATTAACTCGTAACAAGACAATCTCCATGTATTGGACACTTTGGTCACTCTCTGCTGGCTCTGCTCAGCTGTGCTGTGGTGTAATGTAACACATCAAAGGTTTCCTAGACAAGCATGCTCAGATCTATGGCAATAAAGGCAGGTGAGAGTTACTGACCAGTGAGATTTTTCTATCTATTTCCTGATATCTATGATGCATTGGTCTAGGATGTACAGATTTTAATAATTATATACTGAATGTTACTATGCCACTTTATCATGGTTTTGTTTTCGCTGGTATCTAAGTTGTGTTCATTTCCAAGTGTTAACACTGGTTTGTGCTGAAAACTAGTTTGGGAAGCAATGCTCAACATGTTTGTCAAATATTTCACTTCAACAAACATGAGAAATAGGCTTTAATTTTGAAGAATGATCCTTTCAAATCGGCTTGGGTCACTTTCTTCTGAAAGCATAGAACGTGGTGATTTTACCATTCATATCACAGTCATCATGGTTTTAACTAAAGTGAGAAATCAGGAGAAAGTAACAAAATAATTAAGTGGCTAGTTGTTGGTGCAGATTTTACTTTCAAATAACCTGCATCAGCATCAATGTTAGAAGCAATGATTTTGCAGTAATACGTTTCTGTGGAGGTTCAGTTCCTCCAAAAAGAACTAACATATCATAATGATCCAAGGCTTGAGACCAAGGTTTGTGCTGACTTGTTGTGAAAGGCTGATAGGGACAAGGAGTGGTATTAGAAGGAAAAAGAAAGGAAGGTTAAGAGGGTCAAATTTGATCAGGTTCAATTCTCCTGATACACATAATTTCCACCTGCATAGGTAAGTGAAAGCAGGTTGCTAAAGAGGAGGAATAGAGATGAAGACAGAAAAGGGGAGCATAACAATAAACTTGAAAGCGACAGTGGATCAGTGCTTTAATAGTGGAATATGCTTAATGATGTACTATAAGAACCAGTGGTGTGGCCTCAAATATTCACCAAATTTATTACAAACTAGATGATGGAACAGAAAGCCATATGCCCAAGTTTGTCAATGACATGGTGTTATATGCAGCGCAACTGGAAGTTTAGAATTACAAAGAGACACTGGTAAATTAGGCAAATTGGCAGAAACTTGGTTCACTTTGAAATCTGTTTGCCATTGTGGGGTTGTCCACTTGAACCTAAAAAGGATAGAACATCGCACTTTCTAAATGGTGAAAAGTGACAGACATTGGCAGTCCAAAGGGACTTTGGAGCCTACGTATATGGATCATCAAGATGTCATCAATGCATTTTTTTACAGGTACAGACTCCAAATGGAAAGTCCTGTTTAGACCACCAGGAAGACTGTGAACCACTCTGGACGCCCGACTTAGGAAGAATATACTGACTTTGGAGGGAGCACACCGTAGATTACAACAAAGGCATCCAGATCACAAGAGATAAACTAAACAAACTATTTTGTATTCCCTCAAATTTATAAAGTTATCCCACTGTGCAAAATGGTACAATTGCATGATTGAACCAGGAAACCGATATGCCAGCCAGGAGGAGAATATTCAGTTTTGCCAACCTTGGAGCCTGGTCCCAGCAGCAGCCAAAAATAAAGCACATGAAGTCAGGTCACAAATCAGCCATGAACTTGTTGACTAAAATAACAGTATGACAACATTCCAGCATTCCTACTGAAGACTATGCTCCAGAACCGGTCACCCTACCCATCTTTCATTCCCCTTCGCTGATTAAAGTCATTGTCCAATCGTCCTTGTACCCATTGCTGTCACAGTGTTCTAACTGAAAGCTGTAAACATCAACTTTTATCACATGATTCGATGCCACACTACCAGCTTAGGTTCTTTACAAACTGGTCGAGGAGAAAGCAAAACTGAAGAGTATCATCAGGCTTAGCCTTCAAAGTAACACGATTTATTATACATTGAAACTGAGCACTTTAATACATGACAAGCATAAGCATGGATTCAATTCCTGAACTGACTGAGGTTACCGTGAAGGACTCTCCTTCTCAACCTCTACCCTTGCCTATGGACAGCAGCAATATGGTTTAGCAAGACAATGTTGACTTTACTAGGGTCTGTCTTATAGTTACAGTTGCTCAGGGCTAATCTGCTTGCTTTGGGTATTCATATCCATGTACTCTCAGTGTATCTTCCTATGGGAGCTCTGCAGTTTGGTCTAGGCTCAGATCATTCCATAGAATATAGAGTTCTCATGTATTAGCATAGTGTCTTCTTGTGTCCTTTCTAATGTTCTTGTTCTGTGGTATTTATACTCCCTGCCATAGAGCTCCATTGCATCATCCCAAGGTTGCTTCAAGGTCCTGAAGCCATTACATAGCATTGTACTCTGAGGTACATTTATGAGGCATTTGCCCAGGAACATTGCAGGAGGTGGAGAAGGACACAACTGAAAATGGGAAGGAACGGGCTGGGTAATTCAATGGCTTAAAATGACAATTGTATCAGGTGCTGGAAATGGAAACTGATTGTCTCCCTCACCTGAAGATCCCCCATTTTGATGATCATTAAATAAAGGCAATTTTCTAAGCCTATCCATAGCATGTTAGAAATTTATGGTCACGGTATAAAATGGAAATGTTGGAAATACACAACAGATCAGGAAATACATGTAGAGGGAAAACAAGGAGTCATCTTTTCAAATCAATGGCATTTCATGACATTCCGATAAAAGTTCATCATACAGAAGCATTGGGCAGAATTGTCAAATGGCCAATAGAGGCTGGACTACAGACAGACAGACAAAGAATAATCGCTATGGACCATTTGGTTTGCAGTTTCCCACCTCTGGTCTGTTTTCAAAGAGTTTGGCTTGGAGGTGTAACAAGCCACCTACCCACAAATGAGGAATAGCCAAATGAAGCAATTAAAGTGCACCTGATGACAGGCTCAGTAAATCGGGCACATACCCCAGAGTTTAGCAGAATAAGAAATGATCTCCCTAAACGATGTATGGTTCTAAAGAGGGCCATAAGTAAGTCATCAGTATGAGCCCATTCTTAAGGGACTCAATAAGGTGGGCATGGAGGTTGATTATCCTGGCTGCAGAATCCAAAACACAGGGATACAATCTCAGGATAAGATGCCAATTATTTAGTAAAGAGGTGAGCAAAAGTTTCTTCACTCAAAACGTTGTGAATCTTTGGACTACAGTCTGGGGCTCAAGGAATTTCCATTATTGAACATACAATTAATATATATATATATATATATAGACAGATTTCATCCATCAAGGAATCAAGGTCTACGGTGAATGGGTGGGAAAGTGTAGCTAAGATCAATGATTTAAGCCATAACTGTTGAATGCCTAAGTAAGCTCTAGGTGCTGTCTGGTCTACTCCGATTCCTATTTGTTGATGTTGCTATGTTTTTATTAAACATTTCACTAGCAGTATTTTACGCAGTAAAACATTCAAAACACAGTCCAGCACGTTAAACATATTTGAAGGATCTTTTTTAACGGAAACTCGCTACTTAAAGAAATCACATGTGGCAAAATCGAAGGGTAGGAATAGGTCCAAGCAGAAACAGTATTCTCCAAACAATATATTCACAATGACAGAACTGAAATACTGAAAGCAAGCTAGGCCTGCAAGATATTTGTGCATGTTGATCGAAGTGACTACACACTGCTTGTGTAATGAATGGCTTCAAAACAAACAGCAAAGATCTTTATTTGAATGCTGTAGTCTAATCTCCAGATGAAAGTCACTGATTGACTGTTCACAGACAAGTTCAAACTTATCTTTACAGCAGAAACTTTGTATTCCTCAGATAGTAAAACACTGCCTTTCCACAATTAACCATTACCTTTTTAAGATCTACATCAAACAATGCTGGTGTAGATCAGGTCACTATGCTTTGTCTAAAGTTTTTACTTTTTTTCCTGGCTAACTGCCCTCAAGATCTCAGAAAGCTAAACATTTAGTCTGTATGCGTCAAATTCTAAGAAGCTAACAGAATAGTTCTCTGCATCAGACAATGGCTTCCATCCATTTTCTGAGTAAATCTTCTTTCAACCAGACATCCAATGCAAAATAAGCACAATGCTGCTAAATCAGGAACCTTGCAATAAGATGTTTACCTCTTTATTGCAGCAAAGCTTCAACAGACAGGTTGTTCATGTAGCAGCGAATAAACTAACACTTGATCCTAGGTCATCTGAAATGTTTAAGACCAAAATAAACTCATTCTTGTGGAAGAGCTTATCATGGAATCTGCAGCAAAAGTGGGAAAGTGAAGTTGAAGTATAGATCAGTCCTAACCTAAGTGAGTGGCAGTCCAGATTCAGAGGTCTGAATGGCCTGTTGCTACGTTCATATATTTATTACAGTGACTTACATTTATATGGAACTTTATTATAATAAACTGTCACACAGAGCTTCATAAAAACATTATATCAAAGAAAGTATGACACCAAAATACACAGGAGAGATTAGTTTAGATAAATAAAAGTTTGGTCAAAAGAAATACAAGATGTGCCTTAAAGGAGGAAAGCAAGGCAGAAAGTAACCAGTTCGAAGCAAGGGGCCACCATCTGTATTTTAATTGAGGTCATTACTCTTATCTTGTTACTGTAATGTTCTGTTCGCAGTGAGGGGGAAATGAGTAAAAAGCTAACTGCACAGTAAAAAATATTTTATGTCTTTATTTTCCTTTATATAATTTTAATTTGTGCATATAAAACAAGATATTATGGTTCAGTTACTGATAGGACAAAATTTAGCATATCCAGTCTCCAAAAGGGAACATTGTGTTTAGTGCCAATTTATATGAAACATGTTGCATTGTTGAAGACTTAAGACAACTGCACAGATTGTCACAGTGATAGGTGAAACAACCAGTCAGTGGTTTTTGGTACAATTCCCAATCACAAGGGCTGCACGTAATCAGGCCACGAAAGGTCAGAGTGTAACCAAGAGAGAGACAGAAAAGCAAATCAAAACATTGCGTCATCAAACAAGGCGTTAGCACTTCAGAAACGTCAAGAAAATATCCACAGGGAGAAGTAAAATAACTGCAAGAAAAATACGCAATGGGGTTGTTGCCAAATTATGCTCAGTGTTAATTCTTCGAAGACTAGTTTTTTTTTTGAAAACTTAAAAGTACATTGTTAACAAAACAGCTAGGACTTGAAAGAATTTTTAATAGAAGTGTAACTTTTTTTAAAAATAACATCTGTACTGTTAAAACAAATGGAAACATATTTTCCATATTTTCAATAACGATCAGATTCCAACTTGGCCATTTCTTAAAATCTAGGATCTCTAGCTTACAGGCCAGTGATATTCAAATACTATAACAAATGCTCTTCAAAATAACTGCATTTGTTACTGAACAAACTTGCTTGTCTTTTAGTTATTAAGCAGGATTAAAAGTTGATATGCAAAGACCACACACGGCATCTCAGGCCATAATTCTTCACAAAATATTCTAACCTCCCAAAAGTTAAGACAGTGTTTTCTCATTGTGGGGTCTTGTGAAACATGGAATCCACAGATTAGTGCTTTCAGTCTCATATTATGGTCACAAGAGAGTTTGAGTAATGTTCCAAGTTTAATATAACTACTTATTTGAAGTCCCTAATTTCACTTTCTTCCACTTCGCAGAACTTACATTCACATTTTTAAAAATAAGTTTTAAACACAATATCCTTGAAAAATAGACAACTTTAGTGTCACCAGAGTACCTTATTTCTTAATAGCATGGGCACTGGGCCAGCAGTTGCATGATAACTAAAAAAAGAGACAGAATGGGTCCATAGATTTTCAGATCATTAGCAGGAACAAAGAATGGCCATGCAAAATCCCACTGCAGGAGGTCGCTCCACTTGGCTTTGTTTTTTTAACATTCTTGTTAAAACATACTTCTAGACAGCAATCAGTTACTTCATAAATTATTTCACTAAATAATAGCCATTTGTGAAAAAAGTCTGCACTGTACTTCTCAGCCCTATAGACAGTACATTTTACACAAGAGCAAAACTAAACTGTTGGCTGCAATTGACTGGTTTATTATGCCAAATCAGAGGGATTAAGAAACAAACCACACATTGAAAGACAGGACTAGATTGGATAGAACTCTGTTCTCTGAGGGGTATCTGTGAACCAGTTGGATTTTAGGACAATCCCAACAGTTTTGATGATCACTGCTCCAGGTGCCAACCCACAAGTTATAGGTTTATTGAAATCAATTGCACACAGTTTGCTGTGACAGTGGCTTGGAAGCACATTCAGCACAAGGACTGTGGCAGTTCAAGCAGTAAACCCATCATCACCTTCTCAGAGCATCTTGGGTAGTGAATCACTGTCAACCAAACTTCAAGAACAAATACACTTTTAAAAAGCATTTGAACTATATGTTGAGCTGAGAACGATTTTATGTGTCTTCTTTAATGCAAGCTATAACGATCAGGGGAAAACAGCAGAATATAAAACTAGTTAGCGAAATAAAACAAATAAAGGGACTCACAGGAGGCAGTATTACGGTTCCCTGTCACTTTTCAGACAAAGATGCCTGGAGCACTCAGACATTAACAGCTTCATTAATGAATGGGCAGACAGATATAATGAAGGGCTGGGAATCATTAGAACTGGAGTAAGAAATTGGATACTTGACAATCAGAGATTTTAAAATTAAATTTTGAGGGAGAGATGAAGCTGTAGAGCAAGGGAGATTTGGAAGCTGAAGCTAATTTTAGGTGTTGAAGAAAACAGAACATCAGTGGCTATTGAAAGGAAAAATTGAGAAATGAAAAAGAATCCAAGCATTAAATGTACATGCATCAAGGCAGAGTACTATAAACAAACAAGGGCAACTGGAGTTGTTCTTTCAAATAGAATTGCACAATATAATAGCAGGAACAGAAATGTAACTGATACTCAGTCAAGACTAATGACTATTTTCTCTTTGGCAGTCCCTGAAAATCAAGGATGACTTAGCTGCCTCTGGTGTAATGGATTCTGAGATGGCTAATAAATTCAATCAGTGTTTTGCAAACTGTCAGGTAGGGCAGATGGATCTTGAAGGGTTGAATAAGTGGGTTGTTTGTGTGCTCCTCCAATGCCTCATATTTGCCACAGAATATTCCCAAAGTTTCTTGGGGTATCCGGTGCCTTCCTGAATGTACCTTCTCCATTTTGGTCTATCAAAAGTCAGGGGTTCCTACCAGTCATAGGGAATGTTTGAACTCTTCAGGGATACTTTGAAGGCATCCCCTAAGTGTTCTGTTGTCCTCCTAGGAATTTCCTGCCACAGCCAAGTTTTGAATAGAGCAGCTGCTTTGGGAGTCTGATGTTCAGCATAGAATCTACTTGTTCTGCCCAGTGAGCTGGTCCTGAATATTTCACACCATGATGCTTAACAGATCAACTTGGGAGAAGAGGTTCCTTTATTTGGCAAGAAATTTTGCTTTGAGATGTTCATTCTGCATTGGTCAAGCCTCCAAAGCGTATTGGAGTGTGGAGATCACTGATGCCTGGTAAACCATCACATTAATTTTTGACGATCAGCATCTCAAATTGGAACTCTTTTCCTCATTCAGTGAAAGACTGTACTGACACAGGTGATGAGGAGTTTTATTATTTGTGCCTGCCTGCATGGAGACAAGCCTCCAAAGACAGGGAAAATAATCCACATTTTCCAGGATCTCATCTTTGATTTTAATGAACAGGATGGACATCTATGCTGTGGAAGTTAGTTGGAAGAAGACGCTAGTTTGCCAGGTGTTAAACAAAAGGCTTTTTTTCTGATATGCTTCAAAGGAGTTGACAGTGACCTGGAACTCAGTTTCGTGCATGCACTTAAGTAGTCTGCATACTGAAGTTTAATAACAAAGGAAGAAGTGAATTTTGTTTGTGATTGAAGCTGGCATTGGTTGAACAGTTTCCCATCTGTTCTGTAGATTGTCTCCAAGCCTGTAGGTAATTTGGTGGAAGTGAGTTGTAGTATTGCAGCAAGTAAAATGAAAGAGAAGTTTTTTTTAACACATACAGAAACTATCAGTGAGGTTACAATGGAACAGAGAGGCAAGGATGAAAGATATTACTAGACATCTTGTCGTAACAGTAGAACTTAAGAATTTAATTGGTGTTTTTGGTTCAAATTGAATTCCTTTGATTTGAACAATAGCAAGTAATCTGGATACAAACCACACACCAGTGAATAGTGAGAAAAGAAATAAAAGCTAAATTTACTGACCAAAGAAAGAGACATGTTTTACCAACAAAATTATAATTGCAAATATTTCTTAAAATGCCTGACTAGAATAAGTTAAGAAAATGGTAAAAATCTTCAAAATTTTTTTCTCAGCATGTTTCAACTACTAAAAGGAAACAAAATATATTTGACATGGTACTGATTAATGAAGTAGAGGAAGCTTAGAATCTAAAAGTAAAGGAATATCTGGGAAGCAGTGACCGTATTATGATACAATTTCAGATGAGTACAGGAAGGGAAAAGAAAAGTCAAAGAGAAGGATACCCAATATGAAATAAGAAAATGATTTGTCAAGATAGAAAAGAATCTGGGTCAGATTATGTGAATGGTAAAACTTGAAAAACAGAAGTACAGATTGGTGACATTTCTTATGGAGGTGAAAAACACCCAAGTTTTTTCTAGTCTGAGGAGGGAAAGCATTGTGTTCAACTCTAGTGCTACGTGGATCATGGAAATCAGATAAAAAAAGTATTTACTATTTTTTAATTTAATGATTTAGCAAAAAAAAACATGGAATTTTATTGTTAGGACCTTTGTGCCAGGTCACTGGAAGATGCTAAATGTAATCTACTTCTCTGAAACAGAGATACGGGCAAAACCTTGCTGAGGTTAGTCCTTGCTTAATTAATTACAGAAGTATAAATGGATAAAATTACAAAACATTTGAAGAAAGGCAATCAGGGCCAGTGGCTTAGATTTATGAAAAGCAAGTTTTGCTTGGCCAAGCTCTTTGGTTGGCAGACAGGAAGCAAAGGCAGTAGGAAAATAAATGTTCCCTGAAAAGAGAGGTGTGCTGAAGAATGTTTCACAGAGGTCTGTTTTGGAGCCTCTGCATTTACTCCAGACATAAGTGATCAGGAACAGAATTTTTCGATTATAGTAAATTGGAAAATATGATAAGTTGCAACAAGGATTGATAAAGACTGTAAAAGGAAACAGACTCGCAGGAAGAGCAAATAAGTGACAGATGAAGTCCAAGGCAATAAGGTCGGAAGCGCTGTATTTCAGCAGCAAGACCAGAAATTAAGTGAAGGTTTTAAATGAAAGGAAGAGGACAGGAACATATGTATGCAGGCAGAAATGGCCTTAAGAACACAACGCAAATTGGCAGCTCAGGAGTACTTACAACTTTGGGCAAGAGTGAAATGAAAATGAATATCTTGGCAGATGTGTAACAAGTGGCTAAAATCACTTTCCCTTAGAATATCAACCAATGTCAAAATTACATCCATACAATATAAAACTGAGTAGCTAATCTTTTCGATATTCATTCGCGGCTTGCGGCCAGTCTGGCTAGTGTTTGTTGTTCATTCTTAATTGCCCTTGAAAGGAGCAGTGAGCAACCTTCTAAATCTATGGTATTTGATGCCACATAGGTCATTCCGGGGGTCCTACCAGTGCCAGAGGAGGAACAGTAATATAATTCCAAGTCAGCATGGTGTGTATTTTGAATGGAATTTGATAGTGAGAGTACTACCATACTTCTGTTACTCCTGTTTGTCTAGGTGGTATACTTTGAGGTTGATGGGGGCCTGGTGAGTCGCTGCCATCTATTTGTAGATGGGATACATTGCTGTCATTGTCAATCAGTGATGGAGGGAGTGAAATCTTAAAATTGGTGGATGAGGTGTCAAGCTTCTTGTGTGTTGTTGATTCTGAACTCATTCAGACATGTGGACAGTATTCCATCACCCTCCTGACTGGTGCTTTGCACATGATGGATAAGTTTTAAAAGAGTCAAGCGGTGAGTTAGCCACCACAGAGAGCCAATCTGACATGCTCTTGTAGCCATATTATTTATATGGTTGGTCCGGTTAAACTTGTGGGTCAATGCCAACTTGTACGGAGTTGATGATGGGAGATTCAGTACTTACATGACATGAATGCTGAACTTGGATAAGATTACAAGTTTCACCGCCATCGCAATTTACAAATAATCTACTTAGAGGAAGGACCCAAAGACAATATTAAAAGTGCTGCTACCAACTCGCTCAGGTGTTGAAATTTTAGGAAGAGACAAGTTCATTTTTCACTATTTTAAGGTTGACCAAATAGAGCTCTTAAAGACTAATGATAAGTTATTACAAGCCAAGTAGGGATTGATTGTTTTCACTGGTCTGAGGGAGGGTAATGAACGGGAACACATTTAAGAAAATCACCAAAAGACATTGAGGTTGGATAAAAGTCCTGAAACAGACAGTTATTGAAATGTGAAAATCTATCACAAACTGCTACTGAAAAGGAATTTTTGTTCTAAGAACAAAGATTCCGTTTATTAACATTCCTTTTTTTTCCAGCAAAGAGCAGAATTTCGGAATTGAAGAATGAGTGGGCTCAGGATCTTGAGGAGAAACACCCTCGCATGGACTTGATTAGCCATAAAGTATATTTTTGTGCTTTTAGAATGTAACTGACAGAAATTTAAAACAATCACTCTGGTTAGGACTGGTGGGGATGGGGGAAGATCCCTGGAGAAAGTCCTACCTAAATTGCTGAGGAGGTATGCCAGAGTTGGCACTACACTCCCCCAACAACCAGCAGATCCAAGGTACACAGCACTTTCATTTTTCTAATTCCAAAACAAAATGAAGACATTTTAAGGAGCCAGTGAGCTGGGAAATTTGTTCATCAGAAGGAAATCTGTAGGAATACCAATATAAGGGCAATTCGGTATTGCTCCCATGAGGCACAGAAGAGGAGCACAAAAGACAGCTCAATCAAAGAAATACTCATGCAAAAAGATCCATTTCAGACAAGTGCAAGCCACAAGCTTTCAGGTGGACATCAGCAATTCCAAAATGTTCTGATTTCCACAGAATGAAGAAAAAAGTTAATGAACAACTGACCTGAACGGGGAGGTTAATGTAAAAGAAAAGACAACAGTTTTCAGATCAACTTTAGGTAGTTTCCACTGAGATTACTTGAATGTTTGAAGCAAACAGGAAGTGCTTTTCATCAGTGGATACATACTCGGTACCTTATTAAACAGATAGTTCCTGCACATGGCACATGTACCAGCTCTGATTAAATCACAGCTACCTGGAAATTTTAAGCAAAACTTCACAATTAGTTCTGACTTTTAAAATGTCTGCCTAGGTTCTTCAGTGATATTAGAACAATTTGCTGCAGAGTATCAATAAGAAAGATGCATTGCACTCCGAACTCATTATCCACAAAGGATAGGGGCATGGACATGGCACAGGTAACAACAAACACACATACCACTAAAGGGCCCCTCAGATGTACGGTGTGATGTTTACCAGGGCAGACCACATGTGGAACTGGACAAGACAGTGGGATGCAGATGCTCACACATAGATGGTATGGGAGATTTGCACATAGGAACAGACTCACATATGCAGGAATACATCTTCACACACTCCTGCTCATTTGCAGGCATTTTGAAACATTGCGTGCAGTTCAAAGCCTTCTGAAAAAGTTCGTGATGGGTCCTGGGGTTGACCTCACGAGCACAGAGATAACACCTCAGCAGATAACAAGGACTGTGTGTACTTCATCCAACTGGAGTAAGCTGAGATATCAACTTATCCTCAATCAGGAGCTGACTGAATACACTTAGTGGAGGGATGTGGCCCTGGAGTGGACGTTAGTTAGTCACTTAAAGACCCCAATTGGTGGCACAACAGAAAGACTGGCCTCAAGCCTCTGGTCCTGAAGTTAACATGAAGATATACACAGTCCCCATGAAACTCAACTTGGGAGTGACATCAAACTTTGCCTCGTGTTCAAAACACAATATGGTGCGTTGTCAAATTTTACTCAGTCAATCTGATCAATGAGATAGAAATTGGAAAAATACAACCATGAAAGGGGCTAAAATGTTAGAAGGTACAACCAAATCCTGCACAACAAAGCAGAAATGATATGATCAGGACATTGCTGTAAAAATCTCAGAGTAATCAAGGGAGCTTAAGGTTGGCTTAAACCAAGAATTCAGTCATTATTATTTTTAGCTTTAGCCTTCAGAGAGCTGGGATTCCATCATGTTTCCCTCATCTTTAACATTTTTAATAAACTAGTCTGGAGGGCAGAACAGACATTAAATGAAAAAGTATACTTAAACTGTCTGCTACAGTTGTTTTCATTACCTAACAGAATAAGTTTCACCCACTTTCTGTTTAAGGAGAATGCTGGATTTAATAAAAGCAATATAAATTGGTTTTGCTGAAAGGGATAGCTTTGAATTACAGCATCTGGCCTGTTACAAAAGAGTATGTCACAGATGCGTGTAAGCCAAAATTGTAAGCCGAGCAAAGTCACAAAACACAACGATAACATCCCAACCAGAAAACAACATTGTCAAAAAAAAATCACTTCAATTTCCCAAACAGCAGTTTTAAAAACAGTATTAAAAAGTAACATCAGTTGGACTTGTGCAATCCACAGCAGTAGAAAGTACAAATTACATTTATGTCATGCCTTTACTGTCCCAAAGTACTTCATAAGCGCAATTATCAAACAAAATGTGATGTCAACCACATAAGGAGACAGGATAGACTTACAGCGAAAGAGAGAGATTTTAAAAAATTCAAAGTTTAGGGCCAAAACTGCTTACGGTAGTATCATAAAAATTAACAGCACATAGACAAATTTTTTGGGTATGATTTCTTGTAGCATCTTGGTGTGGCTATTTTGTTTCTCTGTCTCTCTGAACTCCTACAGTCATTTGATAATTTGTCTTGTGAAGTCCTTGGGCTGTTTCGTGCGTTAAAAGGAAGTATGTAGGTAAGTATCTCATGGGAACAAATTATTACAGTGGAATCTGCTGCTGATCATTGACAGCACAACCCAATCCGCTCTGGAACAATTTGACGCATTAAAAAAAACATTTTGAGCCATTAAATCACAACCCTCAACATCTTCAACTATCAACATCAGGAATACAGAGACTTCTCAAGTCTGGTTAGCTTTATTCTAACTAAATTACGTTATTTTCAGTCAAACAGCCTCAAACTACCTATCTGAAGCACCCGAGAATTGCATTTCTTCAACTCTTCCAAAATATCTTATGCTGTATTCAATTTACTAAAATTGTTTGCTATACATTTTCAAACTAAACTAAAAGAGCAGCAACACAATTGCCAAACAGCATTTATTTACCTTCAGCAATATCCACTTGCTACAAGTGGAAATATACAAGACACCTTTACAGCAGCGGTGAGATCAAATGAAGACTCGGAGACCATTTCGTAGAGCATCTGCGCTCTGTACATGACAAACAACAGCACCTTCCAGTCGCGAACCATTTTAACTCCTTCTCCCGCTCCCTGGGTGACATGTACATCCTGGGCCTCCTCCAGTGTCACAATGACACCACCTGCAAACTGGAGGAGGAACACCTCATATTCCACCTCGGGAACCTATAGCCCGATGGCCTAAACATGGAATTCACCAGTTTTTAAAATCACCCCGCCTGCCCAGCCTCATCCCATGTCCAAGCCTCCCTCTCATCCCCACCTCCTTGATGTGGCACAACCTGTTCATCTTCTCCCCCACCTATCCCACCTCATTGACCAATCCCCACCACTGCCTACCTGCACTCCCTTATCACCATGCCACCTACCTTCCCCAGCCCCACCCCTCCTCTCTCTATTTATTTCTGAGCTCCCTTTCCCCTCTTCATTTCTGAAGAAGGGTCCCGACTCGAAATGTCAACTTTCCCATTCCTCTGATGCTGCCTGGCCTGTTGTGTTCCTCCAGCTCCATATGGTGTTGTCTAACACTCTCCTAGCTGGATTGGAGAATTGTACGGGAAGTGCATCAAATCTTCCACACTGGTCATAACAAACGTTAAACATAACCAAGTAAACACAGTTCCCAGAACTTTCTCTAAGCTCTAACTCCAACACATAGCTGTACCTACTGCTCCTGCAACACCTTCTTGAGTTCAGACAGCACAGAGCTATCCACCTACATTTAACTTCTCACTGAGCCTCAACTACACTATCAGTTCTGAACCTAATGACTCCTGGAACTTCGTCCTGAGTGTTGACGACGTAGAGCAGGTGGCCCTAAGCTGCCTCCTCAGCAGCACTGTTTAGCAGTTATTTTCTGCCTGGAGCCTGTCTCTGCCTCTACTGGTCTTCTAACTCCAGCCAACTGTAGCCTGGACCTCCCCTTCAGCACCTTGAGTGGTCCAATGAAATCTTTGCAACAAGTATCACACCTATTGCTAGGTAAAATTGAATGCAACTTTTACCAATCCCTTGGAACTTTTTATTCCCTGAGGGTTACAACGTTCAGCGAGTGCTAGCTGCTATAGCACAAAATTACATCCAATAAAAAAGGTATTCATCACAAGAATGATGTGAAAAAGATAGAAAAAGAAACCTGGAAAATTAATTGTCCTCTCAATAAGTTTGTTCCAATAGAAAATGCAGTAGCTGAGGGGTCTGCAACGAGGGTACATCAATACAAGATTAAAGCAATAGATTATGCACTGACAGAATAATTTATCCTCGACAGAAGGCTGTAAAACTGAATTGCAATACCAGAGCTAGTTATTGAAACAGAATCCAAGTCAAGTTTTAAGAACAGGTAAGATTGGTGAGCAAAAAGGGTTATGGGATTTAGGAACAGAACAGATATGTGGGACTTCAACTTGCGTGGGGCATAAACATCAACACAAACTGATTGGACTGAAAGTTGTATCTATGTTATAAATTGTATGTAATTGTAGCAGCATCTACTGGATATTTCTAGATATTATCTCCCCAACGCAGGGATTAAGTCAATTGTAGAACCAGTATTGTTGCAAATTAAATTGTCGCCTATCTGTATGGTTCAGCTACTCAATTACTCACTTATTTGGACTCTGAGTAATTAGAATGAATTTTTTTTCTTGATAGTACATTCATCATTCAAATCAGAGGCTGTATTGCAAACAGATTCAGCTGCTTACTCTGTTTGGAATCATAATTCATGAGTATGCATCTTGATTTCATTTTTCCACTAAAATTTCATACCATGTGTTTTGGTTTTGTTTTCCAGGTTAACATTACTCAATAACTAATGAAATATCTAGGCTCCTTTAAAGTGAAGAATACACCTTCATCACTCCGGAGGGTCTGCATCATGTTTATCACCCAGTTGGTCCGAACATCATGGCAATTATTTCAAGTGGCACAAGTAGTAATGAACTCTGAAAGATGTTGCTATATTTCTGATGGGGAAACAGGGTCAGGTTATAAATGTGCAGGAATATGCAATTACAATCTGTTTAGCAAGCTCATATGCAAAATAGCTAGTGAGGTGAGAAACAACCCTAACCAGAGGAGATTCTGACAAAATACAATATTAACAACTCCCTTTTCAGCAGCAAGAATGGTTTTACTTTTAAAGTGGATACTTTCTTAATAATGGAAACCACATTATGATACAACAACTTCAGATTTTATCCTTTGACTAAAAACTGCTTCTAAGACAACAATCCTGACTGCAAAAAAAACCTTGAACATATTACCATCATGTTTACTGTATCAACATTATTGAAAACAAAAGTTTGTGTTGCCAAATTACAAAACGTGAGGTAAAAGCAGAATGCTTCCAGCAAGGAAGTGGACCATGACTGAAAGTACTGTGCAAAAGGTCATCTGCTCACACTGGCTTCATCAGACATGTCACAGGAAGCAACAATAATCATCAACATTTACATTTATACATTTCAGCACAGATAAAAATCAACTGCACATCCCCAGCCTCACAATGTAAATGTAAATGCAATGCATGATATCTGACACATTTATTGGAAACAATTCCCAAATACTTTTAAGTAGATTTTTGCTTCTCTTCCTCAGGTGATCCGCCACCACGTGCTCATGTGCAACTTAATGGGGTGAACAGTCAATCATGTACCAACTGTTCCTTTAATATCCACACTCTGGGCTGTGTGCACTTGCCCTCTCAACAGAGAAACCAAAATCAGAAACTTAAAACGTAATCCTGCACCCAAACCAGAGTATATTTAGCTATCTTGTGACACAGAGAATCAGCAAATAAACCTGCTGTGGATTTGAATACAAGCTGTGGCTTATAATAAATGTAGATCTGGTTGTTATGCGCTTTAGAGTTCAAGTTGGCAGTTGCTATGAATGACAAACGCCAGCATAAAGAATTTACAGTGAACTAATTCACAATTAATACTGTGCAATAATTCCTGAATTCTACTGGTTGAATGATTTTGCCACAGAGATCAAGAAAAAAGAAACAAATTTCTCTATAAGAAATGGGACCTTTTCAAATACATCTCCTCCTCCCCAGGGTTACAAATGAAACAAAAAGTTACTGGTATGCAAGATGCGTGGCAGCATAGACATTGATGAAAAAATATTAGTTATCCATCAGCGCTAAACTTACCACACATTTTATTTTTGGCATAATTTATTAATCTCTTATGTTTATTAACATAGCCAAAGCATTTTATAACCACAGTGCACAAAACAGACTGCTGAAGGATGTTCCTCAGTCGGGTCAGTTTCCTAACTCACTAAAAAGCTACTGGGTCTTTGCTGTATAGACTATCTTCTTCAGTAGTACAAATTTCAAATTGCCCACGATGGATCATCACAAACCATTCTGTCAGGAATGCCACAATCTCTGTGAGATGCTGCCTTTGATAAATCAAGATTACTGAAGTTGCTGCTAATAGCCTTTACTTGTATGGTAACAAGTCATATGGCAAGACTAGGTGAAAAACAAGAGTGTCGGGTTTATGATCCTTTTTACACATAATTGTACATTTTTCTGTATAGCATGCTTGTCTTCGCTGAAGCTATAATAAATCAGGAAAGTTTAGTTTTAAGTGTGAAAACACAGCTCAAAGTGACAGTGATTCTACAGTATGAAGAAGCAGCACTCCTACTTATTCACTTCTGTGTATTTAAAGTAGTACAGACAACTTGGAATAAACCGGAATTCTGATGGCTGCTCAATTATGTGAGTCTGGCATTGAGGTTACAAAGAACTCTTTTTTCTTCTGAATTTTCAGTCGAATGGGAATTTAGGATGAATATTATTTCAATATGACTCAATTAAGTCTTATTAGTCAACCTCTACCAAAGACAGTTCATTTAAAATAAGGTCAAGAACGAGTTCATTTCTCAGAACATATTTAAGTTCACTGCATAAAGAAACTCATCATAGTTTCTGAACACAGCTTAGCCATACGATAAATTTTGTGTGAAGTTCTTCAAAAAGAGTTTCTGTATTCCAATCAGCAGTTTTTATTTTACCATCTCGGTCATGGGGCTTCCTTCACTGAGACGCATTCTGCAACTGGAAGCTGGTGATAGATAAAGCCAGCAGCAAAGACAATGTAGAACATAATGTTCACTTTAACATCTACTTCCATGTTTTCATCCCCCCCAACAGCTCTGCTTCAAGGACTGATTACAAGCATTAATGATTAACAAAGCTCTTTAAAAATCCTTTAACAATTTAAAGCAACACAACTCATACACCCCAGTAAGTTATCATTTAGACTTGTGAAGATGTTGCATATTTTACATTTTCTGTTGCTTTAGGACATTGCATCTTACATGCAATGAAGCCATAAATCTTCTATTCAGTCCTGTGTTCCAGCTTCCACTAAGTATAGAATACATCTGATTCAATAAGGATCCATTCACCTTTTATAAGTTTCTGTTCAATGTTTCCTTTTGTTTTTGTTATAATGTCCCATCAGGGGCTGTTAAACATGATCTTAGGTTTGTTTCACAAGAGTAGGAACATAGCAATGGGAATAGGCCTTTCAGCCCCTCGAGCCTGTTCTGCTATTCAATGAGATCATGGCTGATGTGTGGCTTAATTCCATAAACCTGACTTTAGACCATGCCCCTTAATACCTTTGCTTCACAAAAAAATTCTCGGATTTAAAATTAACAACTGATCCAGCATCCAGTGCCATTTATGGAAGAGAGTTCCAAACATCTACCGCCCTTTCTATAACATAGAACATAGAACATTACAGCGCAGTGCAGGTCCTTCGGCCCTCGATGTTGCGCTCACCTGTGAAACCAATCTGAAGCCCCTCTAACCTACATTATTCCATTGTCATCCATATGTTTATCCAATGACCATTTAAATGCCCTTAAAGTTGGCAAGTCTACTACTATTGCAGGCAGGGCATTCCACACTCTTACTACTCTCTGAGTAAAGAACCTACCTCTGACATCTGTCCTATATCTATCACCCCTCAATTTAAAGCTATGTCCCCTCGTGCTAGCCGTCACCATCCAAGGAAAAAGGCTCTCACTGTCCACCCTACCTAATCCGCTGATCATCTTGTATGTCTCCATTAAGTCACCTCTTAACCTTCTTCTCTCTAACAAAAACAGCCTCAAGTCCCTCAGCCTTTCCTCATAAGACCCTCCCTCCATACCAGGCAATATCCTGGTAAATCTCCTCTGCACCCTTTCCAATGCTTCCACATCCTTCCTATAAATGCGGCGACCAGAACAGTACACAATATTCCAAGTGCGGCCGCACCAGAGTTTTGTACAGCTGCAACATCACCTCACGGCTCCGAAACTCAATCCCTCTACCAATAAAACCTAACACACCGTACGCCTTCTTAACAACCCTATCAACCTGGGTGGCAACTTTCAGGGATCTATGCACATGGACACAGAGATCTCTCTGCTCATCCACACTACCAAGAATCTTACCATTAGCCCAGTACTCTGTATTCCTGTTACTCCTTCCAAAGTGAATCACCTCACACTTTTCCACATTAAACTCCATTTGCCACCTCTCAGCCCAGCTCTGCAGCTTACCTATTTTCCCTCTGTAACCTGCAACATTCTTCCGCACTATTCACAACTCCACTGACTTTAGTGTCATCCGCAAATTTACTAACCCATCCTTCTACGCCCTCATCCAGGTCATCTATAAAAATGACTAACAGCAGTTGTAGAAGTGGTTCCTAATATTTCTGCTGAATGGTCTGGCCCTAATTCTCAGACTATGTCCCCTAGTTCTAGAACACCCAAGCAGTGAAAATAGTTTATCTTCCCTGTCTTGCCCCCTTAATATCATCTGGAATACAGAGGAAATCTCCCCTGCTGGAGGCTCACGCCACTATCACTTGGCTATCAAGCTCGGTCTCTAGCCTCTTAGGCTGCTAACAATCAAAAATACAGTGGTGTCAGGAACAGAGCTGAGGCACGAGTCAACATCTCAAATTTATTTGGGTATTGGATTCCCAATCCCACAATGAAAATCCTGCCCAATTTTTCTTTCCTCAGAGTGTGTACATTTGTTTGAAAATTGGCTGTTGGAAGTTGTATCAAAACTTGTGGCTGAAAACTCTCCAGAATGTGATGTGGATAATGATCAGAATTAATTAAAGATAGAAATTTAACTTCTTTCAAAAACAAAAGACACCGAGAACACCGTGAAAGGACAGTAAATAAAGTCAGAAGTTCCGAGGAAGGAGGAATTCACCCCATTTCACTATCATTGGCCTACCCGATCTTTAAAAACAAACTTCAAAAACACCTGGCTGCACAAATATATCCTAACACCTGATGTACCATGGTTTGAGCGAACAATGTAGTTGCGATTCATTTAAAAAGATATTCAGCACATTTCCTAGCAAGTCAATCTTAATCAAACAAAGTACATCAATTTGGATCAATACTTTATTGTGAGCCTTAAATTTAAAGCAAAGATTTTGTTTTCCACAGGAAGAAATAGTACATTCACTAAGTGCTTCAAAAGGCTCATATTTTGGCATAAACAGTCACACAGTGGTAGTGGTTGTCAAAATTTCAAAGGATTAATTGAGACAGAGAGGAGTCATGGTGAATTTAACCTGCGTGTCACCATGGCCCAGGCATGGAGCAAAGTTGAAAACAACCTTCACGGTTACCTCAGCCAAATACAGGAATTGAACTCTCACTACTAGCAGCACTCTGTATCACAAACCACTTGTCCAGTCAACAGAGCTAAGCAACTTCCCTAATCAGTCACATAGCCTACACCAAATGTGCGACTTGACAGTATGCAAATTCAGTGACATTTCAGACACCAACACATCAGCAACATCCATTTCGGTCTTGAGACGTCATCACATGCCCAACTTCCCAGAATGGATAACTCCTTCAGTGTACAGAACATGGCTGTGATTTATGATGATTGTATCATAGTAACAAATATGGAGCTTTATAAAATACTTTAAAAGTGTTTAAATCTTGTGCTTATCAGTCTGAAGGACGTTGGTGCTAGAAATTACAACTTGTCTGGTTTCAGCACTTCAGGTTAAGTATGAAACGAGCAAATGCACAATAAGGCTTCTTTCACCATTACCATCAAGGCCAATGTCAGAAAGGTAACCACTGCTGAACCAATATGGCATCTTGCCAATTATCACAATCAGCTAAAATAATCTCAGCTGAGCAAGATTGAGAATTTAACACTGAATTGTTGAAATCATGTGCCATACCTATTTATAAAGCAATTGCTTAAAAATTCCACAACAAACCATTAAAAGTAACAATTAATATATTCACAATTTGAGTCAAACCCAACCCATCTTTGAGCAAATTCTCTTAAAATTCTCAGCTTAAATTTAATCAAATGTAACATTGTAAAATGCTGCTGATGACCATTAATGTCTCTGTGATGTGGAAAAATGTGACAAGAAAGCTCATCTGTTGTTACAGCTGCATGAAATCTTACAATTTTAGTCGATATCAAATGTAACAGTATACAAGTTGAAATAAATTTATCACTTCAACACTTCTATCTATTCATAATTAAGTTTAGAACAATGAGGTATTTTTCATTTTAACTGGTTTGTAGTGGTGCAGATCTGTGATCCACCAATTAACACTTACAGATAGCCACTGCTGCTAAAGTGGAATTAGTCTATTAACCATAATCCTGTACGTTCACAACGTATCCAATAGTCACTTACATAGACGAGTAAGCAGTAAAGAGCAAATTGGGTGTTGCACTGCCAATGCAAATTGCCACAGAGGGCTTCTCCAAACAGGGTTTTCTTTCAGACAACCACAACCCCTGACTCATGTCATTGCAGAGTATACTGATCTAATCATGGCTCATTGACAATTAATAAAGATTTATTTAAGCAAAGGACAAAGCGTTATGAATTAGAGCACTGGACTCAGGCCGGATAAAGCAAAATGAAGCACAGATGGGGAGATTTGAAAGGATTGCAATCTCTGTAACAACAGTTTAGAAAGAAATGCTTGTGCTGCACATTAGCAAACAGCAGCAGCTCTTTTTCAGCAGGCTAATATAACCAATCAGCTATTCACCAGAAAGGGACACTATAACCCCCGGAGCACCCAAGTGCCTTGAGTTCTTGTGTGGCTTGTTAATTTCTATCAATAAATATACACT
>JAHRHZ010000069.1:21957793-22017749 GCA_024137785.1 Ginglymostoma cirratum | reverse complement strand
ACCATCATCTCCCCTTCAATGAAGGACAGACTGTAACAATAATCGTAAAAATGCCACTAAGTGTCAAACTTTGACAACAGGAAAGCTTATTCCTTGAACTTCTTTTGTAATATTTTGACATATAAAACGGAGAGCTTGTTTTAAATTCAAGATGGTGCGGGATGCCCAAGAGGCTGGCTGTCATGAAATGTGAGAAGTGGAAAAGGCCTGTAAGATCTGACTTTTTATTTGAATGCGGTATAATAAAAAGATTTCCATGTTAAATATCTTTTGGCTAAAATTATAGCATTAATTAATTGTAATATGGAATGAGCCATCAGCCTCTACATCTCTCTCAATTTCTCCCCCTTCAATTAATATCCTGCAATATCGAGGCGAGGTTTAACTGCAAAACGTAGCAAGGTTACCCCTCCCCTTTCGTATTGCATCGAACCTGGTCTTATAACAAGCACCAGATAGATTTTAACAATGGAGTCAATATAGTCCTGTTGATTGTTATTCAGCCAGCATGGATTCAATCTTACTCAATTCTTTCCAAGAAATTTCCAGCCTCAGGTGAATGTCTGCGTGGAGTTTGCATATTCTCCCTGTGTCTGTGTGGGTTTCCTCTGGGTGCTCCAGTTTCCTCTCAGCCCAAAGACATGGATAGGTTTAGAGGGATATGGGCTAGGAGCAGGGAGGGACTAGTTTAGTTTGGGATTATGCTGAGCATGGACTAGTTGGACCAAAGGGTCTATTTCCGTGCTGTATGACTCTGACTATGAGTACATGCAGGTTAGGTGGACTGGCCATACTAAATTGACCACAATGTCTAGCGATGTGTAGGCAAGTGGGATTAGCCATGGGAAATGCAGGATTACAGGGACAGGGTAGTGGAATGGGTCTGGGCGGGATGCTCTTCGGAAGGTCAGTGTGGACTCAAATGGCCAAATGGCCTGCTTCCACAGTGTAGGGAGTCTATGATTCCATAAAATTCTATTACTTTTTATTCCTGTTGCTTTCAAATAGAGTCTCCAAAACATGGATACCTGCTGTGTAAGAACCTAACACAGTAAAATGCAAAATGCAATAAATGTTAACTTGAAACCTTAACTTGGTTTCTCTCTCCTCAGATGCTGCCAGACCAGAGAGTTTTGCTGACATTTTCTCTGGGTCTTTCCGATTTATAGCATCTGCAGTATTTTGCTTTTATACCAAATGCAATCCCCTCTATTAAACACATTAATCGTGCAGAATGTCCATTATGAACACAAACTAACACATTTAGTTTATTGAGGAAAGATTTTTCCTGTCCCCTGGACATTAACTTGTGTTCTACATTATACCAGTGGGCCTTCACTTGAATTTCTGTGGTTCTAGCAGTCAGGACAAGCATAATTTCTAGTTTTCCCATCCGGGCTTAGTTTATAATTCAGAATCTCCTTCTGACATGCATTTTCATCCTAAATGGTGTGAAACATAATAAACAACTCAATGCAATTCAAAAGACAAAATGGATTCTAAATAATAAGACAAATGATGGTGATGAACAAAGCTGTAATCAAGAAGATCTGCATCTATGCAACTCTCAATGTCTCTGCCCTTCCAGTTAGTCAATAATCTTACCATTTTGGCTTCTTCGATTTCACAATCTTCTTTTTAAGTGCACCACTTTATAGTTCTCTGTATTGAGCCCATCTACACACTGCTAAACAATGTCTATGGGCAATGTTTCCAAAAAGCAGTATATCAATGAACATGATTGACGCAAACAGAGGCAATAAAATGGGTGATTTCTATCTTAGGGATTCCTGTATTTTGAGAAGTTGCTCCCTTGGACCAAGACTGCCCAGTTCTCATGCTGCATCTCTCTATTTCTTTGGAACACATTTATTTAAATAAGATCCATTCTCCTTCATTGATCCAACATCACATCTTCCTCAAGTCATTGTGACAGACAATGGGAGGATTGTTCTTTCTTAAGGGAAATTTAAAAACTGCAAATCACTGCAATGATTATGTGTCCTCCTCCAATTTTCTTCTGTTTGCTATTTGATAATATTCTTCTTGTCCACATTATTTATATAAATGGAAAACTAAAGATAGCCCAGCACAGATTACCTGGGGCATAAAATCAAAATTAGCAAACAGCCCTTTATCTTCACTCTCTAGTTTACACATATATCTATCTGTGCAGCCAAATTCCCTTCACTACAATGAACCATAACTTAATGTCCAAATTGCTTACATGTTAATTCATTAAATGCCTTTGAAAAATCTATATATACACAGTAAGAACTGCATTTCTTTATTTATAATCTGTTACTTCCAAAAATGACCCCTATTAAATTTATAAAGCACAATCTACCATTTATACATCCTGATGATATCCATTTAGGCCATCCTTTCTAAACAGTTGCATATGTTCTTTGCCATATTCAAAGTAAAACAATCTTACCTAAAATTCTTTTACCTTTGAAGTTCCATTAAACCTGTTTAGCACCTTCCAATCTTTTCACTCAATTTCCTTCAGCCAAACGTTTTTGTAACATTTTGATTAATGTGTTCAGTATCTCCTTTATAGCCTTACTTAGAATTATGGGATGCCTGTCAGTTGGGCCTGGCAACTTTCCTACTTTCACATTAAGAGTTTGTATAACAGTTGGCAGTGAATACTTGTCTCCCAATTATCTTCCACATGCAAACCAGAATAAAATGCTAATTGATGCATCACTTCTATTCCCACACTGTTAACTACAAGATGACCACCCTCCCTAATTTAAGTTTGCCCCATCCCTTCTTTTGCCATGCTTTTATAAAATAGTGTTATTCACCTTGACTGTTTTGATATTGTCCCTTAATCAACCTCATATTCCTTTCATCCTCCCGATCAGGTTTGTGCATTTCTCAGTTCTCTGCCATTTTAACATCGATGGCTCAGTGGTTAGCCCTGCTGCCTCACAGTGTCAAAGGCCTATGTTCAATTCCACCTGTCTACGGGACTGTCGACAGGAGTTTGCACATTCTCCCCTTGTCTGTGTGGGTTTCCTCCGGGTGTTCCAGTGTCCTCCCACAGTCAAAAAGATGCGCAGGTTAAGTGGATTGGCCATGCTAAATTTCCCATAGTGTCCAGGGATGTGCAGGCTAGGTGGATTAACCATGGAAAATGCAGAGTTACATAGAGAGGGTAGGGTTGGTGGGTCCGGGTGGGATGCTCTTTGGAGGGTCACTTGATGGGCTGAATGGTCTGGTTCCACACTGTAGGGATTCAGTGAAACCCCACTTTTCTTGTTCCCAGTTTTGTATATATTCCTGAGACCAACTCTTGTTGCATCTTTTCACCTGCAGTCGAAATGTGCTTCATCTGTACCATAGCTTACTCACGCCGAATAAGTGTCTTGCAGCTAGTCCACTTTTTTCCCCAATTTACAAATTTTATAACTAAATTATCTGGATTGATGTCCTTTTATCCCTTCAAATTAACTAATTTCCAGTTCAAAACATTTAACTTTGAATCCTTTAACTATAAAACATAGAACTGTCCAGCACAGGAACACGCCCTTCAGCCCATGTTGTTGTGCCAAATGTGACACCAAATTCAACTAATCCGTTCTGCCTGCCCTTGGTCCATATCCCTCCATTCCTTGCATAATCATGTGCTTACGCCTTAACCGTCCCTATCATATCTGCCTCCGTCACCAATGCTGGCAGTGTGTTCCAGACTCGTACCACTCTGTGTAAAAAAGAAAACTTGCCTTTCACATCTCCTTTGGAATTTCCACCTGTCACCTTAAATGCCTGCCCCCTAGTTTCAACTCTGCGAAAAAGGTTCTGACTGTCAATCCGATCTGTGCATCTCCTAATTTTATAGTCTTCTATCAGGTCTCCATTAGCTCCTGCCAATCCAGAGAAAACAATGCGAGTTTTTCTAGCCTTTCCTTACAGCTCATATCATATAATCTAGGCAACATCATGGTAAACCTCTTGTGCACCCTCTCCAAAGCCTCCGTCCTGTAATGTGGTGACCCGATTTGAACGCAATACTCCTAAGCGTGGCCTAATCAAAGTCTTACAAAGCTGCAACATGACATCTTGACTCTTGTACTCAATTCCCTGACTAATAAAGGCAAGCATGCCATACACCTTCTTTATCACTTTATCTTCTTGCGTTGGTACTTTCAGGGGGCTATGGACTTGAACCCCAAGATCCCACTGAACATCAATGCTGTTCAGGGTCCTACTGTTCACTGTATACTTTTCCTTAACATTGATCTCCCAAAGTGCAGTACCTCCCACTTACCCAGATTAAACTCCATATGCTATTTCTCTGCCCATATCTGCAATTGATCTATATCCTGCTGTATCCTTTAACAACCTTCTGCATTATCCACTACTCCACCGATCTTTGTATCGTCTGCAAACTCACATTTTCGTCCATTTCATTTATATATGTCACAGTAATTAACGTGAAACAATTTTGAAAATCTTTTGCGTTTATCTCACTTAATTGTCCTATTTTATTGAGACTCATGATCAAAATCTGATATAGTTTGCATCAAGCTTTGATTGAGAGTGGTTAATTTTACATTTGCTTCCGTCAAATTAGCAACTATTATTGCTGTACCTACATTGCGCAAAATGTATAGATGGAATCAGAATGTCTAAAGTAAGTGGTCTCCCTGTGTCAGTATTTATATTATACATGAGCCACCCCTTCCTCTAATTACCTTTCTTGCCCGCCCCCATATTGCCATCCTGTGAAATGTACATCAAACTCCCTTCAAATACTTCAATGTTAATTGCATCTACTTTAGCACTTATTCAACTCAAAAATTAAAAATAGACTTGGCTCATATTTCCTCTCAGTCAACACAATTAAATTCAGCTTCAATTTACATCTTACACAATTGGCTCAAACTGCATGGATCTATTTACACAGAAGTGTTGGTAACCCCAAGCTCCCTAACATTACAAATGAGATTCTGCCAGCTGACTGGGAAGTCTGTGAGTAAACTGCATGCAAGATATCTGATGGCAACTGCAGTACTTTTCACATAACAACAAATAAAAGTACTTCTACAAGATAGAGTCAGCACAGCAAACAATAAAAATGATGTAAAAATGAGAAAATAAGAAGTTTGTATGGGGGATATGATGATTTTAGAAGGTTGACAAAAGGACTGAGAAATTTTGGAAGGACACAAAATAGGAAGGATTTTGTGGTCAAGCGAAGAAAGGAGCAACATGGTGTAAGATATGAAGGCAGAAGATGTGGGTAAGTGTCATGAGAGGAGGAGACTATCATGCACCTTTGGACATTTTACTACGTTGCAGTGTTGTGTGTAATATTTTTCTGTATTCATCATGAATATAACACCACATCATGTCACTGTGTGCATCAGTATGTAACATCATTTCACTATATCACTTAATATAGAACAAATGTATGATTATGGATATTATCACAATGACTTAAAACCACTTCACAACTGATTCAAAGCTTCTCAACTGGATGACCACAGAAAACTGCAAAATACTCTTCAGAATCACGAAGTTAAAGTACATTTAAATAAATGTTTGTATTCTTTCAGATATACAAAGAGGCTTCCTTAAACTGGTGGCATGTCACAGCACAGACTTTTCTGTTCCCTAATGATGTGTTGAATACAGTTTTTAAAATTTCACCATAAACTGTTGTAATAGACCTTGAATTGAAAATACAGCTGCAAATGTATACTTTTGCTTTGGGGAGTCAGAGCTTCTCCATCCTATTTTCCAATCCCAACCCTTTTAACAATTAAAAATTAATGTGTCATAGATACCAACAAAATAAAAACATATCAGCCATAAAACAAGAGAATAACATTCAGTGTAAAATTATTACGAAAGTTCACAAATTGTGGATTAATATAGTACATCATAAAAATATGAAAATTTGTGCATCTAAAGTAATTTACAACCTTGATTTTATGATCTCAACAGAGCATTACATCATCTGTTCTGTTCCAGCTTATGGATTGTGGTGAAAGGAGCAGCGAAATCTATCAAGATTTGCATTCAGCATTACTGAGCAAAAGCATCATCCTACCAACATTCCTTGAATGCCATCCTGAGATCACTGATTTAAATCGGAGACCTGTTAAATAAACTTCCAAGTTTCTTAAGGGGGCAGACATTGCTGCAGTGGTAATATCATCAAACCAATAATCCGGAGACCCAGCCTAATTCTCTGGGGACCAAGTTTATAAAATCATAGAATCCCTACAGCACGGAAGCAGGCTATTTGGCCCATCAAGTTCACACTGGCTCTCTGAAGAGCATCCCACACAAAACCACCCCTCTACCCTATCCCTGTAATCCTGCATTTCCCATGGCTAATCCACCTAACCTGCACATCCCTGGACACTATGGGAGCTTAGCAGTGCCAATCCACCAAACTGCACATCTTTGGACTGTGGGAGAAAATCGGACCACCCAGAGGAAACCCATGCACGGGGAGAACGTGCAAACTCCACAGAGACAATTGCCCAAGGGTAGAAGTGAACCCAGATAACTGGCGCAGTGAGGCAGCAATGCTAACCACTGAGCTTGCAGTGCCGCCCATGGGGGCTGTTGGAATTTAAATTAATGAATTTGGAAGTGATAGTTACGCTTAGGAAGCGAAATGGTTATCAATTGTTTTGAGAACCTATCTGGTTCAGTGATTAACTTTAGGGAAGGAAATCAGTCATCCTTACATAGTCTGGCCTAGATGTGACTCTGGGCCCAGTGCAATGCAGTGGACTCTTGTTTATCAACATTGTTTTATGGAATGTGGGCATTCTTTTTTTCTAAAACACTAACAGTTTTAAATGATCAGAGTTAGCTTACAAGATAAATAACTTGCCTGAATGTTGCCCCTCCTGACTCAGGAAAGACTGAGCGATTCTGAACAAGCACAGAACATTATATGCAACAGTTACTGGACACTGAGATTATTGCCAAGGTCTTCAATGACAAATGATTCAGTGCAGCCTTTCGAGGCAAACCCACCCCCCTCCCTCTCAGTCTCCTCTCCTGCCCTCGTCCCCTCCCCAACAATCCTCCAGGCACACACAACGAGACCCCATCTTTCCTATATCCCTTGCACATATATTCTTAACCAGCTTCTCTCCCACACATGCACATCAGCCAACTGATGGAGGCCACTGGTGAGGGGTGTCAGTTATGACAGCCCAAGTACCAGCGCTCAAGCCCAAGCTCATGTGTGGTTGTGGATCTTAGAACAAAATTTGCAAATGGTCTCAAGGAGAATTTTTAAAATGCTCAGGTGCAAAGACAGGCTGGATAGGGCAAGAACTGACAGTGCTTGAGCCTCCGTGCACCCTCAGGAGGGGCAGTTTGTGATCCAAGTCACCGTTTCTGCAATCACAGTTGCAATTTCAATTCTCAGCTTGGGAACCATTGCTATAGATATTGACAGCAATTGTAAAGTCTCCCAAGAAGTAATTAATGCTCTTAGATTTGGTAGTCACACGAAGTAGGGGAATCATACTCCAGACTTTGAATTTTTGCAGAACAATATTAAATCATAAAATTCAGGTGTGTAGTCTTTAGTTGGGTTTTGTAGGTGGTGTAATTAAATTTTGCTTCAAAACATAGCAGAATACCAGTTTATAAAATTAGTTAAGTTTTTAAAAGAGAAGACAGAGAAGAGAAATACAAAAGGGAAGGCCACAAACACAAAATAATAAACTGGTACATTAAACGTACAAATCAAAAAATCAAAACTAACTGAGCAGTGTTTTGCGAAACAGTGTCTTATTGAATTCCCAACACATTTGATTTCACTGTCCAGATTTGAAGTATTTTCAAGTCAAGCTATCTCAGGTTGTTATTGCACACCTTGGGAGCAGATGGACTTTGATCCAGGCCTTCTGGCTCAGATAATAGGGATACTATCACTGTGCCACATGAGCCCAGTGCAGACATATGGCATTTACTGTGTTCAGTTTGGGTGAGCCAGAATCAGTACATGATTGATTTTGAATTAATGAAACTGACGGGTGGATAATTAGTGAAATAATACTGGAGATTTAAAACAAACTTTAGCTGCATTCCTCTCCTGTTATCCTATTCATTAATCCCTATCTGTCAGTACTGAAAATTTTCTACAGACCCAAAGTTTGTGGTTTTCATGATGCATCCCATTGAATCTTAAATAGCATCATTTCACAGCTCACCAATACTGAAGTGTATGTAATAAACAGAATTGTATGGACACCATTATGGGTTGCCCACTTGCAACAATCCTAAATCAATATCAAAATCAAACTAGGCCTAATAGTGAGAGGGAATGGGAAAGAGCTCAGATCTTTTCACATTTTTACAACTTGACAATATTTTACCATTTTTCATCACTTGTTAGTTTCATGCTTAAAATATTGATGCCCACTGTGATTTCAACCACAAATATCTGCCCCAACAATCCATCTCCATTCCAGGTATTCTCAAGAAATCAATGGTAGCTAATATTATCAAACAAATTGAGCACAACAGAATCCAAATTTGTCCTCTCTTGGTATGTACAGTCCCAAGAACTTTGGAATATCAGCTAAAGGGAGTGTCTCGGCCTGTTTTCTCGTTGTCGCGTTATTGCATAGATTCTACACCAGATGGTCTGTACCTTTAGGACATTTCCATAATACGATATTTGGCAGTCACTTTCACAGTGCAATGTGTAGTTTATTCAGTCAATGATGTGTATATAACATAAAGAAACAACAGAAAACAAAGAAACAAGACACTGTAGGAGTCTGTAATTATAAAAATTTAAATAGTTAGTATTGTTAATAAACTGAAAGATGCCTGTTTCAATAAGAAGTAGGTCTTTGCAGGACTGTATATGTAAATTCAGTTCAACATATTGTGGACTATGGAAACAATGGATAGACCTCATGGGGATGAGGCCCTGGAGAACACACTAAAATAGTCAGTGAGTCTATTAAAGCACATTTAATACCATGCTCAATTTCATGTCAATGGGGAGAAAACACTGCGTGCTCCCAACCAAAGGGTAGTTTTGTCGATTGTCTGCTTCAGACACTAATTCAACTCTCGCTGGGTAATAAATGTAACTGTGCATCATGACACAGGTTAAAAACTCCTTCCCCAATTATTAATCTGCACAATATTAACAAGAAGGTGGTTGATAAAATTAGATATTTAAAAACATGCATGGTTCTTCCCTATATTTCAATATAAGCCTGCTCCCAAAGAGTTTGATGTCCAGGCTGAAAAAGGATATCTTATAGTTCCACAACTAACAAATACACAATTCATTGAGTTTCTAGAATGTCATGAGTAATGTGCGATCATGAATCCAGTTTAGTTTTGAACTTGTGAAACATTATGCAGTTAAAAACTTCACAGCAGTCTAACTATATCACTTGCATTGTGGGCTTAATTTAAGCTTTGGACAAGAAACTGTGTGTTCATTCTGCTAGTGTCAATTTAAGCTCAAATTTCCAGCGAATGATGCCTGAATGCAAAATGCAAAATCAGTACATTAAAAAAAAAATCAGGCCAATGGAAAGCACAGAACAACTACCACATATTTCATCTTTAAGACAGACCTGTAGTGATGCTATAAAAAAACTACACAAAAAAACAGTGATAATAGTCCTTTACAAAATGTTCAAAAATTATAAGAAACGACAGAAAATTATATTTCCCTGTTGCACTTGACAATCTTATCATAATTTGAAAAGAGTTATCGATGAAGCACAATATCAGGAAAATGGCTTCCTCAGTCCTGGTAAATTGGACCAGCCTTTTTCCAGAGCTTATCTGGGCAGAAATTATTTTGGGCAGATGATTCTAAAATGAATTTTAAAAGATTGCACTCATTTAAAGTAAGATGCTTTACTTAAAGCTAAAATATTTTTCTGCCCTACGTGTATTGCTTTAACCCAGAGTCATGCACGTGCAACAGCAGGCCCATAATTTTTAAAACAATTCTAGAACCAAATAATATGATGATATCAGGAATGTAATATTTATTGATCAACAGTTGTCCCACTGGCTCCCATATTTAATCACAAGGTTAGACCTGGAACCTTTGTGTCTTTCTCATCAGTGCAAGAAATTTCACTCCATATGGGAATTCTGAATGAGAATGATGATTAGAAAGAATTTTGCCCATTGCAACAAATTCCTGACAGGCCTTTTGTAAACCTTGTCCTCCCCTGTTTGACTTGAATGAATTCAGTGAGAAATCTTGACCACACTGGTGATTTTTTTCCCCAACTTTGGTAAATGCTGTAATCAAATACATGATATCGAATTGGTTGTCAAATTCACATCACATGATTTTCCTTGCACTGATTTGAATGGCAAGGGAAAATGAAGTTTTGTCTAAAATAGGGAGCTAATTTTTGTTTCAACAAGCAAGGCCAAAATCTGAATTACCCTTGTTGTGTTCTGCAGTAAGACTCTAAGCTTTTATTATGGCCCTCTATGGCACAATGACACAAACATTCCTTTAACGAGCACAGGAGCAAAGAAGAAATGTGGCCACAAAAGTATAGATGTGACTTTGCACTGAAATGAATTCATCCTAAATTTATTGCTGCTTTATGGCCTAATTGTGCTGGGTAATAGGAATGAAGCAATTTGAAT
The DNA here is from genome assembly GCA_024137785.1 of Ginglymostoma cirratum. Lineage (NCBI taxonomy): Eukaryota > Metazoa > Chordata > Chondrichthyes > Orectolobiformes > Ginglymostomatidae > Ginglymostoma > Ginglymostoma cirratum. The sequence goes on along the minus strand of JAHRHZ010000069.1, from coordinate 22,007,111 downwards.
CGTTAACAGTTCATTGCAAAATCTGATAAATTGCCATTTATTTCCTAAGACTCCAGAAATGGCAGACAGCAGCTTTCTCACATTTGTCAAGACATCTGGAAGATTCTAATTAAATGAGTTAACCATTTGAAATTTGCTTTTCCATGAATTTAATTTACACCTGGTCATACAGGAGAGATAAAATACTTTATAGCAGGAGCTTAAGACCATTCTTTATCCCTCCCAACTCCATTTCACTGCCTCAAACTTCATTAATGAAATGCCTTCATTTATCTATCATTAATACGCTAATTTCCACAATCCATTTGCAGACAGCACAGCAGACAGTTCCAAGAATTTGTCAGTGTAGTCCTATCCACAATGCCTCAACCCCTCCACCCCAATCATACCCAAAAACAGGCTAATATAAAAACCGAAAGAACTGTGGATGCTGTAAATCAGGAACAAAAACAAAGTTGCTGGAAAAGCTCAGCAGGTCTGGCAGCACCTGTGAAGGTAAAAACAGAGTTAACGTTTCGGGTCCGGTGACCCCGGAGGAAGGGTTCTGAGGAAGGGTCACCGGACCCAAAACATTAACTCTGTTTTTTCCTTCACAGATGCTGCCAGACCTGCTGAGCTTTTCCAGCAACTTTGTTTTTGAACAGACTAATATATGTTGGAGGGCTGTGTCAGGTAGTCTAGACCAGAAATGAACAAACACTGTCACCCTTGTGGCAGAATACAAGAATGCAATGCTGCGGTGCAGAACTAAGCTATCCAGACCAAAAGGTTATGGGATCCAGATTTCCAGTTCAGATCTTATTAGCCGGTCTTAGCCATGGCAATTTATCATAATCTCACACCATAACTGCAGAACCTGCAAAATCCAACCTACAATGCAGTGCTCTGGATGATCATGGCAACATACCAATCCTTGTTGCGAGGTGCGGTGCTTCTTCCAATGGCTGGTATGAATATTCTGGTGTTTGATGCCTACTTCGGAAGGCTCAAGCACAATTTTGACAATTGTTTAAGACCAAAAGGTGACCAACCTCCTTGGAGAGGGCATTACCTCTTTGGCATCATCTAGGTTGCAAGCTGACATGCCGGGATGGAAGAAAAGAACCAAGTTGACAGGACAAAAAAAATTCCGTAAAACTGATACTGACCCAAACAGACACATAGAACCAAAGTATACAGCACATACAGCCATGATCTCTCTGTCTGTGCTGCCCACAGCATCTTTGGCAATTCTGGTGATGTAACAGAAAACAATGAAACTGGAAAAGGAAATGGTGCAACATACATGATTAGAACTAGGATTCTTCCCATTTAACGCATGTAACCTTGAACATCAAGCCCTACTGGGTAACATGAGCTTAGTTGGATGATCAGTGTAAAGCTTCCTCTTGTGTTGCACTCTCACCTGGTTAACCCATTTACCCTAATACAGGTCATGGCATAAATGCAACAGTACTCACTTGAAATATTAAATAATCATTTGCGATGATATAACCATTCTCTATCAAGGAGGTGAAAAGAATACAAGATGAGGGGACAAAAACGGAGTCAGTGGAAAATGAATTAACAATGGCAGATTCAAATGACAAAGAGCCTCAACATGGTCTTAAATGTTTAAGTTTTAAGGCAGGGGTTGGATATTATGACAAACATTAAAACTGTCGCTCAACGACAAAATGCTTCAGGAACACTTGGAGAAATTTCACATCCATTCAATACTGATAATATGGGTTATGTAAATAATCCAAGCTACAGCGAAAAGACCTAGTATTTTAAATTTCTTTCTTCTTGTCGTGTAGTTTACTTTCCCACACACCCCTCGAAAGCACACAAATTTACGCTGAGATTTAATGCTTTGTGCATCAATTGCAGGTGAAGCAACTTAAGGAGTTTCGAACTCCTCACCTTGACCACCAAGAAAGCTTGTTGGATTGAGCGCCAATTAGATACTTAAAGCAGTGACAAGACAGGGTCCCACCCGAATCAGGGGCTTTTAGGTCCTAGAGATCATTGTTGGAGCCCCAAGCTGGAAAACAATGAGTGACTGAAATGGTGAGAAGATAAGTGCGTTTTGGGGTGGGTAATATCATGATGTGGGGGTCCTGGGGAGAGAACCGTCAACAGGCTCTAAGGCAAGGGCAGTGGCGGTGTTCTCCTCTCCATTCCTACTCTAATATCTCTTTGATTGAGACGTATGGAAATCCCTCCCTCCCAGTCCAGCAGGTAGGCCTTCCTGAAGCCAGTCATTTTTCTCGTCTGTCAGGAAGGTAGGTAATCAGGCCAGTGGTGAGTTGAGCCCCTTAAGTGACCATTAATTGACCATTTAAAGGTTCTAATTAATGGCGGGTCAAGATTGTGTAGCATACAACTGCTGAAATGGCAAAGGGAGGTATCTCTACGATGCCAACTCATGCAATGATGCGCCCTCCTCCCCACCTTAGCGAGGAGCAATTTATACCTTTATTTTCTCAGTTAAATGTAAAATGCCACACTGGAACTCCAATGTGTTGTGCCATCAAGTGATGTGGTCTTCATTTAAGACTGCAGGGCCCCAAGTAGGGATGTTTCAATCACTGGCAACACTGTCAAATAGATCTCAGGGACCTTGGCGATGACAAAGTAGGGGAGGAAAAAGTAGGGAAGGAAAAAGCAGGAGAGTCAGCCTAATTCCTCCTGTACTTTCTCCCAGAGATCATGATCTGGGACGTAAGCATCAGATGAAGTTAGAGAGGGGAGAAAGATAACCAGAGTTTCCATTTGCTTCCATTTGAGCTTGCTGATGATTTGGTACTGCTCAAGATTTTGCAATTGCCCACCAGCCAGTAATTACTTTGTGCTAGTTTTGGACAGACAGCTAACTGTTGCAAATGAACAGAATAGAATATAAATAGAATATAGAATATCCTTTATTTTCACATGTACTCCAGTACAGAAGTACAGGAGTATAGTGAAAAGTTTTTACAATGGCTGCCTTCTAATTGCGTCACCTGAGGTACAAATACCTTGGTACAAGTCTTGGATACTAAAGAGGAATAAAAGGAAAAGTAGTAGCATTACTTAGTGTCTAAAAAAAGTTAGAAACATGATAGTTATAACACAGTTAAAGGATCGAGGTAATATCTAGGAGCTGAAATCATCTGGGACACATACTACCAAAACTGAGGCAGAGATGAGAGGGGCTGCCACTAACCTCATCTAATCATGACCCGATTCCCAAACTGAGCTAAAATTGAAGTATATACTTCTATGAGATTTGTTTACCTGGCACCAATTTTGGCTATGCTATGGACAATCCTGCAAGTCATGAGGCAATTTTCTTTTAATCAACCTGATAATTTAAACAATTCTATTGTGAAGGTTTTTAAATTGAAGAAATCCACTTGAGGATTCCTGTCTCATCTAATTTTGATGGGTGTTTATGCATGAAACAAAGTCTAGACTCTGGCAGGAAATACTGGCTGCAAGGCCTTCAAAACAATTCCAAATTTGCTGGCTTTATTTATACTGCTAAAATGTATAAAATAACTATTAAAACGATTAAGCTGTATTGTTCCATTCAGCCAGAGAATCAAGAAAATCTAATCACTGATGAAGGAGTGATATGGAATCGGTAGTTACCCATTTTCCAGAAAATATTCACCAAACATATCTGTCAACTCTAAACTTGCGCTGTCAGAGGTGGACCTGTCACATCATCTTCCTCGTCCCATGTAAACTTAGTCGAGCCTTGAACTTTCCTTCCTCCCTCTCTTGTGGTTGACATGATCTAGACAGGCAGCAAAACATACTGTCCATCTTTAGTCAAAATTACACCTCTACGGGCTTCCAAAACAGTTTCCCAACAGCACGTGTTACCAAATTCAGTACTGCCCTGATGGCAACAAAACCTTAAAGTCCGACCTAATCTCCCTCTTTGTCTCCGGTCATTCATCTCTCACACTCCTGCCCACATATCAAGTGTCAGGTGTCTATTTCTATCCAGTAAATTTGACAAATCTTCTCTTGAAGGAACAAATACAGGATGGAAATTTTATATGAGAGATAAGAGAATATACATACATTTATAAATATATTAAAATTATGCATGTAATACTGTGTTTATTGCTGTTACATTTTTCCTTCCACACCACTGGAATCACAATGAGTTATTAATCTCAATATTGTTATAGAACAGCATATAATCAAATGTATCCTTTACAATTTTCTTGGAACTGTGCAATTCTTGAAATTGTGCAATTTCAGAGCCAAAACAGCCATCAAGATTACTAGCAAAACATAATGTAAAAAAAAACTGGCCCTACTAACACTGTGCACAACACTGCCAATCAACTGATTTAGGATGAAACAGCATTGCCTCCAATTCAATAAAAGAATTTGACAGCGAACATGCCAATAGCAATAAGCAAACAGAGTTCTATGGCTTTTATGGTAAACCAAGTAAATATTTTTATTAAGGAACATTTAAGAATTTGAAAGAAGTTTTGTTTTAAATATGTGCTAAAATCAAAGTCTGCGTCTTTAACTGTACGCTCCTGAATTGTAACATTTCAAAGCTCATTTGTTATTACAATTTCCTGCCGCCTCCAAGAAGCCAGTCAGTTCCGTGACTGGAATACAGTTCAATGCAAGTGGAGCTCTGGAATAACAAACAAGAACTACTTGCTGTGTGTTAGAACAAACAATCAACAAGCATCATCAGGGGCTTTCATTGGTATTGTAGTCACAGGTATCCTCAACAAAAAAAAAATAGTAAGATGACTAATGGAATGTTAGCCTTAAATCCAAGAGGATTTGAGGAGCAAGGAGCAGTCAATTGTCTCAGAGCTTGGTTACTGTGCACTTGAAGCACTGTATGCAGTCTTGGTTCCCTTATCTCAGGAAAGTTATTATTGCCACAGAAGCAGTGCAACAAAGATTCATCAGACTTAATACCAGGATGGCAGGACCGTCCTATGAAGAGAGATTGGGCGAACTGCATCGATATTCTTCCAATTTTAAAGAATGAGAAGTGATAAAAATGAAACTTGCAAAATACTGAAAGAGGTAGATCAGGTGAGCTGTTTTCTCTAGTTGAGGAATCGAAAACCTGGAAGCACAATTTAAACATAAGGGAAATGCCTCTTAGGTATAAAAATTGTATCAATTGCTAGGTGACACGGGTTTAGGAAGAGGCACCACATCAGCGCAGAGTTGACAGAGTGAAGGACTTATTCCTGGCTGTACAGTCCTTTAACTATCATCTTTAAATAAGGAGAAATTATTTTACTCAGTGAGTTATGAAACTTTGAAATTGTCTGCAACAGAGAGCTGTGGAAGCTCAGTCTTTGAGATGTTTAAGGCAGTGATTGATAGATTTCTGATTACCAATGGTGTACAAAGTTATGGGGATTGGGTGAACACTTCGATGCCTTATACTCAATCAGAGCAGGCTCAATGAGGTGAATGGCATATTCCTGTTCCTATGCTCCTATCCACAGAAGCATCAGTTCCGTTCACTGCACTGTAAGCAAGCAACACAAATCTGGCTAACATTTCCATTTCCGAGCAAGGCCACTGTATTCAATCTAATGCATCCACAGATAAGCTAATTCAGCACAAAACAAGGATCAGCAAAGGAGCTTCCAATTTTTCGCAGGTCAGAACAACGTCTCGATTTGCATTTATCCATCGAGATATCATGGTCCTTCACAGAACAGACTTTTGCTAAGACAAATTTCACTTTTTCTTGTTCCTATCTTCAGCTATCTGTGTGTCATTTATGCTGCTCATCCATCAACTAGATAACTGCAACAGCATAGGGGCACAGTCAGGGCACTAAATCAGTACCCCTTATTCTTTTGCAATAAAAATACTTGCATCTATCAGACAGGAATCTTCTAAACAAGCCACTAAATAAATAAAATCACAAACATAAAAGGTCCAGCTGGCTTTATCATTAGATATGTCAGGGCTGCTCAAACATCAAAGATCTTTTAACTGAAGAGTAAACATTTAACTAATGAAGCAACAAAATTAAAAAAAAAAACTGAAGTTAGCCTTCAAAGGGACAAAATATTTCGGTCAACTTTAACAGATTGTTCAGAATTCACCGAGATATCAATTTTCTGTTTACAGTTTCACAAAAAGCTCTGAATCAGTAACCATATGTCTGAACGTTGTGGATATTCGAATATAGTTTGGAAACGTAAACTCACAACTGAACTGTGAGTTACATGTAGTTTACAAAGAGTATGTGCAACATTAATCAGAAGTCAACAAAGAACTGACCACGATACCTTAAAAATGAATCTTGATAATTACTTTTTTCGAAAGAATTCTACCTACTTTAAGTTCATCTTCGTTCCAGAAAACATGCACAGTGCAAACTATCTTGCTTGATCAAAGAGTCTGATGATGATCTGAGATATTTAATAGGGCACTTCGATATGTTTGCAATACACTGCACGTTTATTTGTGATAAATCTATATTACTATATTGGGTGATTATATAAATATTAACAATCTCATTGAATGGATACTCACTTTGCAGTGCTGTCATTGTAAGCTCATGATGTAGGTGTGATTCTTAAGCATTGCCCATTCTTCTAGTTTCAGTTGGCCTTTCAGTGACTACCAGCATATCAATTGCTGAAAATGAAGATATTGTGAAATGGAAGCTGCCACTATAAACTGTACCAAAAGCTCTTAATCCACCATTAACCTCTGGGCTATAGTGAAGTTAACTTTAACTACAGTGTATAATATGGGTCTCTGTACTGGAATTTCAGTGTTAGACGTTTTCCACGGTTTGCAGGGTTTCAAATACTTCCAGCTCAGTCAGCTGGGAATGGAAGTTGAACAAGTCCTGCATTGAGCCGCACCATATCTGAGGACATGATCTAGCTGTCCTATATACACAGTCCCACATCCATCATCAATTATCTTTGTGGCTGTCCCAAAAAAGGCAATTTTAGTGCACTGCATTGGCACTTTTGTCCTTCGAGTTTATGGCATTCGGAGCTGAGAGTAGACTGACTGCACAATCTGATTTGACACAAGCCACTTGTCACCTTTCATTCCAACCACCTCCACAGCCTGCATTCAATGACAGAGCCCAGAGGATGAAGCACAAAGGGTCTAACTCTTAGCAATACTCACTACTTCGGCAATTTCTTTTTCATTTGAGACAAAGATCAGGTTTTGGCTGTGAAGGATGTGCAGGTATAACTAACATTAATTACTAGATATAATTAACACTATACCATAAGAGATCTATAAGATGCTAAAACTTATCAACATTAATTACTTATTCTTACTGAGTTTTATTTTTGTCCCTTGATCACCAGGCTGCTGTATTCATCACATTTCCAAAATAACTATTCACGTACCAGTGATATATAATGGAAAACTGCATTAGGAAAGTATGATTTATTTTCAAAAACGGAATGCATATCTTACATAAACCTTTGCTTAAATCCCTTCAGCAAAAATGTTTAAACTTTTCACTTGAAAATACAATCTTAGATTTAATGAAACGAACACAACACCTAGTATATAATATGTCATGACCTATTAGGCAGGTTTTGAGGCAAAACAAGCTCGCATATGCAAATTCAAGGTTCACATTATGGTTATCTCTAAGTTTCAATATGAAACTCCAATATACTTGAAAAAACATGGATTAAATTCTAATAGAAAAGCAAAATGCAATGCTTGCTGGAAATGTGTAATGAAGAAAAAATGCTGCAAATACCAATCTGATTAGGCTGCAATGTTGTAATGATGGCAAAATTGCAAGAACTTGCTGTCATTGCAAATGGGAAATGGACAACTTCTGGCCTCTGCAATTGCACAGCTAAACACAGAATTTCAGAAGTTGTTGTAAAGTCATTTTCCACTCATACACTGGATGTAGTATTGATGTCCTCACAGACGGAAATGAATTGTTAAAGCCTTGCCATTTTACAATACTGAGCTTGCTGAAAATACACTCGAGAAAGTAATATCTTGCTCTGTTCTGTGTAACTGTATCTTAAAGTGCATTCCTCAATTCCTAACTACAAATGAACAATTTCTCTGTCCCTGAAAAAGCATATTACTTACAGAGGAATTTGAAAAGAATCCAGAGATTTGCAAAAAAGTTTTAAAAAGACTTAACTTTCATGATATTTCAGTCTCTCCCTAAATCAAATATGTGTATCTCAATATTTGTTTCACTGTCCATGAAATGTATTAAAAACACAGATAATGAATGGTTTTCAATTCCTGGCTTCTGGTCCATACAAATTCTTCAGAATGGTTGGATTGATAAAATTATTGTTTCTGGGCATTAAAGAACCCCTTCTACTGGCATCAGAATGAAACCAGAATGAAAATTAACATGAGCAAAGCAACAAATCCACACCATAGAGATGACTGAATCTTTGTGGACAGCTTTCTTCAAAACAGTACCTGCTGCTAACTGCAACCATTCCATCACATTTGGAATACGGTGTGAGATTCTGGTCTCCCTGCTATAAGGAGGATGTTGAGAAAATTGAAAGCGCACAAAAAAATTTATAAGAATGTCGCCAGGGTTGGAGGGTTTGAGCTATAGGGAGAGGCTGAACAGGCTGGGACTATTTTCCCTGGAATGCCTGAGGCTGAGGGGTGACCTCAGAGGTTTATAAAATCATTAGGGGCATGGATAGAGTAAATAGACAAGGGCTTTTTCCTGGGGTGGGGAATTACACAACGAGAGGGCATAGGGTTAAGATGAGAGGGGAAAGATTTAAAGGGATTTAAGGGGCAACTTTTTCCATACAGACGGTAGTGCATGTATGGAATGAGCTGCCAGAGGAAGAGGTGGAGGCTGGTATAATTACAACATTTGAAAGGCATCTGGATGGGTACTTGAATATAATATGTTTAGAGGGATATGGGCCAAATGTTGGCAAATAGCACTAGATTAATTTAGGATATCAGGTCAGCATAGACAAGTTGGACCAATGCACAGTATTCCAACAGTGGCCTAACCAATGTCCTGTACAGCCGCAGCATGACCTCCCAACTCCTATACTCAAGGCGCTGACCAATAAAGGCAAACATACCAAATACCTTCTTCATTACCTGCCTGTGACTCCACTTTCAAGGAACTATGAACCTGCGCTCCAAGGTCTCTTTGTTCAGAAACACTCCCCAGGACCATACCATTAAGTGTGCAAATCCTGCCCTGATTTGCCTTTCCAAAATGCAGCATCTCACATTTATCTAAATTAAACTCCATCTGCCACTTCTCGGCCCACTGGTCCATCTGAACAAGATCCCATTGTACTCAAGTATCCTTCTTCGCTGTCCACTACACCTCCAATTTTGGTGTTGTCTGCAAACTTGCTAAACATTCCTCATATGTTCACATCCAAAACATGGATGCCACTGAGTTATGCACAAATGAACTCATTTTTATGACGCAGTTATCTCCAAGCCTTCCAGGAGATGTCCTGGGCAACACCTCAACAAGACACAACAGGATCCTTACTCCTGCTTATCAGAAATAAATAGTAAAGTTACATGACTGAAATAGCCTTTGAATTTCTAATTACACCAAAAGGACATGGAAACAATAGGTCATCGTACAGGCCGCACACATCTTCTAAAGCGCTCAGCAGATCAGATCTCCATTACAATTCCAAAAAATAGGGTTACTCTTCACCAATGGTTGCAACGTATATTAAATAAATAACAATTCTGTAATCAAGTACAACTTCCAATTGTTTCTTTCCTTCAAGGATTCCACCCAAAGCTACCTTGAGTTAGTTGTTTATTAGGCTGCCCAAAGTGCAGCATATTTGAACAGGCCATAAATATACCAGGACCGATTGAGGTAGACATTTCAAATGGGCAAATGTTAGGCAAATTAGACTGGAGTAAACAAGAGAAAGAAATGGGCAGTGTCTTAATTATGAATTCATTTTTCAAAAATACCTAATAATCTGTTCAGATACTTTACAACACACCTTTGGAACAGGTGGGATCTGAACCCAGGACTTCTGCTCCAGTAGTTGGGATGCTACAACTGCACCACAAGAGCCCTATTAACATGCTCTATGGGTAGATGCTTGAGAATGCACAGTGCACAATGACATATTTAAACATGTGAACTGATCACGTTGGTACCTGCCTTATTTGTAACTAAAGGCAATTACGTTTTAAACTGTCACTTTCATGACAAACAGAACTGCCTGACATGGGGTTGGCAATCATATTGAACTCTGTTCAGAGATGGATTTATGTGACTTTGTTGTCATGGTGACAGAGGCCCAGGCAAAAACTCAGAAACTCAAGTACCAATTCTCTCAAACTGACACAGAAGAGGGCAGCATTTTTTTTTAAGAAACTTGGACAGGAAGACTAAAGACAGCTGTTGCTGTACCGAGCATTGTAGAAGACTTGCTTTCAGCCACCAAGCAGAATGCTGGTAAGAACAGATTCCTCGTTTTCAGGAGCCAGAGCTTGTAGAGATTTAAAGACCAAGGAGGCACTAGAGGGTTTCTTGCTATGGAAAATATTTTGAATGATACTCAGGAAATTTGAGTGAAAGGATGTTTAAAGGACATTGGAAAACTTAATGTGGTGTGAAATTTGGTTGGAACTTTGTCTACAAGACTATATATCTGACATAATACTTAAACATGGCTTGGGGTTTTTGGTTGTGTGAATTCCTCAGTAGGGAAAACATCTTTTCAAAGTTCAGTTTATGAGCTGTCTTCAGAGTAATGTTTAGTCGATGCTGACTTTGTTACAGTGAAAGCTTTGCAATGTGAAATTTTGTGTGATTATTTCTGTTGGTTGCTGTGTAAATCGTATTTCTCTTTAAAAAGTCATTGTGCATTATGAAGCTTGTAACAGTTTCTGAGTGTCTTTCTATACACAACTCATTTTGGCAATGTGATGAAATCAGAAGTTTTGTGGCAAATAACCATAGAGGTGGTGGTGAACAAGATTAGCTGGCTCCCAGTAACCCAACAGGTTGGATGGCACAGATTTCAATTGGATTTTACTCACTATTTCTGACATCATTTGGTCATCAGTTGAATGGGCTGCTACCAACTTCTCGAGTAGAGCTGATTAATTTACTGACCAGAACAGTTTTGGTATGTTTGCTTTACCTAGGCTGACTATTATATTAAGCGCACTGTGTCATTGTTGTGTTTAAAATGGGGCAAAATGGTTCCAGCCACAGGACACGTCAGAAGGTTAACGACCATATAAGAGTGGTAGAGAACCATTCAGTTCAGACATTGAAGGATTGGACATGTTCTTCTTGGCCAATTGTCTACTGGTGAAGTTAAAAGGTTCAAAATGACAAATGGTTAATTTGCGTCCAAAAAATAAAATGCAATTTTGCTGATGGAGATTGCCATATACCTCTAGGCCAATCTCACAAACCTTTGTGCCCCCAATAAGGCAAAAAAAGTCATTCAAAAGGATCATCACCAAGTAGGAGAAACACTTCAACCTTAAGCCACTGCAGACAGTAGAAAGCTCCAATTTGGAAGCACAAACTAGAACAAAAGATCAATAGTTGGTGAGTATGTCTGTCCAGGAAAGGTTTATCATTACATTGCAACATTGGCATATTCTTAGATTATATGAGATAGGCGCAGATTGGTGAATCAATGAACCTAAATCGAATATCCAAGTAAACATAATTTCACATTTGAGCTTGCATGCAAGATTGCATGCATCGACTGGTATCACTTCTATCCACAGTAAGAGGTTTCCACCCAGGCTAATATGGAAAGACCTGGTCAAAATGTGCTGGTGATAGCAGTTTAGTGACATTATTGTAATAGCAAATGTAATGCTCAGACAATTCAATAGATAAATGCTAAATTCTTTAATTACAAATAAATAAGCCATACTGCAACTGTTTGCCAAGCAAAGCTCAAAGCTGGAAGGAGAACTCATTCCAGTGATAACTGAAAACGGTTATCATGAGAAGGGTAATTTCCCAATATTAACGTGAATCCTATGTGTTTAAATTAGCCTTGTATGATGTACTTTTCTCTTTCAGAAACTGATGGATCCATTTTGTAATTTAATGGGTGGCACAGCATTATTTTTATCAAGAATACAAAAGCTAGCCTGATGGGCACAAACTAACTACAGTCTGTTGTTGTAAAAACCCACCTTGTTCACTAATGTCATCTAGGGAAGGAAAATTGCTGTCCCTACCTGGTGAGGGCTACACATGATTGTAGACCCACAGCAAAGTGGCTGACTGTTTGGAATAGGAAATCAACACTAGTCGAGCCAGCAATGGCCATGTCCCATTAACTCTTTTAAAAACAAACACAGCATTTTCTCTGTTAATTCTTTATTTCCAGTATTCATGGTTTCTAATTCTAATTCGTCTCTTCATCAAGCCATTGAGCTCATGTACATCGATTGAATGCAGTTTTATGTCAGAAGGCAGAGATCAGAGAAACCTATCAATTAACCTAAAATGAATAGCTTTTGTATCACTTTTCAGTTGGAAGGAGCATGTTAAAGCCAGTTAAAATGCAGTCCCTACAATACTACATACCATACACATTCATCATCCTCCAAAATATTAGAGCGTCAAGATGGGAGAAAAACACCACATGGGTAAGATCTTACAAAAAAAAACACTCTAATAAATGATATTGTATTTGCAAAACCATATAGACACTTTATGGAAGGAGATGAGTTTCAATAGCTTTGGTCAATGCCATGGGAACAATCCAGCTTCCAACATTAAGCATAGATTAAATAGATAGGCAACACTAGAGCTTTAAATGAAGCTTTAAACTAGACTCTACCAATGGATATTTCATATCCATGAAAGCAACTGTTGAGCGCTAGATTGCCAACTTTTAGATGAACTTACATTATATTTTATCGGCAGAAAATTGACTTAAAACGTGCTTGATAGATTTCTAAAGAATTACATACATCAGTACACTTGTAAGTTCTCAGCAAGTTTATGACTGATATGAAATGTGCTGTTGTAGAACTGCTCAGTTTCATTGACAGCATTGTAAAAGGAGAGAAGGCCTTCATCTCCATTTGTTTTTCTGTTTTGAAATTATCCAGTTTTTCCTTCAATGCTCTTCTTATCCTGATTAACAGGCCTATATTTGGTTACAATGCCAACAAGCTTCCCGATCATAACTCAGCTGGCATCATGAAAGTTCACTTTATTGTGCAGCACATTATGCAAGCATATTCACCCCCAGGTCAGCAAATGATGCTCTCAAAACCTCTTGCCAAGTTTGAATATTAAATCCAGCTGGCATATGGGTGTAAAACTGAGAGACTGCTGTATTAAAATAAAAACATTTTAACAAGTCACAATTGTCAATTGTAATCGTTCAGGTGGTTGTTAAGTTTGACTTGGCAAGGTGCAAAAAGCACAGAAATCCTAATCTTGACCAACATCACTCACTCAGTCAATACCTTCAAACAACAGATCAGCTTGTCAGTCATTCATTTCATTGCTTCTGTGTATGGCATTGAGAATATGCCTTGGGAAACAGATATACGAGTACATAATTTCTCTTCTACCTCTATTCTTCTCCACCTCTGTGCTCCATTCTACCCCATACGAGATCTGCTAAAGTCTAGGATTATAGCTGGAAATTTTCTCCATGCTTAATATTAGGCTGCTGTGAATTCACTTAGGTGATGTTTGGCAGAAGATCTACAAAGTTCTACTTTTTAATACACTTTTCAAGAATGTACTCAAAAATGGCATTCTTGTGAAGTAATGAATATCATTTAAGAATTAGTAAATTAGTAGTATTGCGTTAAATCCTAAATTCTTGGCAACTGGCGAAATAGTCATGCTCATCATGGATTTATTTCACTGTAGTCTGTGATCCTTTAATTGAGCAGGAATAAGGTTGGTTATAATGAGAGGCTTGTGCTGATGTGTTTGTATTCCCCAGGTTCTATTGTAACTAGTAATTCAAGTAGAATAATTGATAGTTCATTTTGATTTAAATATTCAAGTTTATTATGAATAATTCTTTGTCAATAGCCCAGCAAATTACTGCAAAAGGCCTTTCTGAGTATTGTGTTTGACTGTATAATTTAAATATATATACATTATATATATATATGTAATAAATACACAGCATATTTTTTATGAAGAAACGTGCATGGAAGCCAAATGCCAATAAACGTCACCATGGTTGATTACAGCAGAAGTGAAGAACAACTTGATCAAGAAACAGTGGTAATCTTGAATTTATGAATAGAAACCGAAGCCTTTTGAACATTAATTTCATTGCTACACAAGTGGAAAGATGGTTTAAGAAACTCATGTTTGTCATTCAGAATAAACTTTTCTTTGACGGAATCTACTCCTCTACCAGTAGTTCAGGGATTTGCAAAGGGAAGAATTGCAGACAGGTGACAAAAAAAAGGATGATGTGTGTGAATGAACTGAATTGGAGATAAACTTTACAGAAGACCATGACATGTGATGCTTTCCTTCAATGAATCATTCTTGCATGTGCTTAGCAAGGCAATACACTCCTGCATTCATACAATGTTCCTTATTGAATGACACACATTAATCAATCAGTCTCCTAGTAGCTAAAGAACTGACAACAGATGGACTATTCCCAGTTCATTTCCTTCAACAGAGTAACAAAAGCCAAACCATAGCTTTCATTTCACACATTCTTCATTTAAAGAACACATAGAAATGTAGAAAGATATCACCAGACACATCACTCTGAAATGAAGAAATTTGGTTTGCCTCATTCATTACAAATAGGAACAGTAAAGTTTTAGGGGATGAAATTTCAGTTTTAATTAAAATCAGGAGAAGGTTCTAACGTAGTCTACTTATAGGCTTGTGGGAATGCGCAGCTTTGATACTTGCAATTTGGCTTCATCATTTTATAATACGTTGTTTGCAAATGAATTGTCTCAAGTTTTGTAGAAACGTAATTTATCACCTCTGTTCAGTTACGTTGTAGAATCCATATTTGCTGATGCCTTTTAAGGAAAACATTGCTCTTTCAGTCTTCCAAAAGTTCACACTGACAGTAAGGACAGGCATTTGGGACAGAAGGAACAAAACTAAGTCAGACAGCAACTCCGGTAGTTTATGCATTTAGTTAAATGTGTATTGCTTCTCTACAGGCTTTGCTGTACCATTACCATGCTAACAGACTCAGCATTAGAAATCTTTGATTTTTATACACCATAGATTTTATATATAACAAACATAGAATCATAGATCAGGCCACAAACTATTGATGTCCTCAAATAAGCACCAAAATCCATCAACTTAACATTTGTTTTTAAAAGTGCACTGGTCAGCTAAATGATTAGTGACTTTCAACGAGATGTAGCACTAAGGTGCAACCATATAAGTATTAATGAGTTCCATTTTTGTTCAAAGCTTGAACGTGAAAGTACCTTTATTCGTTTCAAATATTATTGGCTTTAAAATAATTAGTGTGCAATATAAAATGCACATTCAATAAATGTAATATTCATACATGAAGAAAGAGATGGCTTCAATCGGCATGAGAATTAATTGCAGAAAGTCAGTCATGTACCACATTACTGCCAATTTTTTCAGGTGGTTTTCCATTTCATCTTCAGAGAATACAAAAACATTTAAATCAGCATGACATGTGATTGCCACACCTTTGAATAACCATGAACTGAAACCTAACAAGTTTGATTATAAACACAACTGTTCTGAAATGACAATAGAATCTCTACTGTTCACCAATGACCTGGCCCTCCTAAACTGAACTTTCCCAGAGTTAATGTCCTGAATCATTCAGACAGATCCGTTTTGAAAAATACAAATGCTGAATGGTCTGGCATGCCTCAATCCACTTAATTGCACATTTCTAGGACGCATGGAGTGGAACAATTAGCCAGCTTTCCATTCTGTGCATATACTAAGTCAGTGCAATGACAGCATGCCAGAACTTTGCACATCTTCAGCTTCTCGTAATTTCTGAGGATGAGGTACTTGATTGATGCCTGTTTATCCATTCAGCTTTGATTTTGGGTCACAACCATAGCATTCTATTCCAAAAGGCTGACCAAGTGCTTAAAAGAGGACCCTGGGAATTGTGTGAATCTTTTTTGTTGTTATCAGTTGAGAAAAGAGGATTAATCCTATTAAACTTGTGAAGAGAATCAACACGAATTCTGGCAACTGAAGACAAGGGAAAATATTTGTCAGATTTTCACGCTCAGCTATGAACTTGCATGCACTTAATGCATCCGTTTTTCGGCAGTCAAATTTCCTCTAGAGGAGAATGAGAAAACAGAAGTATGTATTCAGTTGGTATAATCTTCTACAGATTTTTGGGTCAACTACCTCAATAATGATCAACATTTCAAACAACACAATTGCTACCTTAGAATTTATTCATTTACGAACTTAGGCCAAGAGAATGAAAAAAAATTAACTGCACCACATTACATTCAAGACATTCAAAAAACTGTTCTCTCCCTATTTATTTCAGAACCCTCTTCCCCTCCCCCATTTCTGATGAAGGGTTTAGGCCCGAAACGTCAAGTTTTCCTGCTCCTATGATGCTGCTTGACCTGCTGTGTTCATCCAGCCCCATGCTTGTTATCTCTAAACAGAAGGCAGTCGAGTTAAAGTACGCATTGTGAAGTAAACCAGAGAGGTTACGCTGTGGTTGGCTTTCAGTAACGTGCAGATGTGAATAACTGAAGTTAGGTCAGATATTTTGTTTGCAAATATGTGTCTACATTATGTGTACTTTAAAATGCCTTTTACAAGAATAATTTTGAATAAAAGCCCGTGTTTTGACGTTAACTGCATGATGCTGAACAGTTGCTAATGTAGCCACTCACGCTCAAAACCAGAGTCTACAAGGCAACAAGAGGCCATGTCCACCTTTGGCCACAGCAACTGTTTAAAATGTGGACAGAACTACAGGGCTCAACATTTATACAGAAATGCTGTGCCTGTTCAGGACATTGGATAGGCCACTACTGGAATACTGCATTCAATTCTCGTCTCCCTGCTATAGGAAGGATGTTGTAAATCTTGAAAGGGTTCAGAAAAGGTTTACAAAAGATATTGCCAGGGTTGGAGGGGTTGAGCTATAGGGAGAGGCTGAATAGACTGGGGCTGTTTTCCTTGAAGCATCAGAGGCTGAAGGGCAACCGTGCAGAAGTTTATAAAATCATGAGGGACACAGATGGGGTGAATAGTCAAGGTCTTTCCCTAGGCATAGGTTTAAGGTCAGAGGGGAAAGATTTAAAAGGAATCTAAAAGCAATGTTTTCATGTAGAAGGTGTTGTGTGATGCAATGAACTGCCAGAGGAAGTGGAGGATGCTGGTACAATTACAACATTTAAAAGAATCTGTATGGATATATGAATAGAATGGGTTTAAAAGGGGCCAAATTCTGGCAAATGGGGCTAGATTAATTTAGGATACCTGGTTGGCATCGACAAGTTGGACTGTAGGCTCTGTTTCCACGCTGTACATCTCTGTGACTCTATGAATCAGAAAATAGCCCAGGTATCCCTGCTCTCCAGCTTCTTCCTAACTAACTAATCTTCCTTCTATGTCAATGTTACTCCAATCATCATGAGCTTTTACTTTCCCCAATAACCCTTGCTGTGGCACCTTATCAAATGATCTCTGGAAAATTATATTTAGTACATCCCCTTTATTCACTGAACACTTTACTTCAAGGAACTCCAATAAATTGGTTGAATATGATTTTCCTTTCACAAAACCATGTCGACTCTGACCGATTACCTAAACGTCTCAAATTGCCGTGCTATGATATCTTTAATAACTGTTTCTAACATCTTCCCTATGAGAGATGATAACCCCAAGTTTTCTGCTTTCAGTCTCCCTCCATTTTAAATATGGGAGTTACATTTGCTATTTATCTATCTAAAAAGCTCCACTTCAAATCTAGAGAATTTTGAAAACTTAAACCCAATGAATCAACTATTTCACTAGCCATTTCTTCTACGACCCGAGGATGAAGTCCATCAGGGCAGAGTTAGCTTTTGAGACTAATAATCTTTCATCAGAACCATTATTTCTAATGGTTACTAAATCACACCCAGCTCCTGTGCAATCAAGCCCTTTTCAGTAAAGGCCTTATAGTACTACAAGGTCTTTCGTAGTCTTTCGTACAATGTGCAAGCACTAAGAACAAGGTCACCTCTGCTTCTCACTCAAAATCCTGTCATCAGTTCACTTACTGCATTTAGCTACCGGCAAAGTCAGTAGTTTCTCACCAGCTGCAGCATTTCTAGATTGCTAAATGCTATCTGTTACTTTTACTTCCCAGCAAGTTTACCAACAGAATAACTATCACTACTTTCATCTACAGCCAGAATTTAGGTACACTGGGGGCAGAAGCTATCAAAATTTAGAACCTAAGTGAGAAAAAAGTATTTTAAATTTTCATCTCCGTATTCTGCAACCATCCGATCACATTAAGGCACACATTTGAGGCATGATACAAACGCAGCAAACAAAGCCAGACAACTGCACTCCTGATTAGAGATGACTTTCAACTATGTACTGTTACTGCTTCACCTTGTATGGTCATAATCGCTTTTCTTCAATACTGAGAAAAGCCCACAGCAGGATATCATCAGGAATAGATTATTCCATGGCAATAGGAATGGGGTGTGCATGAGAAACACACGATAATAAATTACAATAAAACTGCTATTGAGCAAAACCAATAATTAAAATATTAAAAATTGTACATTTTACCTGCCAGTAGTGTCAATACATCAACCAATAGGTCATTTTTATAGGCCTGATAAGAGTTTTTGTTGGCAAAGATCATTGCGCGTCTAGTTCAAACCCAGCTGCAGCTACTTCATTATATTTGCAATTACAATGGCTTCATAGACCATATGACACTAGACAAGCAATGTGTTCCGTACAACTCCATTGATTCAAAGAGACTTTTACATTTGTCATTGTCTTTGAGTAGTCATGGCTAAAGATTAAAAGCAGAAATTACTGATGATGTTGTCACACGAACTCTCAAACTACTAGCATCATATTACATTCTCCACTAATAAAAATAGAGGTGCGAATCTATTTATTTTAAAATAGCAGGTAGGACAGTATTAATTATTCATAAAACATAAATAATAATTTCTGCTCTCCCAGTGCTCAAAACTATTTTTCCTGTAGCAAGTTCTGGGAGAATGCATACTTGATTTTCTCTCTTTTTAAATGTTAGCATTATGACAAAACCTAAAGTTGGTCCATCTCTGCCAAAGTCAGACTCTCTGACTTGTACTAAACTTGAAAGGATGTTGTAACTTCATTACAATGCTCACTTCCTCTAATTCTACAGTGAGCTGAATAAAGCACAGTAGAGCCGTAAATGGCTACATTTATTAAATGTTATAGGTTCAATTCACTCACCTGTTGAAACTTCCTGCTTTTACTTGGGCACTCATTCAGTTCACTACTGTACAGGAGCAATGTCCATAAGTTCTGTCGTGCCAGATACGGGAGTCAACTGCACACATTCTGCTCATTGATTCACATTTAAGCTCATTGAAACATAGAATGATACCAACATTACATCTGTTTCACCACAGATGAAGCAATACTTGCAGCAAGCAATAATTAAATTGCATCTTACTGAATGGTAATCAATTGTATGTGGGCAGTTTAAAATTGTTGTTAGCTCTGATTAGAAAATCTCTTGACTTCTGTTCATGAATTTTCCAGTACAACAAATTTTAAGGGAATTGTAAAATCCTGAGCTCTGAGAACAGCTTGAAAATAAAACCATGGGTGGACAAGGTCATATTGGAAGGACATCTGAGACACAATTCAGGGGAAATAGATCTGGGGAAACCTGAACAGCTGGAAGACTTCAGATTAAAACAGCGATTGGTTTTATGAATCTGTACTGGTCTCCTGAATAATGTGCTTTCCCCATCTGATGACACTTTGGTATACATTTGCCACATTTCTTTCTCAGGTGAACGTGTAAAGGAACCAATAATGCCACGCAGTGAAAAGACAATCCATATGCATCGAAGATTAAATACTTTGCAACTGTGTTTTTCATTTCAAGGCCTTTTCCCAGAAAAAATTACAGATAAGACCTTTGCGAAATTATAACTGCAAAATTATGACTACTATCTTAAAAACATCCTTACGGAGGCCAATTCGTTACAAGGAGGAACAAAAAAAGAAATTGCTGGAAAAGCTCAGTTGGTCTGACAGCATCTGTGGAGAGAAATCAGAGTTAACGTTTCAGATTGAGTGACCCTTGGAACTGCAAGCAGGTTTTTACAAATAAGCACACCAATAAGTAGCATTACTTTTATGTAAATACGGTAGATATTAATGTTTGTTCTTTATTCTTTCATGGGATGTTAGCATCACTGACAGGGTCAGTATTCTTTACTCATCCCTAATTGCCCTTGCTATCTGCCATTTCAGATAACAATTAAGAGTCAATCTCATTACTGTGGGTCTGGAATCAAATGAAGATCAAACCAAGTAAGGATGACAGATCATGTTCCCCAAAGAACAATTAGTGAGACAGATGGGTTGCTACAATTGTCAATAAGAGTTGTCATGGTCATCATCGAGAGTCGCTTTAACACACATGCCACCTCTGTGGAATTGGGAGCAAAGTTTTCACCATGATGCAGACCCTCCTTGTTTGGCCAGAAGTATCTTTGATTGCCTACATATAGCTGCAAATGTCAGCTGACAATGATTTTCACCAATGAAATGCTGCATGATCATATGTATCCCCCATATACTTTAAATTGTAATTGTGTGGGAAATGGGATAAAGCAAGAGAACAGAATGACACCTCCCCCAACCCCCCGGCTTTTTTTTCACTGACAAAATTCCACCTCCTCTTACTAAGCACATCTTAATATTGTTTAAGTGTCATCATAATTCAATTCAGAAATCAGTGATTATCCATTACGCCAAAATGGCCACCATGTAGGAAGCATCTACCAATGGTGTCAACACTTTCCACGTGCAGTGGTAAAGGTAAAGTCACTATGATCCCTGAGGGCCATAGGGCTGCTCTCTCATTAGAGAGAGACGACTGGTGGCGGTTTAACCTGAAGGTCACCATACCTCAGGAGTGGAAGAGGTAGAGAAGAGGAAACCTTCATGGTAACCTTAGCCGTTGCAGGTATTGAATCTGCATGGTTAGCACCACAGTGCATCGCAAACCAACCATCCAACCAACTGAGCTGCTGCTGTCAGCAACACATCTGCTGACAACGTAGATATTGGGCAAACAAGGCAGAGGTTGGCACCTCAGCAGGAGCAGAGACGAAGTCATGTACTGGGAGCAGGGGCAACCAGCCGCTGTCTGTTCATTGTGTGCATTAGTTTTTATTTAAAAATGAGTAAAATATGTGAAGATCCTTTCTAAACACACAGTTCCCACAGCACTGCGAGACTGGCTGTTGCTTTCCATTGCTTAACAATGGTGTCAGCTATCTCTTTATGCATGCATGCTCTTTGTACCAATTAGCAGAGCCGTTAACACAAATCTAAGCTTAAAGAAATAGCTGCAGTGTGTATATTATCATTTCTGTGCTGATAGCTGCTGCCAAATTACCAGCTTCAAATTGGGACAGTACAATGATTAAAAAATCATCAATTAAACTATTATTTGAATCAACAGTAAATACCCTTGCTACTAACACATCAGCATCTAATTGCCATACATACTCACTGATCAGTCTTTTTTTGTCCTAAAGCCAAAAGGATTTTCACAGCAGGAGAGGACTCATTGTTTGCCATTTGATAAAGGAGCAACGCTATCAGAGATCAGAGATTTGTCAGCAAACTATTTAAATGATAATAACACATAGCTGGCGGTGAGTCACATAGCAGTAAATCAATCAAATAGTCCTGATGGCATCACAAACCACAAGAATGAAGTTGTCACAATTTATGAATGGTGGTAGGTGTTGGAAACTGAGTTTCTAGCTCAATACCAGTTATTTCTATAAGAAACATTAAGTTTATAAAGTTTAATGCTTAGAGGTCAGTGAAGAATAGCTGAAATGTTGTGACACAAGTGAGAGGAATCTAAGAAGTCATGGAGATAGAAGGTCTGAAAATATGAGGGGATAAATATTGCTAATACTTATTTAGAATTCTGAAAAATCTGCCATACTCCCAACATTACGAGGATTAATTAGAAAAGTTGGAAAAATTGCAACTTCATTCTCAAGGCAGAAGTATTGTCGATACCTAGAAGTGGAATACTGAAACACCACTGTGTATCAGAAGAATACCTTCTGAAACCTGGATTTTGAAATGATCCTATAATCTTTACTACTATCGTCCTTAAATCCACCCATCTGCCACTCTTCTAGATCTGCATCTTAATAGTTCTTCATTTAGGCTTGCATTTTTTCCACTTTAACTTCTGTCTCTTCAACTCTGTAGATATTTTCTAATCAATCTGTTCAGAGATGTTATTGCAGACCTCAGGAGCAGGTGGGAATTGAATCTAGGTGTCCCAGTTCAATCTGTAAACAGAGCACGTTTCCTGTAGCTCTATGCTAAGCCATGGAGCATTCTATGGTGGTTTAGATTCTCCAACTTCTTTCTGCATCGACCTACTTTCTCTAAATGCTCTCTAATCTTTTTATTTTCTTGTTGACACTAAAATGGTAATTGTTCATCTGAACATCCTTGTTCTTTCGGAGCTTGATATTCCTACATACAATCAACTTTCTCTCCATCTGCAGTATAACAAATTAAAGATGAATATCCTAAATTAAGTTCATCCTTTTTCAAAATCCTCAAACCACAGAATTCAAATCTTTGTTCATTCTTCCCCCCTTCCACCGGCTTTCTACATTTACAGGTTGTTAAAACTTGACCAACTTCTCTCCCAGCCTTTTCACCCCTGGAAGCATGTGTCATTGTGATTATTGAAGTCCAAGATGAGCTTCTATTTTGTTGGACAGTGGATTTGGTGGGACACTAAGGACCAGCTAATTCTTACACTGGTGGGTGATGTTGTCAACATTAAAGTTATCAATCAAGCATAGGATTGCTAATATGAGATGAGTACATTAACAATTTAAAAGGCATTTGGATGAATACGTGGATAGGAAATGTTTAGAAGGATATGGGCCAAGTTAAGAGAAATGGGGTTAGCATGGATGGTCATTTTGGTCGGCATGGATCAGTTTGGGCAGAAGGGCCTGTCTCCATGTTAGAGGACTCTGTGACCTTAAGTACAGTTGATGATCAAGTCATGGTCACCTCATGCTGATTGAGTGATAATCCAGTCAATTATGTGAAAGAGAATCATTTAAATGTACCATCCAGATTGGAAATATCGCACCACAGAATCTGCCATGGTGATGATGGGGTGGGGGAGTGGTGTTGGGGGCTTGCTGGGAGAGTGAGTTGCTGCAACTTCCTTAGGCTTAATGAAGTAAATAGACTTAATGAAGTAAACATTCAAACACTTCAAGAAATACACAGATTTGTGGAATCATTCAGCACAGAAGGAGGCCATTTAGTACAGCTATTAAATTAATCCCGCTTCCCAACTCTTTCATACAGCCCTGCAAATTGGTCCCCTATTAAATTAATCATTATAACTGGTGCAGATTCATATTGTAAATCAGCCACATGTTTAAGCTATGAGCTGAGTACAGCCTTTTGTGTAAAATAAACCTCATTCACAGTTTCTTATCATGCAGCCTCCAATCATGGACAGATTTTTAAGTTCTCAAAACAAAGGGCAATTTTTTTTAGTCACTATTTTCTTCCTTGCTTCTTTTGATTACAATGATGCCTGCTGAAACAGGATTTCACAAGCTGCTAACCAGTAGCTCAATCAAGTGACCATTTCTTAGTAGAGAAGTGTTAAAAGCAATTACAAAATTACAGGTTGACAGTTCAGTTAACCAGAGACGATTATTCCATCACTCAATATCTCTGAATCCCTCATGAAGTTTCTGTTATAATCTTTCAAATGTGGACCAAATCATCACATCTAGAAGACATAAACAAACTTCTACTTCAAATGACAGATGACCATCATACTATGTTGAGTGAAGAATACTAACAGAGGACAAACAGGCTGTAGAAGGAGTCAAACCCAGGATGACTGCAAGAGAATTGGAAGAATGATGAAGGATTTTTTCATTCATGGGATGTTGGCATTGCTAACTGAACCAGCATTTATTGTCCATCCCTAGTTATCCATGAGAAGTTGGTAGTGAGCTACTTTCTCGAACTGCTGCAATCCATTTGTTGTAGATGTACCCACAATACCATGAGGAAGTGAGTTTCAGGATTGGGACCCAGCAACACTGAAGGAAGTGTTTTATTTAAAACTCAGGATGGTAAGCAACTTGAAGAAAACTTGCAGGTGGTACTGCTCCCATATATCTGGTGCCCTTGACTCTCTAGATGGTCAGGGCCATGGGTTGGAAGGTGCTGAACAAGCAGACTTGGTGGATTTTTGCAGTGCATCTTATAGATGGCAAGTCAATGCTATTACCAGGTAACGGTGGTGGACCAAGTGAACATTTCTGAACATGGCGCCAATTAAGTGGGCTACTTTGTCCTGGATGATGTCAAGATTCTTAAGTGTTATTGGAGCTACACCCAAGTGGGAAGTTGAGTCTTGTGCTGATAAATGGTGGATAGGCTTTGGGGAATCAGAAGGTGAATTACTCATTACAGGATTCCTTATATTTCACTTGCTGTCATATTTATATGCTTGTCCAGTTCAGTTTCTTGTCAATGGTAACCCCCAGAAGACAGAGTATCCAAGAAAGGAGAAAGGAGGAAAGATAAGAGAGGCCTGGGAGGGCATAAGAGAAAAACAGAAAGGATTAAAGAAAGGTGAAAATGAAAAAGTGACGTGTTTGGGACCAGAACCACAGCCAAAATGCAGACAAGATGACATCCGAGTCCTGCAGCTGTATAAGTACAGCAAGAATCCAGAGTGATTTCTTTTACAGTTATATATACATGCGTTTATTAAGATGCATACATTGCGGTAGTAAATGGGAAAAACAGAGCAGAGTGTTGGCCTTCATATCAAGAGGACTGGAGTACAACGATGCAGAAGTTATGCTGCGGTTATACAAAATGTTGGTTGGACCTGATTTGGAGTACTGTGACCAGATCTGGGTGCCACGCCTTAGGAAGTATATATTGGCCTTGGAGGAAGGACAACATGGGTTTTCAAAAATGATACCTGGATTTCAGGGTTCGGTTATGAGGGGAGATTACACAAATTATGCCTGTTTTCTCCAGAATTTGGTGCTCTGATCAAAATCTCCAAGATATTAATAGGAAATAACAGGACAGATAACAATAACTGTTTCAACTGGTCAGTGGGAAGGGGGATAAGTGAGAAAAAAGATGGACAGGTTGTGTCAGGTCAAGGACACAAGGATGAGAGGGAGGGTTGGACGTGGAATGAGGCCGGGGCTGGGGAGATTTTGAAACTGGTAAAATCCACGTTTAGGCCATTGGTCTGTAGGTTCCCAAGATGGAATATGAGGTGTTGCTCCTCCGGTTTGCTGGTGGCATCATTGTGGCACTGGAGGAGGCCCAGGATGGACATTTCACCAAGGATGTGGGAGGGGAAGTTAACATGGTTGGCAACCGCAAAGTATTGTTAATTATAGCGTACAGAACGTAGATGCTCCACAAATTGGTCACCAAGTCTGCGCTTGGTCTCACCGATATATAGAGGAGGCCACATCGGGAGCAATGGATACAGCAGACAGGTTCGACAATGTACAGGTGAGCTCCTGTCGGATTTGTAAAGTTTGCCTTGAGCATTGGATGGTGGTGACAGGGGAGATGTAGGGGCAGGTGTAGTACCTGCTGCAGTTGCAGGGAAAGGTGTCGGATGTGGTGGGGTTGGTGGGGAGCGTGCTGTGGACGAGGGAGTCACAGAGTGAGCAGTCCCTACGAAAGGCGGATAGGGGTGGGGAGGGAAATATTTCTTTTGGTGGTGGGGTCGGATTGCACGTGGCCGAAGCGGTGGAGGTTAATGCACTGGATGCGGAGGTTGGTGGGATACTATGTGAGGACTCTATCCTTACTTCTCTTGGCGGGAGGGGTTTTGAGGGCAGAAGTGCGGGAAATGCAAGAGATGCGATTGAGGGCACTGTGGATCAATGGGTGGGGGGTTTGTGGGGGAGGAACTGAAGTCCTCTCTTTATTTCTTCATTTTTCTGCCTATGGATTCTATGTTTCTGTCTATTTTTCTGCGTTTGAACTTGGCACCAGAGAAGCGACACCACACAACACTTTTTACTGCATCATCTATGAAGATACATGTGACAATAAATAAATCAAATCAAATTAAATCATCCTCGTTGTACAAACAAAATTTAGAAGTAAAAGCTGTTTTACAGTACAATCTTTTCCCAAGTGAAAATGAAAAAAAATTATACTCAAAGTGAAATGACCATCTCCATCTCAATCCAGAACTGTAGCACCAGTGTAATCCCAAGATACAATGCCACAGGGTCATTTTGCGCAACATACACAATCCATGACTGAGTATTGACTAACACTGCAACAGCACTGCTGTAGAAGAGATAAAAAGGTACTGCAGATGCTGGAGAATCCGAGATAACAAGCATGGGGCTGGATGAACACAGCAGGTCAAGCAGCATCATAGGAGCAGGAAAACTTGACGTTTCGGGCCTAAACCCTTCATCAGAAATGGGGGAGGGGAAGAGGGTTCTGAAATAAATAGGGAGAGAGGGGGAGGCGGATAGAGGATGGATAGAGGAGAGGATAGGTGGAGAGGAGGCAGACAAGTCGAAGAGGCGGGGATGGAGCCAGTAAAGGTGAGTGTAGGTAGGGGGGTAGGGAGGAGATAGGTCAGTCCAGGGAGGACGGACAGGTCAAGGGGGCGGGATGATGTTAGTATGCTGTTCCTGCAGCCTTCGGGTGGCATCACTGTGGCATTGTAGGAGGCCAAGGAAAGATACTGGTTTTGAAGATTCAAGGACTGCAGCTGTATAAATACAGCAAGACTCCAGAATCACCTCTTTTACATAATTTATGCTGATTACACACATCACAAACTTTAAAAAAAACCTGTAGAGGTGTTGAAGGGAATAAACGCACCGGTCCCAAGGCATCTCTTGCTCGAACGCAACAAACATCATGGCAACATTGGGTCGATAAACATCAAGCCCTGCAGCAGTACAAAGAGGAATGAGACTAATTTCTAGTATCAGAAGGCTTAACGAAGACTGGAGACTTACGATCTTGAAAGACTGAAGACTTAAATCACATGTGTGTAAAACATGATGTCACCCAGAAAGGATAAATCAATCCCATTCTTCACATCCAGCTATGCCAATAAGACAAAGGAAAATGTGTTCAAATAGTGGAAAGCAAAATTAAAATTATCAGGAATTATTTTCTTCTTGCAGAAGTGGCCGTGCATTGGATTTACTTCTGAATTGAAGACAGGAACTCGTATACTGAAGGCAGGCACACAGGATTGTTTAAGAAAGAAGCAGGTGTTTCGATACGGGTAGTGATGTTGGTTCTTCCTACACAGGTTGACTATGATGAGTCAAATGGACTTCCTCATTTATGTCTAAACTTGTAATATATACTGAACTACACAGACCACAAACTGGTTCTACCATGCCAATTACATAAAATTACACTTTCACTTTAGTGTATAGGTGACTTGCAACCTTAAGTCAAACAGGCTTCAAATTTCTTTTTCACCCACTTGATTTCAAAAATCCATGACGGATGAACTTTGAACCTCGCGTTATCCATAGATATGCTGTACGTACTTTCCCAATGAAAGTTGAGATCAGAAAATTTGAACACATGAAAATTCAAGTGCATAATTTCCCAAACTTCCTCAATGATTTGGAGCCTGCATGCCATTTAGAGGTATCAAGACCACAGCTGATAGATTCAACTTTTATTACTCGCAGCAGAATTTGGGCAAACCAGCTTTTGAATCTTAAGCTCAAGTAAACCAAACATAGTACAGAAATACCATCCAAGTGATGGATATCCAACAGATTTGTTTTTCTTTATTTATTCACCAGGATGTGGTTATCGCTGGCTAGGTCAGCATTTATTGTCCACCTCTAATTGCCCAGAGGACAGTTAAGAATCAGCCACATTGCTGAGAATCTGGAGTCACACGCAGGCCACAGCAGCTATGGTTGGCAGATTTCCTTCGCAAAGGACATTAGTGAACTCGTGTTTTTTTAACATCATTTGACAATAGCTATCTGGCTGACATTTGGTTAGCTTTTATTCTTGATTTATAATGAATTCCTTTTCAGAATATTAATCTGGGGTTCTGAATTACTAGTCCAGTGACAGTACCACTATATCACTACCTAATACTCTGTCTCATTGTTTTTCTCGGAGTGCAGATCTCTGACGTCCATGTCACATCGAGTGCCATGCACACAGCCTCAGAAGACTGGCCAGGTGGACACTGCCACCACCTCCTTCCAGAATTGCTCAATAACAGCAAACCATTTTTGAGTGAAGTCAAGTGGAATGGAAGAACCAGGAACTATAACATCTAGGTTGGATGGTCCATCAAAGGCATTGGGGTCGTTAAAATAGCAATGGTCAAGAACATCCCAATCCGGTAACAAGACCCTGTAACTCGCAATTCATCAATTTCAGGACTATTTTACACGTTAGCGTGCTAACTGGACACACTTTGCAAATAAAGTAGTCAAGCAGAAATTTCTAAAGAAAGGCATAAACACTATGTCTGTTATGAGCAATCACATGCTGATTGGGGAAAAAACATGGGTGGGGGAGAGGTGGAAGATGAAGGTGAAGATAAATTAATGTTTGAACTTGTGAATAATGGTTTGAATGCAAGTTATCAAAAAATTCAACCAATACTCATCTGCGAAAGAAAACAGAATGCTAATATTAACAACAAATTTGCTCAAAGTAACTTCTGGATCTATTTGTTAAAGACCTTAAGACAATAAGATATAGGAGCAGAATTATGCCATTCAGCCCATTAAATTTGCTTTGCCATTCAATCATGGTTGATATGTTTCTCAACCCTATTCTCCTGCCTTCTCCCCATACTCTTTGAACCCCTTACCAATCAAGAACTTATCTATCTTTGTCCTAAAGACACTTATTGACTTGGCCTCCACAGCTTTCTGCAGTAATGAGTTCCACAGATTCACCACCCTCTGGCTGAAGAAACTCCTCATGACAGTTCTACACTGTCATCCTTTTCCTCAGGGGCTTTGCCCTCCTATGTCTCTCCTACTGGTGGAAACATCTTCTCTGTATCCACTTTATTCAGGCCTCTCAGTATTCTCTTATGTTTCAATCAGATCACCCCTCATCTTTCTAAACTCCATCAACTACAGACCCATAGTCTTCCACTGCTCCTCACATGACAAGCCCTTCATTCGCAGGATCATTCCTGCTCTTGTATCTGAGCCCTCACAAAAAGTATTCCAAATAACTGCTAAAGAATGAACTGACAGTGTCTGTGTAATGTCTGCAGGTGGAACTGACTTTTCACCACACAAAACGCAACTCTATAAGAGACAACAGCTTTTGTTTTATTCTTTCATCAACGAGGGTGTCTCTGGCTAGGCCAGCATTTATTGCCTATTTCTAATTGCTCTAATTGCTCAGAAAGCAGTTAAGAGTTCACCATACTGTTGTGGGTCTGGATTCACATGTGGACCAGGCCAGGTGAGGATAGAGGATTTCCATCCCTGAAGGACATCAGTGAACCAGATGGATTTTACCAACAATCAACAATGATTTCATGGTCATCTGTAGATTCTTAATTCCATATTCTTTTTATCAAATTCAAATTCTACAATCTACCATGGTGAGATTTGAACCAGCGTCCACAGATCATTCACTGAGTTTTTGGATTAATAGTCTAGCAATAATACCACACCAAAACATAACAGCCCAGATATTCCAATCAAGATCAGAAAACCAATTTGCTCCGTAGAATCCACACCTGCTTTTGAGGTACCAAATGTGACATGTTCCACAATTAAACCGTCCAAAAGCACAACTGGCCACTCTGACAGCTGCTGTCAAAGGGAGAAAATTTAAGCTAAGCGAGGGGGTTCTCTGCCAGATGGGTGAGAGGGTTACAGGGCCTGGTGGATGGGGTGAGTAAGGGTATAGTGTCAGGTTGGTGAAAGATACCAGATGGGCAGGGTGCCAGTGAAATGGATGAGCACTCAGGGCAAGTCAAAGTGATGTCAGGTGGAGGTGGGTGTCAATTCTTTTGTCGGAGGGGTGGGGGTGGTGCGGGGTGTTTAGACCAGGGGCTCTTAGGCCCAGCAGAATCCAGTCATGCCAGGGTGGAGGCAAGCGGAGCAGGCAAAGCTTGTAGGGCATGACAGATTCAACAAAATAGGTGGGTGTCAGTGATTGGGATTGTAGCTTGAAAGAAGCAGTTCTCCAGTTACCCTGGAGTTAAGGTCAGTTTTAATTATTTAACTTCGAAAGAGTAGTTATTGAGCTGAAGTGAGTTTAAACTCGCTGACTTCTCAGATCTTAATGGACACTTTCAGAGGTTTCCCAGGTGTAGCGGGGGGCTGTCCATTGGAAAATTTCTTGGGCAATTGCAACAGAGTCAGCTGCAAAGATTCTGCACGGTCCTAAACACACAACTCCAGTCCACACTGCTGCAGAGACTCCCTGGCGACTGGAATAGCTAGGCCAATATCTATATTATAAAGGGTTATCATAGGAATTAGGTTAATATCTTCAAACTTGATTATTTTTTCATGTTGGCAAAAGGCCTGAAGATGTTGAATCAAAGTTTTCAATTCAGAAAAAATAAAACCCAAGAAGCTATTTTCTCCACACTTAGAGTGCATTTCCAATCTTAGCCACTCTGACATAGCTGCCTTGTTTGGGAACAAAGGTAAATAGTGTTACAGCAAACTTGGACGAGCCTGGCAGGAGACTATGTGTTCTTGTAACCGGGAAAACTAAGAGACAAGTAAAAAGCGGGAATTGCCAACTGAAGAAAAAGTCACATAATCAAAAAATATTGTCCATTAAACTTCTTGAAAGCAGATTTGATTTTCAAACATTACAATTTTTTTGAGGTGGGCTATATTAACTACCATCTTGCATTTTATTTCAATGGCCGCTGATTGTAGAGGTGTAATGTGCAAGAACCCCTGCAATGTCTCAATGTCTTAAGAAGTAGTAACAGATAACAATGGAGAGATGTTCACAGTTTAAGGTCAGGTCTATAGCAGACTGAAAAATGTACAAAGTTCAACGCTATTCTGAACATATGTAAACCTAAAATTCAACATTTCAATGACATCTTAGTCATATGAGTAGCGCCCAGAGTCTGACGGTAGCAGAAAACACAAAATTCTGTTTACATCTGTAGTCCTTCTAACCCAATCTGTATCCCAGATAGATTCTGAATTGCTGGTAATTAACATTGTGGACCGAATGTCACCATGCATTTACAAACATTCCTCCAATTGTTCTTAATTGCTTTCAACAAATCAATTGGACTCGAATTTGAGTGTACTAATCAACTTTAAAACAGAATTTTAGTTCCAAGAGTGAGTCACTGACCATAAGACCACACGCTGCAGAAGCAGGAGTAGGCCATTTAGCCCATCGAATCCACGCTATCATACAATGAGATCACGCCTGATCTGATAATCCTCAACTCCATTTTCCTGCCTTTTTCCCTCAACCCTTGGTTCCTTTACTGATTAAAAATCTGTCTATTTTAGCCTCGAAAATACTTATCAAACTAGCCTTGACAACTGTCTTAGGTAAAGAATTCCAAGAGTTCGCTGCTACCCATCCAATTCATTCCAATTGGACTTTAGCCACACTATTGATGCACTCACTAGTTTTGCTCCAAAAGTCCTTTTTGCAAATTAACAAAGGAATATAATTTGCTTGATTGATTGTCTGCCTCCATCATTGACTGAAGAGTTCTGAAGAGAAGGCTAGAGATTTAAGTAGAAGATAGAAAGCACAGTATTAAGTGTAAGGGATAGACGACATAACAAATAAATTATGACTGGTAGAGATCTGAATACCAGCAATAGAGATTCATTAGATGATGGGTCCAAAAAACAGGATGGGGATCGTGAAGATATCAATGTGACTTAGGTACACTTTTCTGTTCTTTCACCAGAATTAAAATCCTGGAACACTCTACTTGAATAACACTGTGTGAGACACCATCACAGAAGCAGCTGGGTGACTTTCTCACTGCAACTCAGGATAAGCAATAGATACTAATTTTTCCAGAAAAACCCACATCTGATTTTTTTTTTCCTTTAAAGTACCAAGAGACAAAGCATGTATATAATTTCAAACACTGTTTTACACAAACTAGTTTTCAATTCAATATTTTATGAAACGTGAACTTCAATGAAGTTGTGGTTGACCTCTGAATGAATTGGTCTTTGGGCAGAAGATCAAAAGCATATGTATTTGAAAATTTGGATAAGCAAATGCTTAGCAGCAAATAGAAGAGGTCATACTTCACAGTCAGCCTCACTGTGTCTCTTCAAAAAGAATAATTCAAGGAGGTGCGAAGGAAATGGAAACACCATAAACAATGTTTACAAAATATTATAAAATGGATTTAATTTTACATGCAAATCGTAGCAAGAAAAACAAAGCTAGGGATGACAAAGAGCAACTGTATAAAGATTTGTACTACAGTTCACTGAGCTGCTGAGAGGGTTGAATGGTACAGTGCTGTTGGTCGGAAGACACCAAATCTAAGTTTTGTTACATGTTGCCTTCAGCTATTTCCTCCAGGATAACAATGATTAAAAAAGATTCTGCTTCATTCAGCAAGCATAGCTTCCACTTATCAGGGTGGTAACAAGCAAAGTCCTGAGAGGAGAAAATCCATTTCAACTCAGCAGCATCAACAGGAAACTGTTCAGTTGACAGCTTTGTTCCTGAATCTGGCCGAGACACACAGGCATCAGGTGAGTGTGTGAGTGTGAGAGTGTGAGAGTGAGTGTGAGAATGAGTATGAGAGTGTGAGAGAGAATGTGAGAGTGTGAGTGAGAGAGTGAGAGAGTGAGAGAGAGAGTGAGACTGTGTGTGAGAGACAGCGAGAGCGAGAGAGTGTGTACATGCATAGATTTTTCAATGAAAGGAGTTGCTCAGTACAGTTTGCAGAATAATACTCCTGGGCACTGTCAACATTGACACAACTCAATGTTCAGTTCACAATTTCTGAACAACTTGTATTTACATAGCGCTTTTAAAAATGAAACACTGTCCCGAGGCATTTCTCAGAAGTACATTCAGACAAACACAGATATCAGGCGAAAAGAATGAATTGGAAAGTTTTTTTTAGAAAGAGGTGTGCCCTCAGCTCTCCCCCAATCACCACTCCCAGGCCTTGCTCCCAAGATATGCCTTCCCTTCCCTCTGTGGCTTGCCATCCCGTCTTAGGTACTTGTTCTCAACCTTCCTTTCTTCCTATAGATCCTGGTGTTCCCCAGCTCACCTTTTATCATAGAATATCTGGGTCCACGAGATACACAGAATCAGATCACCATGCTTACAACAAGATCAAGCTTCTAAAAATGTATCCCCATATATTTATTTTGCCCAATATGAAATGTAAACACTTCCTCACAGAGACACAGCAAATTCATCTAAATCCAGGAAGCAGGATCATAGAGTCTTAGCAATGGCTTGCCGGATTACATGGAGCTTTAAGGGAGGAGGTCCAATCCACCAAGTTTCTGTTCTTCAGTAATTCCCGGTTGCACTGGAGACCAGCTTGATTTAAGTACTAAATCAGTTACTTAAGGTCGGCTTTGTGGCAAACCTTTGTAAGTTTTATCACCATGCACAGGGTGTGTTGTACACATACCGTAGGCAACAATGTGCATCAGGTGCCAGACTGGCTGATATCACGGACGTCAACATATACATCTATTTAAGGGAGAGGTTGACACAGAAATTGAAGTTGCAGAAAGCCGGTGATGACAGGTCACTCAGCCTTCACATCTGTTCTATCATTCAATCACACTATAGTTCACCAGCATCCAAATCCCATCTCCCTATGGTAGCACCATAATCTTGCCCCACAAAAATCCACAGTTCTCAATTTTCGACCAAGGGTTGAAGAAGTGAACAGACTCCTTTTCCGGTTCCACTCCTCCACTGGTCATACCAAAGTAAGAATTCAAAAAAGGGCAGTGGCATTGCCAATTTATAGGCATCAGACTGTATTTAGTTTAGTATCAGAAACAAGTCAGCCAGCTTTCTTTAGTTAATAAATAATAATTAGTTTACTACAAACAATACTTACTCAAGCAAAGACTATTAACAACATAAGGTTTAAACTGTGCAAATAAGTATAACTACCATTCTTGAAAGTCATGCTTAGAAAAAACCATGCCAAGTCTGAGAAAAAACATAGAACTCTGCACAGTTTTATCTTAAACATACTTTGACCAAGTAAGAGATAAACACAGGAGGAAAGGATTATTCACAGATTTTCCAAAATATTGATTGTGAGACAAAATCTAGTTCCATTCATAAGCTGTTAGCAGTGGAGTGTGAATCATTTGGAGCTGGGTGATTTTCTTTTCCCTGGAGATAATGAGATAGATTCTGTAATCACCTTTAGAAACCCTCCACAAGTAGTGATCACCACTACTAGTGAAGCCAGTGTCCAACACTCACACAATAATGAGAGGGCTTTTAGCCAAATGGCTATTGTTCCTCAGGCAAGTCAAGTCAGACTCCAACACGCTCTAAAGCTGACTGTCCAATCACTTTTGAACTTTCCGAATGCTCAAATGAATGCTTCTCAATAAATCCCACCTCCATTACTCACAAAATCGAGTGTGGAATATTATAATATTCACAGACTGCTGGCTTGCCCAGAGAAACTGGAACTGCCTTGTAATTTTCAACTGACACTCACCCCAACATTTTGGTTGGAGTGTCAGGACCATGGGTCAGAATCCTGAAGACATTTTTAACGTCTTTTTGAAATAGGGCTGATACAGCCAAAAATGGCTACAAATGTAAATCACGTGGCTGTCTAGACAAAGAGACCAACAGAATCTTACATCTATAGATGAACAGGGAATTTCAAATTTCAGCCTCTCAAAGGGAAGGGGAGGTAAGAAAACTGGACTGCAATCTCTTGTGACTACAAGGATAATGAGGCTTGACAAACCCCTGCTCAACAACGAGTCACCCTATGCACATCATGCTCCTAACTACATACGCATTCTACATATTTCTCTTGCGCACGTTCTGGGTGTTAAAAAAGAAATTTCAACTTGACTGCAGTAGGCTACTGGGACTGCTTGGGTTTTATTGTACCATCCTGTGCTCAAGCATGAGGTGCTGTCAAGGGAACATCCCCTAGTAATCCGTGTTGCAGGTAAAGCTGGTCAGCTAGCTAACAGCCGGACGGAAGGAAAATGGGCGACAAAAGAATCCTTGCACCCGAATGCTAGAATTCAACCATGGCTAAAAGGAATCAGAACTACAGAATTTCAACCAATCTGCAAAACTAAGATTCAGGAAACTAACTGTTCAACTATCACCGTCAACACTATTGGTAATATCCACAGCAACAACCACAACTTTCAGTTATCTGCTCTTCACAAAACATTCAAGAGACACATCAATATATCTGCTCTTTTTCCAAGTTTTATCCTTTTAGACTCAACTCTCATTTCTTATCCACATGTGTACATTCTTCCCACGTTTCATAATTAATAAACTTACTTGTTTTGTTCACTTCAGAATACCTGGAAAAATTTGTTCCTTTTTAAAAGCATAAGTTTAGTTGGTCTGGAAGAAAGATATGAAACTTGGCAAAAACAGTAGGAACTGCCGATGCTGGAGAATCTGAGATAACACGGTGTAGAGCTGGATGAACACAGCAGGCCAAGCATCAGAGGAGCAGGAAAGCTAACGTTTCGCATCGAGACCCTTCTTCAGAAATTGGGGGGAGGGGAAGGGGATTCTGAAATAAATTTGGGGGAGAGGGCGAGGCGGATAGAAGATGGATAAAGGAGAAGATAGGGTGAGAGGAGACAGACAGGTCAAAGAGGCGGGGTTAAAGCCAGTGAAGGAGAATGTAAGTGGGGAGTTAGGGAGGGGATAGGTCGGTCCAGGGAGGACAGACAGGTCAAGGAGGCGAGATGAGGTTAGTGGGTAGGAGATGGGGGTGGGGCTTGAGGTGGGAGGAATGGTTAGGGAGGCGGGGACTAGCTGGGCTGGTTTTGGGATACGGTCGGGGGAGGGGAGATTTTGAAGCTTGTGAAGTCCACATTGATACCCTTGGGCTGCAGGGTTCCCAAGCGAAATATGAGATGCTGTTCCTGCAGCTATCGGGTGGCGTCATTGTGGCAATGCAGGAGGCCCAGGATGGATATGTCGTCCAAGGAGTGGGTGGGCGACGTGAAATGGTTCGCGACTGGGAGGTGCAGTTGTTTGTTGCGAACCGAGCGTAGGTGTTCCGCAAAGCGATCCCCAAGCCTCTGCTTGGTTTCCCCGATGTAGAGGAGGCCACAACGGGTACAGCGGATGCAGTATACCACATTGGCAGATGTGCAGGTGAACATCTGTTTGATGTGGAAGATCTTTTTAGGGCCTGGGATGGCGGTGAGGGGGGAGGTGTAGGAGCAGGTGTAGCACTTGCTTCGGTTGCAGGGAAAAGTGCTGGGGGTGGTGGGGCTGGAGGGGAGTGTGGAGCGGACAAGGGATTCCCTTTCAAAGGTTCCCTTTGACTCCCTTGTCCGCTCCACACTCCCCTCCAGCCCCACCACACCCGGCACTTTTCCCTGCAACCGAAGCAAGTGCTACACCTGCCCCCACACCTCCCCCTTCACAACCATCCCAGGCCCTAAAAAGACCTTCCACATCAAACAGATGTTCACCTGCACATCTGCCAATGCGGTATACTGTATCCGCTGTTCCCGTTGTGGCCTCCTCTACATGAGGAAAACCAAGCGGAGGCTTGGGGACCGCTTTGCGGAGCACCTACGCTCAGTTCACAACAAACAACTACACTTCCCAGTCGCGAACCATTTCAACTCCCCCACCCACTCCTCGAAGGACATATCCATCCTGGGCCTCCTGCAGTGCCACAATGACGCCACCCGAAAGCTGCAGGAACAGCATCTCATATTTCGCTTGGGAACCCCGCAGCCCAAGGGTATCAATGTGGACTTCACAAGCTTCAAAATCTCCCCTCCCCTGACCGTATCCCAAAACCAGCCCAGCTAGTCCCCGCCTCCCTAACCATTCCTCCCACCTCAATCTCCTACCCACTAACCTCATGCTGCTCCTTGACCTGTCCGTCCTCCCTGGACCGACTTCTCCCCTCCCTAACTCCCCACCTACGTTCTCCTTCACTGGCTCTAACCCCGCCTCTTTGATCTGTCTGTCTCCTCTCCAGCTATCTTCTCCTTTATCCATCTTCTATCCGCCTCCCCCTCTCTCCCTATTTATTTCAGAATCCCCTTCCCCTCCCCCCTTTCTGAAGGGTCTCGACCCGAAGCGTCAGCCTTCCTGCTCCTCTGATGCTGCTTGGCCTGCTGTGTTCATCCAGCTCTACACCGTGTTATCTATGAAACTTGGCAGTTGTGATGAAAGAACTCATGAGAATTAGACTGGTATCGGAGGGAAATCCATCACAGTTGAATTGCAACAGGGAGCATAGCTAATTCTCCTCCGAATGAAGTAAAAGCACAGCAACTTAAATAGTCATAAACCTTTATATACTGGGTTTCTGGTGGATTGGTTAGTTTTAGGCAGATATTGCTTCAGTGAGTGAACTCTGACGTCAGTGGCATCTGTAGCTAATACACACTAATACATAGCAATCCTGATGTTATCGCTCAATGCTGAACTGCAGTCTTTAAGATCTCAGTTCCAAGAGGCAGTAATGGCAAGCCTCAAGTTCCTTTGAAATTTATTCCAGGTAATCATGAGGGAGGATTGCAGAATCTCCCAGTGCTCACTATTTTGCACTCTCCTTTGAAAACATGTATGGTTCTTTTTGGGTGACAACAGAGTGAAAATGATAAACCCACCAACTAAAAGATCTGACCTGCTAATGAGGATCCATAATTGTGAATCAGGATACAACATTTTGTATTTCTTGGAACTCAATAACAAGCAGTGTTGGCATAAGTTAAAAGAATTCTTATGATACATAAGAAAGCAGAGCAAGCATAGGCCATTCAGTCCACTAAGCTTGCTCTACCATTCATTAAGAATTTCAACCTCAGCTCTATCATTTCATACCATCTGCATATATTTCAGTGAGATCACATTGATTCTTCTAAACCTTAGGGAATATGGACCCAATCTACTATTCAGTCTCATCTCATTGATTCTTGGGACAAGACAATTGCACAATCTGGTCCATCTTCACAGAGATCTGTCCAAGACTATTAGAGGTCACTTAAGAGCCTTATCCTCATAGCCACTTTATCCACTGGAAGGAAGGCCAACACCATGTGAGAAATTAGCATCTTTAGCTGTACAAGCTGATGTTGAACAAGACAGTGGAACTTTCTTTGTAAGTCCCCTATGCCCATTGGATGCGCCCTGCCATCCCCACAACATCATCCCATCCCCTCAAAACCAGTTCCCATACCCTCCTCCCCATCCTGCTAGGACCAGCCCTGGCCCACTGATATTCCAGACTTTGCTCAAGTCTGGGCTCCTCTTCATTGAGATTGCAAGCAGTCCCAGCAGTGGCTATCATTCCTTCCCGGTGCTTCTGGGACTACACAACTGCCAGCCATCTGATTGGTCAGCAACTCTCTAAAACCGGTCTTCTTCATGACATTCTGATTAAAATCTCAACTTCAAGCAACACTTCTCCAAGTGTCAAACTATTGAGGATCAATGTAATGGTCAGGCTCCCACTGAGTTTACAGGCTGTCGACAACTACAAAAGCTGTAAAATCCAGTCCACATTGTCTGTTATCTGTCATGTTCCTAGCCGCTTACATAGCCTGTCTAAATCCTTATGCAGTTTCTTGACATCCCCATCATAGCTTAATTTTCCCCTATTCTCAACAAACTTGAATATTGTCCATTTGATCCCATAAGCCATTGACAGAGATTGTAAATAACTGAGATTAAAGCACATATTCTTTAAGTACCCTGCTTTTTGCAACCTGCAATTCTGAAAATGACTGTTTACTCTTTACCAGTTTTCTGCTAACTCATTTTCAATCCATACTCATGTATGACCAGCAATCAGTTGAGCCCTAATTTTCTTAAGAGAGCAGTAAACACAAGATGCTATTATGTAACTTGATACATTTATTTTAATAGTAGCTTTAGCTTCTCGTTAGCCACTGTAAGACGACTCCTTCAGTGTGGTTTTGTTGGTTTGTGAAAATCATGAATCAATTCTTTAAATGCTTGATTTTACTGTATAAAATCCTGTCTGTATTCCAATTTTTCAATCTTGCGCAACTAGTCACTCATACCTACGTAGTTCTCTTTGTTCAGACCTTATTTTCAGACTTGACGAAAGCATTCTGAAACTTAATGGAGAACGTTAATGTATTACGATCATTCTTTTCCACAGGCTGCTTTCCTGTGGGTTATTAATTCATCATGTTTTAAGATATAACATTTAAATTTAAAAGGCTTGTTTCCTAGCAGGTAAAGTATCTTAACTGCATTCAAGAACTTCTCCAATTTGTTAATACAAATTTGGTTTTTCCGGATGAGATAATCATTTAGGTCCTCAATGATTACTGCATTTTCCTCATTAGTTGTACATCTAATATCCTGACTTAACACTCAGCCCAACATTACAAATATTGCTCACAAACATGTAAACTATGGCTACCAGTGATTTGAATCCCTTACTATTTCCTGGATTTACCCAAAGCTCGAGCTGAAGTCCATCAAGATACAGACACATAATGCAGATGTGCTCGTCCAATTTCTTCATGCAATCTATAAACTCTTACATGCTGTAGTGGCAGCCACCAGCTGACCTGCCACCATCATCGAACATTAAATAATTAACTGAAACAAAGGTAAGCAACTTGTGTTTAGTTTTTAAATTAATGACTTGATACAGTTGGAGTTAAAGGTAAATAAAATTCAAGTTCATCTGTAACTCCCTGATGCATTTTTTCTGATCATGATATCCCCTGATGCATTTGGCGATGTGTTTCTTCGGAGGTTCACTGACTCCCAGCCCACCAGTCACCCGGTTCACAATCTTGTCCATTTCAATCACATCACCCTTGGGATGACAGGGATGGTTGGGTTGTAGATGGTCTCAATGTCAACTTTACTAGTTTCAAAATCTCCCCAGCCCTGGCCTCATCCCATAACTAACCCTCCCTCTCATCCTCGCCTCCTTGACCTGTCCGTCTTCTCTCCCGTCTATCCACTCCTCCCACCTCACTGACCAATCCCCACCACTGCCTACCTGCACTCACCTATCACCATCCCACCTACAGTCCCCAGCCCCACCCCCCTCCCTCTATTTATTTCAGAGCTCCCTTCCCCCTCCCATATTTCTGAAGAAGGGTCCCGACCCGAAACGTCAGCTTTCCTGCTCCTCTGATGCTGCCTAGCCTGCTGTGTTCCTTCAGCTCTACACGTTATCTATAGGTAGCTAAATCAGCAACTTTGTTGATTACACTATCTTGACACCTTTTAGACCATTTTAATCATCACAATTTTTCGAGCGGAGCTGCAATGTTCTGTGTTGTCTTGAGGCTTGGAACTACTTTCTGACTCCTCCTTCGTTCTCTCAGTCTCTCTCAAGGTCAACTCAAGGATCAGACTGTGGCAGTGGGAAGAAAAACAGGTCGTGGCAGCAGCGACATTCTCCAACACAGTATGTGTGCATTGTCGGTTACATTCTTTCATTCATAGAATCCCTACAGTGTGGAAACAGGCACTCAGCCCAACAAGTCCACACCAACTCTCAGAGCATCCCACCCAGACCCATCCCCTATAACCCACCTAATCAACACATCCCTCAACACTATGGGCAATTTTCCACGGCCAATCCACCTAGCCTGACATTTTTGGACTGTGGGAGGAAACCCACGTAGACATGGGGAGAATGTGCAAACTCCACACAGACAGTTACTCCACAGCCTGAAGGTGGAATCGAATGTGGGTCCCTGGCACTGTGAGGCAGCAGCGCTAACCACTGAGCCACGGTGCCGCCCATTCTCCGTCATCGCTCTGCACCTGCCGTGTATACTATCGTCGCTGCTTATGAATGGACTCTGGCCAGCTAGGAATTATAAATTACAGAATGGAATCACAGAAGTATCGATTTAAAATCCTCTGGATTGCTTTTAATAACCACCAAGAGATTGATGGGTGAACATGGTCAACTCCCAGCCTTTCTGGGAGGGTTGGCAACCCTATCTTCTCTGGTTGTACTACATTAATCCTGTTAAAAATACACAAATTCCTTCCTTATCAACAGAATAATGCCGGTACCATTCACTCTCAGGGAGCTG
This sequence comes from Ginglymostoma cirratum, assembly GCA_024137785.1. Classification (NCBI taxonomy): domain Eukaryota; kingdom Metazoa; phylum Chordata; class Chondrichthyes; order Orectolobiformes; family Ginglymostomatidae; genus Ginglymostoma; species Ginglymostoma cirratum. Next base: position 21,965,588 of record JAHRHZ010000069.1, on the reverse strand, counting down.
TGGGAATACAACAAAATCTTTCTTTTCATCTGACTTGAAGTAAAACATTCACTCTTCAATTTGATTGCCAAAGTAAAATACACTGGGTTCATAGTTCATTCATAATTAATGTTTAACTTGCCTTTAGTAGACTTTTAACAAGAGACAGAAACATCGGGTTTTTTTTGTGTCTCCTTTCGACAATGGAGCAACATGTTAAAAGGTCTCTCCATGAAGTTGGACCAAATTGTTTTCAATAAAATTATTAAAAAACATTAAATGGCCATAAGATATAAACAAAACGATAATTTATTGGTCATCTGACCCTTTTTTCCTTTTTTCACAACTCAACATACTTTTATCCATTCGTGCTCTGTGACACTATAATAAGCTGTATACTTCATAGGGTACGTTATAGAGAAGAAAGAACATTTATTTGTTTAATCTAAAATTTCAGTAGTAGATCATTCTGACAGGGCTTATGGAAGATTGTCAGTACAAAAGTAACATTTGCTGGAGTTAATTTTCACTATGGATACATTACCATTATGTTTCTTCATCCTTGCAATTAAATCAAAGAGAGTCATTCACATTCAATATGATTCGGTGAGGTGAATATGGTAATTCCAACTCCTAGAACAGATGCTCTTTCTCCATATTCAAAAAAAAGCACCACTTACACATTAGGGGGAAGTGATAGCTCTATAAAATGTTAAAACATATGACTGAATCATATCCTAAGGTATACATTAATCAGATTCCTACTGTTTACAACATTTCTTCCAAGTACTTGTCATGTAAATAAAGGCTTCCTCTATTGGTGTGAAGTGCAAATCATGTTTGTTACTAGGCGTACAACTTCAAATTATTCCACCTCTTTTTGCCAGAGATGCCTAGTCAGACTAAGAAAATGTAGTACAAGCTGCGGCAGAGACAATTTAGTCGTGAAGGATATCATAACAGTCAAATTCAAGTCAACATCTAAAGACAATGTATAACGTGCATTGGTTTATTTCAAAACTGGAAATGACAAACGTAGGCCACATTTGGAATATTACATAATGTTTTGATCACCACACTATCAGAAGGATATGGAGGCTTGGAGAGTGTATAGAAACAGTTTACCAGGATGTTGTTTGGTTTGAAAGATGTTAGCTATGAGGAGAAATTGGACAACCGGTTTGTTTTCACTTGAACGTTGGAAACTGACAGGCTACCTGATAGATGTTTATAAATTATGAGAGGCATGGATACTCGGAGTCTTTCCCAGGGTAGAAATGTCAATTACTAGGGGATATAGGTTGAAGATAAAAGATAGAACGTTTAAAGAAGGTGAGGCAGACAGGTTGTTTTTTTTTAAAAAAACACAGAGTGTAGTAAGCGCCTGGATTGCGCTGCCAGAGGAGCTGGTAGAGGCAGATACAATAGCAACAGTTAAAAGGCATCTTGACAGATACATGGATAGGCAGGTAACAGAGAGATTTGGACCGCATGGAGCAAAAAGTTTTCTCGTTTAGAAAAGACGTCATGGCTTGGAGGGCCTCTTCCTGTCCTGTACTGTTCTTTACTTTGTTCTTTGTTTGATTCATTTAGTTATAGTTGGGATCTTTCAGTCGAAAGTACTGTGGCAAATCATCACAGAGAAACTCTCTGAGAAGAACCAAGAATAAAGGAAATTCCGATGTATCTTTTGTGTCCTTCAAATCTTGTACTCAGAGAATACTTTATTGTTGTGGTTAAGAATGCCATTGTGCCCATTCTATCCGATTACTCCACTGCTGTTATTAATCTCATCAGACTCAGGACCATGAATCTGGGATGAAGATTAATGTTGAAAGCAGCATAGGCAGGCATAACAGTCCAGAGGCTTCCTTATGTGATATAAATTCAATGATTCAATGAAGTTGCACAGACACAATTTGGCCTCGGATCAGTTAGATGTCAGCATTATGTGATGGGAAGTGTGAAATTTATATATATTCAAATATCATTTAGTTCAGAATTTGGATTTTGAATTAGTGACATTTGGGTTTTAATCTCTGTCTTTGAGGCAGTTTAATGATTAACCTCTCGGTATTTCTGGTGCCGTTTTTTTTGTCTGAAAACCAACATGAGAGAGATTTCCTGCAGTGCTCATGGGAATTTGTTTGCATTGGGAGAATTTTACAAGTGGACAGAATAATCCTTGAAATGCATTAGCTTGGCTCCAGATGGAAGAATCAGGAATACTTTTCTTGCTAATGAAAACACCCATAACATGGAAAGTGTTTTGGCTTCAGTTTGCAGAAATCCTGGTGGAAGTTAGATGTGTGAAACAGTTTCTCCTGAAGAAAGAAGACAGTTTACAACTGTTAAGGAAAGGTTACCTCAATTTGAAAGGTCTAGGCCAGATGTGTTTGATTAGAGCCTTGCAAAGGTTATATGAAGCTGAGAAAATCTAAGGTCAATTGTGTAAAATAGTCAAGGAAGAAGCTATCAAACTTTCAAGACTGGAAACTGGAGGTTAAATCAAACCAATAGACATGAAAGAGAAGGGATTCTCTCTGGTACTTGTATCCTATAAAGAAGTGCTGTTGGGATAGATGGAATATTGTATATTACCATGTGTTTCAAAATCATTAAAATTGTATAATATGTAAATAGTTTTGTTTATTTTACCTTAATGTGGTAGACTTCTGTCATATTGTCAAAACCAAAACTACAGCATGGCATGTTTGTGTTTTAGTGAATGACCACCTCATTTAAAATAAAAACAATATACTATCCATCATGCCAGATGTTTGCCTGGGATCTCATTTGTTCGTTAATAATATTATTTTGTATTATAACAACTGGGGGCTCATGTGTGAGTTGAATCCACAGGATTCAAGAAGAATACTTGTCTTTCTTTTTGAAGTGAAGAATACGTGGTAATTCTGGAAATAAAATGGCTTTGTTCAAGTGACATTTATTGAATGGAATTTGAAGACTGCTTAGACATTTCTGAAAGTGGAAGATATAATAGTGAATTATTTGAAATATTTCACTAAAGCGCAGTTGACAGAGTTGGCAGATAAATCAAAGGCAGAAGTAAAAGTAGAAGCTTGTTATGATGAGATACTTCAAACGCTTATCCAACATTTAGTATTGTCAGAAAGAAACCTGAAATTGGGGTATCACAGTTGGAAACAGTTAAATCACAGCCAGAAATGAAATAAAATTGACTTAGTGAGAAAGAGAAATAAAAAGACTAGAGTTCGATGATAAAGAAAAACAGACAGGCAAAAAGTTAAGAAAACTTGAAACAGAAAAGGAAGGGAATTAAAAACAGGGAGATAGAATAAAAAGAAACTTGAACAACAAAGGTATTAAGTTGATGATGGGCAATGACTTTATTGAACGGCATCATAGTTGCTGGAGCTCATTTATCATGATGGTGCCAAAACCAGATGGACCACAAAGATTCTGTATTGGTTACTGCAAAGTCAATGTGATGACAAAAGCCGATCCATATCTTATTCAGACATTGAACAAATTGGGGATGCACGATTTTTCAAAAAGTAAAATTGATTCCTACAAGGATAATGGCAAGTTCAAGTGACTGATACAGCCAAAGAAATATTAACTTTTGCAACACTGGCTGGGCTTCACCAATGCAAATCATGCCATCTGGAATGAGAACCATAACAGCGAAGGTCCAATAATTCACCAATAAAGTTGGCAGGACTGCATAATTATGCTATGTCAATGATTTGGTTGTTTTTTGTAAAAGCTGCAAAGAACATTTACACCTCTTGACTGAATTGTTTGATATGCTTCCTGAAGTGAATGTGGTTAGAAAGCTGGCTAAGGTGTCTTATTTAGGCCACACTGTGGGACAAGGCCAAGTATCTCCAAGACAAGTGAAACTAAGGCATTTTTGGATTTTCTCATGCCCAGGACAACACGGGAAACTTTGCGATAAGTGGGCATGATTTTATCACAAGTCTGTTTTGAACTTCGGCACTGTTATCGCACCTTTAACTAGTTTGCTGAAAAAAAGGAGTAAATTTGAATGGATCCAGCAGTGTCAGAGTGCCTTTGAAAACCACATAGTGAATCAAAACTGACCTTGAAAACGGGCAGGGTTTCCTGAGTTCAGTATGTACAAGCTTAATATTTCATGGATCATTTTGTAATTGGAGACAGCATTGGCAGCTTCATCAGGCAGATGATGAAGCGTCAATAGTTTTCTAATTCCTTCCCACACCATTGGCAGGTTCATTCTATTCATATCCTTCCCCTCTCATCGACACAGACTTTTGCTAAAAATGACATCAGATAATGGAAAATGGAAAAAGAAGCAAAATGGCAAGTAAAAGCTCCTTTTTCAAAGTACGCCGAACAAGATCCAAGCAGTTAATCGTTCTCCATACTACATACATGATAGAGGGCTAGCTAAATCTAAGCATATGGGATACTTCTGAACTCTCTGTAAAATGACAGCAGGAAAGTTTAACTGAGATTTTAGAATTAGACAACTTGGTGTCAGGTAACAATGACTTCATCAGACTGCTGACACATAATCAGCTCCAGATATCCCACCTAATCATCAAGCAAATGGAATAAAGGGGTTTTTGAACATGCTTATGTACTCCCTCATTCAGGCAATCGAGAGTTGAACTCTTAATACCAGTGATAAATGGAGTTTGACACAAAGCACTTTACAGATTTTAAAAGGACTCCAAGGATCCTTTACACATTAAAAATCATACAGTTTGAAGTCTCTTTTTAAAAGGACCTGTCACTGCTTTGTGGAGGGAAACTGTATCCTTCAATTTCAGCACTGCAAGTCTCATTGTTAACATTGAACGTCAAACATAAACCACATTTTTGCACTACTCATGACATTTGTGACATGTTTGTGAATAGTCACAAAGCTCTGTCCAGTGGAACGATGCCCTTCAAGCAAACTTAACTAATCCTCAAGACACAAGAATGAAAATAGGATAGGTTTATGCTGGCACTTATCATTATGAAACAAACATTCTTATTATTTTGATGCATGCATAGACATATCTTAACACATGATACAGCAATTAGCTCAGATGGCAGGGCTTTGTACTGTTTTCGTACACCTTCACTGTAACTTCTAAAATAAAGACCGAACACACAAAGAAATTTATAAACAGTGAGCTGAAAAATTCATTGAATTATGTTAACTTTTATGTCAGACATCAGACCTGGTTATATTTCTCATCAGTGTACTGTACATATATTCAGTTCAGAAGTCCATTCAGTGTTCATCCACTGTACCAGCAATCTCACAGCAAAAACCACATAAAATACACTGGTTTGTAATTATATATAAATGTATACAAATTTATATATGTTTTATACAATCTAACTAGTCTTCTTCAAGGCTGACAGATGCATTCGTCATTTCACAAAATTCATCAAGATAGCACATTTAAATGAAATTAAAAATGATAAACACTTGCACAGGGCAGGGTTACCCTGACTACTTCTCACATTTTATTCAGATTGGAGGGGAACACATTTCTCATAGGCAAGTAAAAGAATTTTTTCAATCTTCATGTAAGTTAACAGCATTAATGAGAATCAAATTTGTTGTTTAATGTTGCAAACTCAACGTCTTCACTTTCAATATATCAGCTGGATTGAAACTGCAGAATATCTTGTTCAAAAATGTCATGAAACCAGATGTACTTCATAATCAAAATTTTCCTAATTGTGGATTGTACAGCAATTAAAAGAAGTGCAGCGTCCTATTGCAAGTGATGGCATAGTGGTAAAAATGTTGATTTGTAATGCTGCAGGTTTGATAGCAACTTGATTGTTGCGAGTTCAATTCCAGTCCATTGTCACCCAATTAATGTTATTTTGATTTGAGAAGCATCCTTTCTTTTTCTAAATGTTTCTGTTTGATTGTGTTTGATAAGCTACAAAAAGACAACTTGATTGGTCCAAGAGCAGGGCATCAACATCCCTCACAAGTGGGCAGCACGGCTGCCTCAGAGCGCCAGGAACCTGTGTTCGATTCCACCCTCAGGTGACTATCTGTGTGGAGTCTATACATTCTCCATGTGTCTGTGTGCGTTTCCTCCGGGTGATTCGGTTTCCTCCCACAGTCCAAAGATGTGCAGGCTACGTGGATTGGCCATGTTAAATTGCCTGTAGTGTTCAGGGATGTGTAGGTTAGGGGGATGGGTCTGGATAGGATGTTCTGAGGGTCGGTGTGGACTTGTTGGGCCGCAGGGCTTGCTTCCACACTGCAGAGATTCTATAATCTAAATCTAAATAAAACATGCAGTCTTTCAAGGGAGATACTCGCATTTCCTCAAGAGATATCAAGAACTGCAGATACTGGAGTCAGAGATAACACAATGTTGAGCTGGAGGAACACAGACAGTATCAGAGGAGCAGGAAAGTTGATATTTCGGGTCGGGACCTTTCTTCAGAAATGCATTTACTGGTATGTCAGCGTTGAGGAATTGAAAATGCTTCCTTGTCAGCATTAACTGCTCTGAAGTGGAACAGAACATAGCCAGATGCAAATTAGTACTTGGGCAGAATCATGATGGCTCAACATGTTGTCTTGCCAATATGCAACTCTAGGACCACGCTCATGAGTTTCATTCTCAAATAGACTCTAAAGGAGCCTTTCAAGCCATGAGATTTGTACAAAAAATTGCAGCTATCCAAGCAAGCACACCATCTTGTCATCTGAGCAACTAGAAATCTGTAACAAATTCCAACGAACCCCACAATACTAAGTATGAATATTTTAAAAAACTAACTCCACAGTCTATGAAAGTCGTTTTTTAAAATTGCTTTTGCTCAATGAACTGGGCTTTTAATTAACTGAAGTTAAATTCCCCAACAAGACAAGGTGGGATTTCAACACATCTTCAAATTATTAGCTCAGATGCGTCTGGAGAAATGTATATGTGCACCGCTGTCTCTTGAGTATTGTGGCTTGCCATAGACATGTGACTGCTGAGGACACATTGGGTGAAACAAAGGCTTTGAGCCAGAAACAATTTTTACTCATCACGGGAAACGTCAGAAGTGTGCAGCTGAAAATTAAGTGAATTTTGATAGCTGTACTGTAATAAGCTTACTAAGCTTATTCGTGAGCTCTGTTACTAATAACTTAATAACAGAACAATTAAAACTTCAGTCGACAAACTTCGCATAGAACATTTACTGCTGGTTGTGTCAACATGCCTTTAATACTGCAAAACCAGCTTGCATGGGAATTCTTCCAGCCTCAATATCAGAATTAGGAAATGGCCCCAGAGTAAGTCAAGGATCTGAACAAATTCAAAATTGCAACTTCACAAACTGAAGAAATAATGGACTGAGATAACAAGGTGTAGAGCTGGATGAACACAGCAGGCCAAGCAGCAGAGGAGCAGGAAGGCTGACGTTTCGGGCCTAGACCCTTCTTCAGAAATGGGGGAGGGGAAGGGGGATCTGAAATAAATAGGGAGAGAGGGGGAGGCGGATAGAAGATGGATAGAGGAGAAGATAGGTGGAGAGGAGTTGCAGTGGGAGAGAGATCCACTGAGGTTTTTCCGGAGGGAGGAGGGTAACTTCTTCAGGGTAGGCATCCTCAAAAGTGGCTTCGCAGTGGGGTTAAAACTGTTTCAGAGATAATAGGAACTGCAGATGCTGAAGAATCTGAGATAACAAGGTGTAGAGCTGGATGAACACAGCTTGGCCTGCTGTGTTCGTCCAGCTCTACACCTTGTTATCTCAGATTCTCCAGCATCTGCAGTTCCTACTATCTCTGAAATAATGGACGGGATTTTCCAAGGATTGACAATCACAG
>JAHRHZ010000069.1:21908832-21957693 GCA_024137785.1 Ginglymostoma cirratum | reverse complement strand
TATCTCTGAAATAATGGACGGGATTTTCCAAGGATTGACAATCACAGTCAGATTGCCACTTTGCTCCTATTGTTTTTACTTAAGACAAAGCTTCGCATTTCTGACAGGAGATCCTGATCACGGCTGCTACAGAAATGCAGAGCATTCCTGAAATCGAATAAGGCTGTCATAGTGCAGGAGAGTTGGGACAAGTTAAACCATGGCCCTTTCCACAGCAGTATTGTGTAATTTAACTGTCCAAAAGCACAGCCACTTTAACAGCTCCTGTGAAAGGGTAAGTTTGTAAGGTACATACAAGTGTCGGTTACCAGGTGTGTACGCAGCCAGGGCACAAATTGAGTAAAATGCCAAGAAAGTGATGAAATGTTTGTGGTAGGCCAGGATTGGTGGAAGTTATCAGCTCCAGCCGGGTGACGGGTGGATGGCGGGTATTGGGGTGCGAATGTTGTGTCTGGCAAGCAGGACTGGAGGGGTGTTGGGGTGGGAATGTTGTTTCTGGCAAGCAGGACTGGGGTGGGAGGGAGGAACCTTAGAATAGGTTCCAGGGAGAGAGATGGAAAGGTGGGTATTGAGTCCGATCATGCAGTGGGGTGTTGTTTCAGGGTCTGGGTGTACTTGGGGGTTGAATAGCAAGTTGGGAAGAAGTTCAATTGAATAGGTTAGATTTTCAAATCTTCTAATCTTTTCTAAACAACTTTACTACAATGGAACCCTCCAAGGTCTCCAATTTAAATGGGTATTTTTGAGGATTCCAGGTGTAAGGGAATTATGCATCGAATCTTCAATTTTCTGCACAATTCCCTTGTATTCTGCTACATCAGTTACCTACAGAGTCATTCCTAGCGCTAACATCCAGAACACACTTGCGTTTTTCATTTCTGCATGACAACCTCTTTACGGACCAGTATGTGGGTAACTTGTGAATGCAAACTATAACACATGCAATTTGTTTTACCTTTTTATGAAAAGGGGGATGTCTGGAGAAATGAATTTGTACACTGTCATTTCTCATGGTATTGTGGCTTGCCATTGCCATGTGACTGCGAAAGGGACTTGTGGGTAAAACAGAGGCTTTGAATCAGATAGCATTTTTAGTCCCAACATGAAACATGGGTTTTGGTTAGTGATGTGGGAACAGAAGCACTGTGCTACCATTTGCTTATTTATGGCAACATTTTCCAGATGCTTATTTAACCACCATTCATTCAGATTACCAACTGGGAGTTTTCAAGAAAGGGAACGGTTTGCCCATTATGTTGGACAATGGGGCTTTCACCTTCATTCCTTAATATTCAACAATTCTAACATTTTAGTTTACATAAGCATTGGTGACACAGAAACAGACCTTTCTGCTGAACTGATCCATGCCCTAATTTACACGCCAAAGAAGGCTGCTCCTACCCCACTTTGAACTCCTGCAGCATGATCTCTTTCTCCTTGGTGCTCACTTAGCTTTCCCATAACATCGATGCTATTCGCCGCAAGCCACCATACGGTAGCAACGTTCGCATAACCACTCACTCTGCAATAAGTCTTCAAGAATTCCCTCATTGGACTATTGACAATCGTCTCATAAACACAGTCATAGCTTCAGGAGTTCTTCACAAGCGGAAACATTTTCTCTAAATCCACCCACTTGTAATCTTAAAACTTCTATCAGCCCTACTGTTCCAGGAAACAGCTTATTACAAAATCATGGTTTTTAACAAATCATTAGTGAACAATAAAAATCATGATTACAATCATAAAATTGAACAGCAGAGCATAAGGCCACTTAGTACATTGAGCTGTTTTTGTTCTTTTAAAGATCAAGACAGTTAGTCCCATTTCCTCCTCTCCAATGGAAATTTTTTCTTCAATGATTTCTCAAATTTTGGAAGCTTTCCTCGAATCTGTTTCCATCACCCTTACATCAGGCAGCGCATTCAAAATCCACTCACTTGTTGAATAAACAGATTTTTCTCATGTCAAAACAACCAGAAGGTGACAATTATTTTAAATCTGTAACCTCTAGTAATTAACTGTATATCTTGTACAAGCAGTTTCCCCTTATCTTTCCAAATGCTTCATGATTTTAATCTTTTTAACTTCTTCTCAGCTTTCTCTGCTTGAAGTGGAACAAATTCAACTTCTCCATTTTATCCACACAACTGTAATTCTTCATTCCTGCAAGTATACTAGGAATTCTCTTCTGTCCCCTTTGCAAGATCTCCTTTCCAAAGTGTAGTGTTCAAATTTAAACATTACCATTTGGCTGGGGCTGAGCTGCTGTTTAAAAGAGGCCTGCAGAACTACCTGACTTTAGTAATGGATATCCCATGGTTTTTTTCATTGCTTTGGAAAGGTGAGAGAATGTGACACAAATTGTCCATAACCATACAAATTCTGTGTTAAATTCATTGTAATTTATTTTACGGAAACTATAGAGAAGTTGGTATCTCGATAGGACACCACCCATTCAGTTTTCAATTGGCCAAACTAACTTGTTGACACAACTGGTCCTGAAAGCTTAACATTTCAACTCAAATTATCTGCATCCTTTTTTTTTTTAGTGTGAATTTCCATATCAGCAGAGCAGGTTGGAGAGGTCAGATCGATACTCCTGCTCCTAATCCATATGTTCCCTATCATGTACTTCCAAATTAAAAACTACAATTCCAAATTAAAAATAGAATTCTAGCTCTTTTCATTTTTTTTTGTAGCACTGTAATGTCTGGACACCTAGCATTCTGTAACGATCCAGAAAATATTATGCGTTTTATGGCAGGTTACAAGAGGGCTTAAATTCCATATATACAATATCTAGGTCTCGTAGTAGCTCTCCAGGCAGCAGGGAATTAAAAAAGAGAAACCTCAGCCAGGGATTGTGCCAAAGTCCATAACTGGGCTTGGCAAAGAATAACAATTGTATCAGCAGATCTAACACTATCGAAACCACTGGGTTTCAGTTTCTGGTGCTCTGAAAATACTTCCTGCATTAAATCAAGCTGGCTATCGTGAGGAAGCGACTCCTTGCCTGAAGCATAAACAGGTGACTGGTTCTGGAATGCACTGCGTCACAAAGGTGGAACAGGTGGAGCAGGAAGAGCAGGTGGATTTCTGCAGCTCAGAGACACTCAGAAACCAAAAGGGAGCAGCAATGGAAGCAGCCCAGAATATACACATAGCAAGCAGGCCACATACAGCTCTGAACAGGGAAAGTTACATACAAGTGGCCGAATAACTCTTTAATGAAATGCTTTTTTTTTAATTCTCAGCAAAATTGATTCTTAAACAACTATTAACAAAGACTCTACTATTACAATGTCATCTCGCTTGATGCACAATGTACAAGAGGTATCTTGTCAAGGCGTGTAACAGTTTACTCAAAAAGGAGGCAAATGGCATCCAGCACATATGCATTCATCCATCCATGTGAATCTTTCTGTAAATTGTACATTTTGTCTATATCCTAGGCTACGTGTTTTTGAGATGAGCACAAGATATTTTCTCTTGCATTTTATGAGCATTTTCTATTCACTAATTAATGGATATTGGCAGGCAATCAGTGTAGCATCACAGTCTTCAGTCCAACTGATAAAGGGTCAGTTACCAACATTTTTGCTTTGGGAGGGCAAAGGTTCTGACATTTGATACCTGCATTTCTTGAACCCTCTGAATCAGAAATGTGAAGACTGGCAGGCAGGGCTATAAAAGACCAGGACTAATGAGATTGTGAGAGGACAGGAGACACAGTAGGTCACTCTGGAGGGGGAAGGGTGATAAAATAAATGATTGTTTTAAAAAGAAAAGTTTGACAAGATAGGTACAACAGGATACAATGTTAGAATGATGAAAAAGGGGCAAGTGATCCTGTTCAAAATGCAAAATTATTTTTGGTGAGGGTGAATTAAAGAAGATTATTTCAGCTGGTTGAAAAATTGGTACCATAGGCTCATCACTACAACAGTAAGTCAGAAATTTTTTTTCACAAAATAAAACATGGAAATGACATCTCGGAAACTGGCCACTCAGTCCAAACATCCTTCTTGATGTTTATTCGTCAAAATGAAATGTAGTCTGAATCTAGGGTTTCCACATCCTTTTAATCATCCTATCTTTACTGTTTTTATAATAACTTCTTAACTGCTTACAAGGTTTTTAACCTTGTACTCTAGTCCATAACCTCAATCCTCTGTTCAAAAAGGTTTTTCCTGTTCTCTGTCCTAAATCCTTTACTCGTTAATGGGATCATAATGTGGAACATTTTATCACAAGTGTTGATTAAGACGGAGGCCATGAAGTCATGTAAAATAATTTAAAATACATGGAAGAGACTGAAATAGAAATCAGGAGCCCCAACTGAAGATCTAGCATTGGCACAGCCTTAATGACGAAATGATTTCATTCCATGCCGTGATTTAACCACGATGAATTGGTAGACTAGGGGCAGTATCACTGGACTCATAATCCAGAAAGACAGGCTAATGTTCTGGGACATGGATTTGAAGACAAACCATGGCAGCTGATGAAATTTGAATTCAGTGGAAAAAGAACTGGAATTAAAACTCTTCCATTGGTGACTATGGCATTGTCAATTATAATAAAAGCCCATCTAGCTCATTGAGAAGGGTATCTGTCATCCTTATATATGGGTCCAGACCCCCAGTCTTATGGTTGACCTTGGCTGTCCTCAAATGGCAACTAGAGATAGACAACAAATGCAAGCCTTGCCTGCAATAAATTGTCGCCCATACAACAGCCCATACAATAAATTTTCAAAATCTGCTATTCTATACAGCATTAAACACAAAAGAAAATCCAGAACCCACTCCCTCATTACCACAGCAAACAATAATATTCTTGTGCTAGGTCACCTGGGTGTTATTACCACAAATCCTCAATTTGAACAGGAATATAAAATCTTTCCACCTAGTGTATTTCGTGCCTAGCTATAAATGGTGAATAAGGGCAGCAAGAATAGATAATGACATCTTTCATAACTAAACAATCCACTGAGGCCATAAAGCTCGACTCAAACACAAAGAGTGGGAACTTGGAATTTATAACAGACAAGTCAATGCCTTACAGAAGGGGAAGACAGAAAATCCAGAGAGAAAAACAGAAACAGATGACTGGTCTTATCACTGCGGTTTCCCCAAAACTTGCATTGTTTACTTACTTTAACAGCACTTTCATAAATGCTTATTCTACTTAATTACACAATTAAAAAAAGCAGAGCCAAGCAGAGAAAAAATGTCCAAATCCACATACTCAAAATGTTCTGCATCCAGCAGAAATGTTATGGCACTGAAACGCATATACTTTCAAGTAATTTAATGCTTTAGTTCCAGCCTTAAATTCTTAATTAATAGGTACTGCAGAGATTATAGGAGTAAACCTGAATCCTTCAGTACAAAGGAAACACTGTTATCTGGTACAACTGCATTCCATGCCACCAAATCCTTCAACTGACAAGAGCACAAATATTTGGCCAAAATCCTCCAAGGCAATTTTAAAAATCTTTCCTTCTACTTTCATATGAAGTATGCAGTTTTGGAACAAAAGTGAGTTTCTCAGTTTTGTTTTCACAGCATTGGCAGTTTCGCTAACTATGGCTGTGATTTAGCATTTTCAACAAAAAGGCTCAAAGTCATTGAATGAAATGGCACTGCCACTGCAAGGTAGCTTCTTCTACATTAGACAAACTGAAGTGCTGTAATATTCAGCATAGGAATAGGGTCGTGGCTGAAAAGGGTAGTATGCCATCTTCTATCTTTACTGAAGATATTGAAAATACTTTCGTCAGGATAACATGATGAGCCAGAGAAACAGAAAAATCTTTCCCATTTGATACTTACTCTTTGCTATTCAGTGGCAAGCTGAGATGCTGCTAGCCATTTGGTCCCTAGCACGGAGAGCTTTCACCGCATGTGTGCATGGCAGGAGTGAATCACAGATGATTAAGCCTATACAGTCAGGCCTAATTTTCCTCTCTGCCAACATCCATAGGTGCTCACTTTCCAACTGGGATCAGGATGTAACAGTCGTGAGCTTATGTTTCCCTAATTATTTTTCAGAGGTCCTGAGGCCAACTCCAACATCTAGATTCCTCCAGTGTTTAAAATCAGAACTCTGGCCCCAGAGTGGAGATCAAATCTTTCTACCTTCTAAACTGCTTTGTGGTGCTTATTTGTTCACTAACTAGTTCAAAAATATGCTTTTGGCAGTAACTAGTGAAGGTGCAGATCTTTTGTCCAAGGATCACAAAGGTCCAAGTTTTGTGTACTAAACAAGGGAGATTAGAAAAATCCCACCCATACATGTCCATTTGGGAAAAAAGAGTTATGTTTTCATGTCATAGTATTGTGGGATCTTCAGCTTTGGTTTGCTGGAATTTTGTTTAGGTCTTACACCTCGTGAATCATGATACAGTTTGCTGTTATCAGTCTGGAATTTATCCAATGAATTCCACCATACATTCCCTGCATATTACACCTTCTGCCTCTTGCTTGCACAAACCCAGTCTCTTGTTCACAAGGTTTGTTAGGTCCAAGGGACTGCTTAAGTGAAAAATGAACTAATGCAAAATACAGTCACATCAAAGTTTTAACCTGCAGTTTCAGTGAATATTGTCCAATAACGTGATCCTTATTTATCAATCCTTCATACTCCCACATCAGGTTCATAGAACAGTTTGCAACAACACCATAACTAATTGAGGGCAAAGAATGTATTCACAAGCCCTACTCTTGACATTGCAAAGTAAAAGTGTTTTTCATACTAACAAAGTTATACCTTCTTCCCAAATGAAACAGTGATAAAGCTAATTAAGTTGTACATTCTGCTAAAACAGAACAACAGGATACACATCTAATAATGTCGGGAAGTACCAGGAACACCAGCAAGGACACAGGATCTCTTTGTTAACAATAAAGTTCACTTCCATGCAGTTTCCTGCAATTGCTGTCTGAATGTTTCTGAATGTCTCTTTCTTTCACTGTTTGTAATATATACGTTTTGGGGACTTTTCACATGAATTCTTCACGTGTACACCACGTACAACATTCATGGCCATTTATGCGGGCAGCTGACCCAAGTACAGACTGCTTGTTCCCAGGCACTTACTCCGGATCATGGAAGATATGCAGTAGTTGCATTGGATGACTCACCGGCAGACTCCAAACTCTTTGTAAAAACCAAAAGAACTGCAGATGCTGTAAATCAGGAACACAACAGAAGTTGCTGGAAAAGCTCAGCAGGTCTGGCAGCATCTGTCAAGAGAAAATCAGAGTTAACATTTAGGGACCAGTGACGCTTCCTCAGAACTGCTTAAAGGAAAAATATGTTCTGAGGAAGAGTCATCGGACCCAAAACGTTAACTCTGATTTTCTCTTCACGGATGCTGCCAGACCTTGCTGAGCTTTTCCAGCAACTTCTGTTTTTGTTCCAAATCCTTTGTACCCCAATAGCAAAGTGTGACTTCCATTTCAAAGCAAATGGAGCCAAAATTAGCAACTCATCACAAAGGAACTTGCAGCCAAAGATCCTATACGGTATATGTTAGAGACCGACAAACCCAAGCAAGTGATACTTTAATGTTAACCCATTCAAGTCTGACATAGTCAAAGCCAGCATCATGGCAGTGCAGCATTCTGGAGTTACTGGGCTCCAACTGGCTGGCAGTTCCCTAAGATATAGGAGCAGAATTAGGCTGTTCAGCCCATCTAGTCTGCTCCACCATTTGATCACGGCTGATGCTTCTCAACCCCATTCTCCTGCCTTCTCCCCATAAACCTTGATCGCCTTAACTGTCAGGAACTTTTTGGTCTTAAATACACTCAATACACTTGGCCTCCACAGCCCTCTGTGGCAATGAGTTCCACATATTCACTATTCCCTGGCTGAAGAAATTCCTCCTCGTCTCAGTCCTGAAGGATCATCCCGTTGGTCTAAGGCTGTGCCCTCTGGTCCTGGTCTCTCCTACAAGCGGAAACATCGTATCCAAGTGCATTCTGTAAGTTTCACTGAGATTCTCCTCATCCTTCTAAATTCCATCAAGAACAGAACCCAGAGACCTCAACTGCTCCTCATGCGAAAGGCCCTTCATAGAATCATGGAATCCCTGCAGCGTGGGAAGAGGCCTTTCAACCCATCAAGTCTACACTAACTCTCTGAGGAGCATCTCACCCAGACCTAGTCTCAAACTTATCCCCATAACCCGGCATTTACCATGATTAATCCATCTAGCCTGCACATCCCAGGAAACTACAGAGCAAGTTAACATTGCCAATCTATGTACCAGCACATCTTTCAACTGTGGGAGGAAACTGGAGGAAACCCACACGAGCAAGGGAAGAAAGTGCAAACTCCACGGGCAGTCCCCCAAGGCTAGAATTGAACCCAGAACCCTGTGCTGTCTATGGTATAGAATCATAGAATCCCGACAGTGTGAACACAGGCCCTTCTGCCAAACAAGCCCACACCAACCCTCAGAGCTTCCCACCCAGGCCCATCCCCCTATAACCCACCTAATCTCCTTATCCCTGAACACTACGGGCACTTTAACGTGGCCAATCCACCTGCACATCTTTGGACTGTGGGAGGAGACCGAAGCACCGGGAGGAAACCCACGCAGACACGGGGAGAACATGCAAACTCCACACAGACAGTCACCCGCGGGTGGTATCCTCATTCCTGGAAAACTCCTCTGGATCTTATCCAAGGCTAGCACATCCTTCCTGAGATAAGGGACCGAAAACTGCTCACAGTATTCCAAATGCACTCTTACCAGAGCCTTATATAGCCTCAGTAGTATACCTCTGCTTTTGTACTCTGGCCCTCCTGAAATGAATACTAAAATTGAATTTAGCTTCCTAACTGCCAACTGAACCTGCATGTAAACCTTAAGAAAATCCTGAACTCAAAATCCTCAGTCCCTTTGTGCTTCAGATTTCAAAAGCCTTTCCCCATTTAGAAAATAATCTACTTTTCTGTTCTTCCTACCAAAAGGATGCAGTTGAAAATCCATTAACAGCCAATTAACTGTCTGACTGCTGGAGCATCCAGTGGGCCTCTTTATCTGATCAAATCACGGCTTCCCTCCTGGAAACTTTCTCGTATTTTGACCAAGTCCAAAAACAGGCAGATTCTGCCCAACAATTAATTTGGAGGGTGTTTGAGATTTAAATGCAAAGACAATTTCTCTCTTTGGTGAAAACTGCTGATAGCAACATTTAAGAATAAAAGCGCACTGCTCAAAAGCTGCAAGACATTGGGCTTGTCTAATCTACTATCTCCTCCAGTTCACACACACAGTCAATGACAGCAACTGAAGCTGAATACACAACTCCTACAGGTAAACCTAAAAGGCAGATGGCCAGGGTGGAATTCTGGGGATGTATTTACAAACACATTGATAGGATGTTTAAAAACTAAATCTGTATTGAATGGTAAAACGTGACATTCAAAACCTTTTCCTATATTTTCTAAGGGCATTTTTAGGATCTGAAGTTTTCCAGTGTCTGTTCTTGTTACTGATTCATTTCACAAGTCACGTACCTGCTTTTTAATGGAAGTCTACAATGCTTTTCTTTAGTAGCTCAAAAGGTGAAAAGCTGTCCATTCTCCATGTCATACAGAATATCTGTGTAACTTAGTTCATTCTCCAGGGGAGACAATTGTCTGCAGTATGGCTTCATTTCCTGGTTACTTGCCTACTTAAAATTCACTTACTTATTTATATTAAAATTCAGCTTCAAAATGATCATTTTCTAGCATGTAAATCATATTTAACATTTTCTATCCATCTGTTTACAGCCATCTTCAATTAAGTTTGATTTTCCTGTTTATAGTCAAAAGCTTTATCAGTTGGACAAACGCCGCTACATGTTGAGGGGTTGTAGGGGGGGCGGGGTGAAGAGGCTCAGAGTCATGCTGTGACAGTCCTACATATGAATCGCTCCTGGTCTTCAGCTTTACATTCTGTTCTTCAATTATGTTGGGGAACATGATGTAACCTCAACCTCGAAGGGAAAATGTTCCTGCCTTCAGCCTCCGGCTTTTAGAGTCTGACAGCATCTGTGGAGAGAAATCAGAGTCAACGTTTCGGGTCGAGTGACGCTTCCTCAGCAATTCTGAGGAAGGACCACTTGACCCTAAACATTTACTCTGATTTCTCTCCACCAATGCTGCCAGACCTGCTGAGCTTTTCCAGCAATTTCTGTTTTTGTTTCTGATTCACAGCATCTGCAGTTCTTTCATTTTCATCCAGCTTTTAGAGGATTGTTTAAGATAATGTACTCTGTTAGATGTGTGATAACCATAGCACATTGAAAACGTTTACAGATTCTTGGTTGAACAAGTGTACAATCTTTCAGCCTTGATTAATAATGAGGAATCCAGTTGTGTCTATTTTAACACTACTACAAACAGACTGAACGCCACTCGTGGAAAGTTTGTAGCTAGGTCCATTCCAACAACCTATAGTGGAATCAAGTCTTTCAAATCCAGTGAAAAGGGTTGTGATTTAAAGACAGGCATTGAAGTGGCTGTTCAAACAAGGTGAATGGCTTTAAAGAAGGAAGGCAGAAAAGAAAGGGAAGGGTGGATGGAAAACTCAGTAATGCATCCTAGAGATTTTAGAATATTGAGAATCAAAAGATCTTGTGGTTGGTTGGCTTGCCGAGCTGGTTTGTTGTTCTGCAGACGGTTCATTGTCCTGCTGGGTAACATCATCAGTGCAGCTTCCGATGAAGTGCTGTTGTGTTTTCCGACTTGTTATTTAAACTCTGCTGTCCATTGAGCTGGATTACCTCACTTCCGGTTTTCCTTCGCTATGAAGTGTACATGGGGTTTAGCTCTATGTGTTTACTGATGGCTTTCTTAGTGGAGAACCAGGCTTCTAGGAATTCCCGTGCTTGTCTCTGCTTTGCCTGTCCCAGGATCCTGGTGTTGTCCCAATTGAATTGATGTTCTCCTTATCCATGTGGATGGAGATGAATGAGTATTGGTTGTGTCTTTTTGTTGTCAATTGATGTTCGTGTACCCTTGTGGTTAATTTCCTTCCTGTTTGTCCAATGTAGTATTTGTTGTAGTCTCTGCAGGGAATCTTGTATATGACACTGGTCCTGTCCATAGTGGGTAACGGGTCTTTGGTCTGGTTGAGCACTCGTCGTAGGGCTGATGTGGGTTTGTGTGCCACTCTGATGCTCAGTGGTCAAAGGAGTCTTGTGGTCAGTTCAGATGTGTTCCTGATGTAAGGGACGGACACCAGACTTTAAATAACAGGCGGGAAAACACAACAGTGCTCCATTGGAGGCTGCACTGATGATGTTACCCAGCAGGGTAATGAAATGTCTGCAGAACAATGACCCAGCTTGGCGAGCCAACCAACCACAACATCCACAACCCGAGCTAAAAATATACTCTAAAACCTTAGAATCAAAAGATATACAAACCAGGTGTAAGATACGGAATACTATGCTTTGAAGCAGTCAGAAATATAATCATCAAAATGTCAAGAAAATATTTTTACCCTTTGCAATGCATCATCTCTCAAGGGAAAAATAAAGCAACAAAGTGGTGATGTACACACCAGTTCGCTGTTTGCTATTTGCATTCAAGCAACCAATCGGTTCCAGACGTAATGTTCAAATTTCTTCTGCTTTCCTTATATGTATCAATTCTTTTCTCTTTGAAAAATTTGGTGCATGCTGAGTTCTTGATATTCCTTCAGAATCAGAGTCAAATGGACCCTGAATACCAATGCCATAGATTGGTATTGACAACATGCGGTTGAACTGAGTGCTACCACAGCTAAGTCCAACATTGTTTTGGTTTTTGACTGCAAGTTGTATATCCTCTTACAGCCTAGAGAAGTATCAAGTGAAACCACCTTGGTGGCCTGTTGGAGACAGAAGGGACAACGGAATGAAAAGCAAGTACCAGGTTATTTCTGATAACCTGCCCGAGTCCCTGCTTACTTGTCCCCTCTGATCATTTTGTGAGGAGGTCAGCAAATTCCAAGGGGAGTAAAGCAAATTAAGAGGATTCCATATTCTCACAGAATAGAAGCGGCACAGTGGCTCAGTGGTTAGCACTGCAGCCTCACAGTGCCAGGGTCCCGGGTTCGATTCCAGCCCCAGGTGACTGTCTGTGTGGAGTTACACATTCTCCATGTGCCTGTGTGGGTTTCCTCTGGGTCCTGTGGTTTCCTCCCACAGTCCAAAGATGTGCAGGCTAGGTGGATTGGCCATGCTAAATTGCCCCTAGTGTTCAGGGGTGTGTGGGTTATAAGGGGATGGGTCTGGGTGGGATGTTCCAAGGGTTGGTGTGGACTTGTTGGGCCGAAGGGCCTGTTTCCACACTGTAGGGATTCTAATTCTAAAGAGAGGGACCAACTGTTGCGCAGGATTGAAAAAAAGGCCTTAAGCAATACTAAGATGATAATGATACTAAATGACAGTAGAATGACTCTAAATTATTCCATTTAAGAAGACGCGGTAGGCTTTCTGTTGAATTTAAGTTGTCACACTGTCATTAGCAATGATATTACTGCCTTATTGCTCCAGAACATAAAACTATGAGATGGAATTCAACACCGAACAGAAGCAATTAATGGCCGTAAATCACATGTATACACACACGCGATCATCTAATTTCACATGCACAAGTAAGTACCAAAAGGAAAATAAGCAGATAGAATAAAATGACTCTCTCAGCAGTTCAAGTATTATATAGTTTTAGCATATGTATGACACATGCATCCCCATTTCAGTTTCTTTTACCCATCTTTCTCCACCTCCACCGCAGGCAGTATTTTAGACATGACCCAAGCTTTTTGACCTATATCCCACGTTTCCACCTCATAATTCCAATGTGAACAAAATAAACCTAGTACGACTGTAAAAAATTGGAAGGCCAAAAAGTACAGAAGCTGCAAGCTAAATATTTGAAATAATGTCAAAAAGAACTGCACCCCAAGACTTCTCAGGAATAAAATCAAGAACTAAACCCCTTAGAGAACTACAGCACAACCGCTCAAGCTTCAGTTTTGAAATCAGATGCAACCACGGAATAGTAAACAGTCCTACCCAGCCAGTCTACTAATCCCATATGAGATAAGTGAACACGATTATGTCACTATTTCAAGTGACCTCTGGATAACCTTGGAGCTAGTTATACAGGCAGAAAGTAAATCTTCCAAACTCCAGCACACTGGGCATTCTCACTATTCCCAACAAACCACACAAAAATAATACAAGAAAATTACATTTCTCATCCTTGTACTCAAACAGTTTCTTTCACCTTTTACTATATCAATAACCTCCTCTAGGGCTCCAAATCTCCTGGGACTCTGCATTCCTCCAACTCTGTTCTCTTATGTAAGCTACCCAGCTCCTGTTCAAGTAAAGTTATCCAGACCCTTACTGCTCCAGAAGTCCAACTCTTAAACCTCTCCAGCTTTGCAATTCTCATTGTTCCTTTAAGATCTTCTGTGAAATACACCCCTCATTTCTTCTAACACTTCTTCTTCAGCTCAAAATCAATTGGATTATACTTTAAGAAGAGTCTTGATGGATCTTTCCATGTTAAAGATATTTTCTAAAATACAAGTTGCTGTTACATGCTTTTCACTGACTTATAACAACCAAAAGGTTCTCCATGATGGAAATCTGTTTTGCAGACCAAGAAGCATTTTTATTTCTCAGTGATCACCACTTCACTCCTGAAAGCTCTTAATGATGTCAGAACCTAGATCTATAATTATCAATAGCAATCTCAAACACACCCCTCAAAACTCTGCCATTTAACCAAGTGGTCTTTTTACAGTGGATGAAACTAGATAATGACTTCAACTGAGCAGGTCATCAGTTCATAAAATCCACTCAATACTGTCAGAGGAAGTCACTGAACAGAAATAAGGAGTACAAAAGCTCGAAACACTTGAGTCAGGGAGACTACACCAACTACTGACTCAAAGTGGAATACCTAACTCAGACCAGATATTGAATTTGTAGCTTTCTTCACCAGAATGGCATTATGACTTCAAAAGTTTGAAGATACCTTGCAGGAAATTGGCTTGTATTCCCTTGAGCTAAATCATGATGACTTAATTTCAGCATTTAAATTTGTTTAAGGGCTCCTATGATGTTGTTATACAGAAACTCGTTCTTATGATGGGAAATCCAGTAGAAAGCATAGTCTTAAAATTAGGGTTCAGCTATTTAGTAATTAAATCACTATTTTGAACACCGAAGTTGCGCCCACCTGACAGTCACTTCGGAAAATGTGTGGTTGCTGGGATGGAATATCAGCAGATGTTTGTTCAGTAAAAATATAAAAGGACATGGAAGTAAGGTGAGTAAACAAAATCTGGGTATAAACAGTGTGATGTAGTCGAATGGCAGAACAGGAGATAAACAGCTTATTCTGTTTTCTCTGTGTTTCTTCACCTGAATTGTCCAGTAACACTAAATGTGACCGTCAAAGAAGCAGAACAAAAAACAAAGGCTTATTTTTCCATTTGGAAAGTGATCCTTGAACCACGGCATCAGTGCAAGCAACTCAGGAGAAGGATCAGGCTTTTCATAAGTCAATAGGTAGCAGTCTTCGTGATCACAAACTAATCACAAGAGATAGTAAAAGGGTTTTAACTACATAGATTACCCTCAATAGCTGATGGTTCACTAACTCCATTGTTAATACTGCTCATTAGATCATCTCGGTATAGTCTCTGTTTTAGAAACAATCACTTGGGTTCAAGCTTTTGCAAACATATAAAGCCACGGTGAATTCAGCAGACATTACTACAAAAACAGTAGCATGAAACATTGGACTCAGTCCTTTAACTGTGACAGGATGAATACACAGTGGCTTTCTGTTTGAAGGTGATGAAATGTCCTGTAATCCTACCATCCTTAAAGAAAAGCTGCTGCTCAGCCAGAATGAGAGTTCACATCACACTGTGAAATTATTTACTTATTCAACCACTTGAATGTTCACAAACTGGCCCTATTTCATTTAAAGTATGTTTTTCTGAACTCTTGACACCGAGAATTCCAAGTTTTGATACAAAATCTGTTTCTTAGAACCTTGGACAAGTGACCCATATTTATTCAGATGACAAAATGTGAGAATGTACCATTAATGGTAACATCATCTTTAAAGCTCTAAATATAACCAATGTAATTCAAATCGGTCCTAAAACTACTTGTTTCGGTGCTTTCCATTTATTCATGCAATACGATCAATCAAATTCACCATGTCTGTAAAAACATAATCATGCCGGTTGTATTCAGCAAAAAGGAGGAGGGGTCGCTTGTGTTTAATAAAAGCAAGGTTTCACTGAATAACAACAACACGTCAATTACATTATGTCTGAGCTCTGTAATTACTACAATGCTACTGGAAGTAAAAAATGGGTAAAATGGACAACTACAAACTCTAATTGTACTATAAAGTTCTGCTTCCAATTTATGAAATAAGAAATTATTTTTTCTATGCAGAGTACAGAGAACATACTTTATGTGCCAAGACACATTCAAACAACATACAGTCAGATGACAAAATGCAAAACTTTTGATTTTACAGTTTGTCATCCGAATCTTTGTAATGTACTACGGCCTTGAAACAGAACTCTGCTCATACCTTTAGATAGTAAAAGTTCAAAATCTTCTCTCTTCCCCACCACCCCCAACCTGTTGAACCCACCAGACCACACTGTCTTTATAGCCTTAAGGTCAATAGGGTCGGATTTCCAAATCAATTCCATTGCCAAGCTCATGTCTTCCTGTTCCTTACACAAGACACATGAGAATGAATTTGTTTTATGTTTACAAAAATAGGGATACACAGGCCATTCCTCTACAGGTTGGTGAACACATTCCTTCTTAAGCATATGCTGTAAACAGCAATGAATTCACAGACATGGGGTACAATGCATTTCTACAGAGACCCCAGAGTCAGGATTAATTGCGATATCACTTGTAGCCAAATTAAAGACAGATCACCAACATTTTCCAGGTTTTGTTTCTCTTGCAGGGCACAGTAAATACTTCATTTCAATTTGAATACTATTTAACCACCAATAAAACTTGCTAAATAGTGCTCATTTCTTATAATTTATTTATTTGCATAAAGCAATTACTAAAATTAGCAATTATTAAAAGTTTAAAAACATTCCCAATAAGGTCAATGAAGAAAATGTTCATTTTTGCAGGAGACCTGAGACCAAGGCTTGTACAGAGTACTAAGATATAAAGATGCCTCACGGCTGAATTGGTAACACACTTGCTGCTCAGTCAGAAAACCGCAAGTCCCATTCCAGTATAAAAAGTCAGATGACACTCCGCTGGAGGACTGCCTCTTAGATAAGATATGAAACCAAGATCCGATTTGCTTGCAGGAGGATGTAAAAGGTCACATTGAACAATTTTAACAAAGAGCTGGGCAGTTATCCTCGTGTCCAGGTCAAAATTTGTCCTTTAATCAACATCACAAAAACAGAATACCTGGTCATTACTGGTTGCTATTTATGGGAGTTTGCTGTGTTCAAATTAGCTGTCGTGTCTCCTGTGTTACAAGAGTGATTGCATTTCAAACGTACTTTGGAAGTCATGAAAGATAGTACATGAATGTCAACCTTTGTTTCAACAAGCAAAGTTTGTCAGGCTGTTGAACTTATTCTGGATGAGTCTTGTTATTTAAAAGATTTGAAAATGACAAAGTATAAGTAAACATTTTGTACTAAAATAAGTACAGTGAAAAGGACCCTGTTATAAAGCTAGTAGGTCATTTCAGTAAATTACTGTAAACTCTGGATTCAAGCCGGTATTTATTTATAAGCAGATTTGAAGCTGCTACTATCCTGGATTACAGCAGTGTCAAGAGGAGACTAGCGAGCAGTAGCCTTCAGCATTTCTTCACTATTCACTGGTGTTAGTCCAGTTGAATAAACCTGGGCATCTTCCAAGTGCTATATAAACTTAGAACGCTACACATAATCCCAGTAGACCAATGAATTCTACCTCTCTACACAAACACCATCAACACCCAGTTGATCATTGTCAAACAAACTGGTGGAATTTTTGGTTCATGTGTCAGGGTGGGATTTGCAACCAAGGTCGGCGCAGTACAGTAATCAGGTGAACAATCAACAAAAAAAATCGACCACCGACCACCTGATCCCTGTGTTTGAAACGATAGCGACTCAAGTGGGTGTGTATATGTGTGTGTGTGTGTGTGTGTGTGTAAAAAGCTAGCGCAGCCTCCAATGCACGCCACCGTATCTGGTGGTGTGTAGTGAGATGCACTGGCCTCGGATCATACCTTGTTTGACAGTTTTCAGGCGGATCGGCCCCTTGCAGCTCCTGACCAGGGCGCGGACATCATAGAGGGGCAGCCCGGACACATGGACTCCATCAACTTCCAGCAGCAACTCGCCTTCCCTCAGCTCGCCGGAGCTGTAAACGATCTGATCCTGGTTCGCCTCCCGCAAGTAGGAAAACTCTCCACTCTCAGCCCCACCTGAGATGACAAAAGGCAGCTCCCCTTGCCTGTTCTTGGAGACCACGCTTTCGTGCACTTTGGTGGTCCAGTGGTTTTTCTTCTGAATCACTTTCGACATGGTGTTTATTTGGTTTAGATCTGGAGCGGGAGAGAGCCAGCAGAACTGCCTCGGGACACAGGGCACAAACAGGTGATGAAGCGGATCATAAGAAATCTCGGTTCCCTTCCTCACACAGAAACTTGGAGCAGCAGCAGCGTCCCGGGCTGTGGCGGAGGCAGCAGCAGCTTTTGCGAGGCAAGCTCCCGAGTTCCTGCTGTATAAACCATCGCCTCAGCTTTCCACAAACATCTGTGTCCCCTGGATTTCCCCAAACAAAAGGGAAACAATGAAAGGTTCAGAAAGGAAGAAGCCCCAGTGGCTAGAAGTAATCCAATTTGAGGGTACACTGCACTTCCTCCCAGTGCTGGGTGGGAGGTGAGGGGGGTGGGGAGCAGTTGTTTTAATCCAACTCTTTCCTTCCCTGCGTCTTTCCCACTTTCTGCCCAGGCTCCGGCTCAATTCCAGCAACTCACTCACACTCTGCTCCAGACTGGGTTAAGCGCATGCGCCACACCTCCCGCAGCGTCCCGCCCCCAGCCGGGTCCTAACGCTCGCCTCCTCCCCGGAGGCCAGTCCCGCAATCGCGGAGACTCTCTCTCTCTTTCTCTCCATTGGCATCACTCCCTTTCTGAGCTGGGAAGATCGCCCAACTCTCCAACTCAGTCAGAAAGGGGAAAGGATCTCTCTGGCAACGTTGGAAGCCTTTTTCTTTCTGTGTTTTACGCCCGCAACTCGTCGCTGCACTAGTTTGAGACAACTTTTATTAACTTTATGTGTTTCGAAACAAACTCCTCCGAAATTGGCATTTGAAAAATATTCAGCGTATCCCTTCACACAAACGGGCGATACGTGAGATTGGTCTCGAAAAATGCACAATTTTCAGGTCAGTTGTAAAGATCTTGTCCAGACAGCGAGAGAGCTGACTAAACTGGCAAAGGATTGTCCGGCTAGACGAATAAGCATAGCTGGGATTTTTTTTCAAAGCAGATGCCACTTTTTGTATCTGCATTTTAACTAATAGCTTCATGTTTTTAACTTCGTGGCTCCCAGCAATAGTTATATAATAAACTAACCTTGTTGACCACAAAGCTTTGTACAATGGAACACACAAAAAAAACTAAAAAGGGGATGAAACAAGTACAAATTCTCAGCACATTGGCTACTGTGCAGATATGTCCGATGTCGTGACACAAATTATGATATTGAACACTTATTATAGACAGAAGAAATGATCATAAACAATGAGGAAGTGGAAGAGACAAATATTTTGCATCTGTCTTCTCCGTAGACCATGCAAGTTGTAAACCAGGAAAAAATGGATAATGTTGGCGCTAATAAGAATGGTGAACTTAAGGTAATTAATACTTGCAGAGTCAAAAACGTGCTGGACAAACTCAAGGGAATAAACCCAACAAGTCCGCAGAAACAATGACCTTTGTTCTCCTGTTCTAAAAGAGATAGTTGCA
This sequence comes from Ginglymostoma cirratum, assembly GCA_024137785.1. Lineage (NCBI taxonomy): Eukaryota > Metazoa > Chordata > Chondrichthyes > Orectolobiformes > Ginglymostomatidae > Ginglymostoma > Ginglymostoma cirratum. Next base: position 21,938,637 of record JAHRHZ010000069.1, on the reverse strand, counting down.
AATACAGCTGAAATGCTGATTATGATTTTTCAAAATTCCCTAGGTCCAGCAGATCGAAAGATAGCTAACTGGAAGCAGACAGTAAAGAAGTCTTGCTTCAAATGTATTAAACACTGGTGAGACCACACCCAGAGTATTGTGTTTTGTTTCTTTACACTTTGTTTTACAGGATGTGGATATCATTGGCTAGGCCAGCCTTTATTGCCGAGCTGCCCAGAGAGCAAATAGGAGTAAACCATATTGCTGTGGGTTTAGAGTTATATGTAGGCCAGACCAGACTTCCTTCCATGAAGGAGAGTAGTGAACTAGGTGAATTTTTACAACAATCAATATGATCACTATTTGACATCTGTTTGGAACTAAAGATTTATTTTTAATGAATTCAAATTCCACATATTGTCACAGTCAGACTTGAACCCACATCCCCAGAACATGAGATTGGACCCTGGATTTTCTATTCCAGTAGCATTACCACTGCACCAATGCCAGCTGTAGCATGTTCAAATTTTGGCCCCCTTGGCCAAAGAAGAAAAAACTTGCCATATAGGGACTGCAGCAGAGGCTCACTAGACTGATTCCTGGGATGGTGGGATTGTCCTATGATAGGAGATTGAGGAAACTGGCCCTACATTCTCTCAAGTTTTGAAGAATGAGAGGTGATCGTGTTGAAACTTACAAAATTCTTCAAGGGGGAGGCAGTGTATGTGCAGAAAGGAAGTTCCCTCTGATTGTGGAAAGGGACACTTTAAAAATAAAAGGCAAGCCATTTAGGACTTGAAATGAGAAGGTACTTTTTCACACTGAGCGTATGAATTTTTAGAATTCTCTACCCCAGAGGGCTGTGAAAATGCAGTCATTAAGTAAATTCAAGAAAAAGTTTGATAGACAAATTAGATCAAGGGATATGGGGATAACGTGGAAATAATGTATCAAGGTAAATGATCAGCCATGGTCTAGAATGGCAGAACAGGCTCAATCGGCTGACTGGCCTAGTTCTAACTCGGGCTGTGGATAGGGCTTTAAACTAAATCATGGGGGAGTGCGTTCAGTTGCATGGAAAATGATGGAAAATGTTAAAGCAGAGGAGGGTTCAGCAGAGGTTATTGAAGTTTTCAGAACAAGTAATAGGACAGAGAGTATGGAAAAGATCAGGAATCTAACTTCAGGCACAGCAGATAAGGGGACATTTATGGGAAGGAGGGCTAAATCTGAAAGTCAACACAGGACTGAGGTTGTACATAAATGCACACAGTGTATGAAACAAAGTAAATAAAATTGGCAGGTACAATGTTGTGGGTATCAGAGCAAGGGGATGAGGTCTGGGAATGAAATAACCAACAATACACCTCCCAAAAATTGGTCAGGCAGAATGGCAGAAGAGGCGGGGTTACCTTTTTAGTTAGAAATGAAATTCAATCGAGAGCAAGAAACGATATCTGTTTGGAAGGGAGAGAATCTGTGTGGGTGGAATTGAGAAACCACAAAGGAAAAAAGACTCTGGTGGCATTTTTGCACAGGCCTTCTGACTAGCAGTAGTCAGAATGTGGGGCGGAAAATAAATCAGGAGATAGAAAAGGCATGTGAGAAAGGCACTATCACAAAAATCATGGGGGACTTCAATCTGCAGGTGGACTGGGAAAATCAGGTTGGTCGTGGATCCCAAGGAAAGTAATTCATGAAATATCTACAAGGTGGTTGTTTGGAGTAGCTCATGATAGAGCCCTCTCAGGAGCAGGCAATTCTGAATTTGGTGACAAACATGATTAGGGAGCTTAAGGTGAAGCAACCCCTAGTGGGCAGTGACCATAATATGATAGAACTCACTCTGCAGTTTGAGAGGAAGAAGCTTGAATCAGATGTAACCGTATTACAATTGAGTAAAGACACAAGGGAGGAGCAGACCAGAGTTAATTGGAAGAGGAGCTTAACAGGGAAGATAGTGGAGCAACAATGGTAGGAGTTTCTGGGGTAATTTGTGAGGGACAATAGAAAATCATCCCAAGAAAGGGGAAAACAAGGTAACCATGGGTGACAAGGGAAGGGACAGCATAAAAGCAAAAGAAAAATGCAGAACAATGTGGTAAAAAATCAGTGGGAAGCCAAAGGATGGGGCCGCCTTTAAAAACCAGCAGAGGATAACAAAAAAAGCAATACGGGGAGAGAAGATGCAAAATGAGGGTAAGCTAGATAGTAATATAAACGATAATTGGAAGAGTTATTTTAGACATCTAAAAGGTAGGAGGGGGCGGGACTGGACATTGAACCACTGGAAAAAGATGCTGGAAAAGTAATAATGGGGAACAAAGGAACGGCGGGGAAACTGAAAGTTACTTTGCGTCAGTCTTCACAGTGGAAGACACCAGTAGCATATTGGAATTTCAAGAGGCTAAGGAAGCAGAGGTGAGTACAGTAACTATCACTGAGGAGAAGGTGCTGGGGTGACTGAAAGGTCTGAAGATAGATTAACTGCCTGGACCAAATGGACTGTGGACAGCACGGTCAGTCAGTGGTTAGAACTGCTATCTCATTGACAGGAACTTGGGTTTGATTCTACTATTGGGCGACTGTCTGTGTGGTGTTTGCACATTTCCTCTGGGTGTTCCAATTTCTTGCCACAGTACAAAGATGTGCCGGTTAGGTGATTTGGCCATGCTAAATTGCTCATAGTGTCCACGGATATGGGAGTTGGGTGGATTGGCCATGGGAAGTGTACAGTTAGAGGGATAATGTAGGAGCTTGGGTGTGGATGCTCTTTGGAGGGTCAGTGTGAGGTCAATAGGCTGAATGGTCTGCTTCCACATTGTAGGGATTCTATGACTGCAACCCAGAGCTCTAAAGGAGGTAGCTGAGGAGATTGTGGAGTCATTGTTGGTGATCTTTCAGGAATCACTGGAGTCAAGGAAGGTCCCAGAGGACTGGAAAATGGGAAATGTAATGTCCCTCTTTAAGGAAGGAAGGAGGCAGAAGATGGGAAATTCTAGCCTCGTTAGCCTAATGTGGTCATTGGTAGGATTTTAGAGTCCATTATTAAGGCCAAGATTTGTGGAGATTTGGAAGTGCATGGTAAAATCAGGCTGATTCAGCATGGCTTTTCGAGAAGAGGTCATGCCTGTTAGAATTCTTTGAGGAGGTAACGAGCAAGTTGGACAAAGGAGAGCCACTAGACATGATCTATTTGGATTTTCAGAAGCCTTTGACAAGGTGCCACCCAGGCTGCTACTAAATAAGATGTGTTAGTGTCAAGGTACTAGAGGCTGACTGGCTGAAGGCAGAGAGTGGGAAGAAAGGGGCCTTTCTCAGGATGGCAACTGGTGACTAGTGGAGGTCTGCGGGGGTCTGTCTTTGGACCACAGCTATTACCATTATATATTAACGATCTGTATGAAGGAACTGAGGCAATGTTGCTAAGTTTGTAGATCATACTAAGATAGGTGGAGGGATAGGTAGCGTTGAGGAGGCAGGATGCTGCAGAAGAACTTGCAAAGGCTAAGAGTGTGGGCAAAGAAATGGTAGATGGAATACAATGTGGGAAAGTGTAAGCTTATTAATTTTGGTAGGAAGAGTAGAGGCACAGACAATTTACTAAATGAGGAAAGGCTTCAGAAATCTAAAGAGCAGAGGAACTTAGGAGACCTAGTTCAGGATTCTCATAAGGTTAACATACAGGTTCACTTGGCAATTAGGAAGGCAAATGCGATGTTAGCATTCATTTCGAGAGGCCTAGAATACAAGAGCTGGGATGTACTACTGAGATAAAACAAAGTACTACAGATGCCAGAAATTTGAAACACAAAACTCAGCAAGTCTGACAGCATCTGTGAGAAGAAAGCAGAGTTAATGTTTCATACGGTGACTCTTCATCAGATAGTTCCTATATGGTAAGGGGATTGAAGGACATTGGGAGAAGGCAGGAGAGTAGGGTTGAGAAACATATCAGTCATGACTAGTGGTGAAGCGTACTCAATGGGCCAAATAGCTGAATTCTCCAGTATCTTCGTCCTTTTCCCATGTTCTTATGTTCCTAGAGATTGGAAATAAATGGGGCTTTTTTCAATTTGGCACACTATGATTCAAGAGTGCCACAAAGATTAGTGATGGAGCCTCTGCTATTTACAATCAATATTAATGACTTAGACAAAGAGACAAAGAATAGTCAATCTACATTCTCCAACTAAGCAAATTGGGATTCAAACTGTGAGGAAGATACAATGAAATTGTAAAGAGATAAAGGTATGTGAACTGACCGGGCAATAAGGTGGCAGATAGAGTGTAACATGGGAAAGTGTGAAGTTATTCACTTTGCTTATTAGAATAGAAAATCAGAATATATTTTAAAGGTGCGAAACTTGTAAACATTGATGTTTGTAGAGCCTTGCACATTCTCATACAATAAACATGAAAAATTAATACGCAATTAAGACAGCAAATGATGTATTGGCTTTTATTGCAGAAGGAGTGGAGTAATAGAATAAAGAAATCTTTCTATAATAAAACAGGGTGTGGGGTGAAATTCTGTGAGAACTTTCATATCCATATTTAAAATAACTTATAATGGAGGCAGTACAGCAAAGATTCACCAGGTTGACCGCTGGGATGACAGGATCATCCTATAATGAGGGGCTAAGTTGGATCTATGTTCTCTGGAGTTCAATGAGAGTTGATCTCATTGAAACATTCAAAATTCTGAAGGAGCTGGACAAACTAGGTGCTGAAAGATTTTTTCTCCAGCTGGGCACAATTTCAGGACGAGAGTCTAACCATTTAGAACAGAGAGAATGCAAAATTTCTTTACACAAAATGTTGTGAATCTCGACCCAAATGGTTGGAGGATGCACCATCTTTGAATGTACTTATGGCTGAAGTAAACAAAAATCTGCTTAAGGAATCAGGGGATTGGACAGCAGGCAGAAACTCTGAGTTGAAACACAAAATCAGTGTTAGAACCACCCAATGTTCCCGCAACGTGGTCCGTGGATTTACTTCATATACCTTATGTAATTCCCTTTTCAAAAATTAAAAATGATTCAAGTTAAAGTAGACCAGCAGTCAAGCTTTTTTTAAACAAATTAAAGGTTAGTTTGTTACTGAAAGTTCCTTAAGATTATAGACACAAAGTTATTAACTAGAGATTACTGTACCAAGATTAAGTCAAATATAGATAGGATTAAGAATAATTATAAAAGAGTCCTATTAGTGTCTATGGTGTATTGTCGGGATACATTGCTTGAGTTATTTATTGCTGAAGCAAAGAGCTTTACAATTGTTGCCAGATCAAGCAGCTGTGATGGCTTCTGTAGTTCAATAGTTAGCATTTTCTTGAAGGGGATAGCAGATCTGGGAGAGAGAGAAAGTTCCTCGTTCGTTACTATGTTGGTGGTTTCAGCATTTTCAAACTGTTTGCCTTTAACAGAATAGTATTTGGTTTTGTATATCTTTTCTCTTTGCCCTCCCTCAGTCAAAAACCTTTTTTCTGAAGGCATTTTCTTCAAGCTTTCTTCTTGGGTTTCTGTACACAAGGTGGAATGGATATTAGTTTTTGTCTTTGAGCTGAGGCAATCAGCTTTTGAAATGCATTGGCTATTCAATTTGAATGGCTCCCAGTTTTTTACACCTTAAAATGACCACTGAGTTGGTCAAGGTGAGATGAATTCTAAGTATCTCCTTTTCCTGATTTATGAGATAAAACCATTTCAATAGGCCTTGAAACAGAGTAATATAACAGACCTGGCCCGCAGTGGCCTCCAACTTGAAGAAACTTTTTAATTAATTTCCAGTGAATAGATTTTAAAACAGAAATGTCCTTCCAACATTTTTTCTTAAATCTGTAATAAAACATACACACCAACAGGTTCAAGAACAGCTTCTTCCCTGCCATTATTATGCTGAATGGGACCTCTCTAACTTCATATAATGTTGACCTTGCTTAGTGCCCTTCTTGTGCAGTTGTAACCTTGTATGCATCACTCTGTTCTATCACTCTTTGATCTGTATGGCGTTCTTTGCCACGATCTGCCTATACTGCTCACAAAACAAAGCTTTTCACTGTATTTAGGTACATGTGACTACAATAAAATCAAAGCAAATCAAAAAAAAGCTCGTGACATCAATTATGATCATGTTGAATGGCAAAGCAGAGTTGACAGGTTCAGTGGTCTTTTCCTGTTCCTACTTCTCATATACTTAAGGAGGCAGCATAACTACTTGTGTACCAAACAGTGCGAGCAGCAAGTGACAGTCAGACTTAAGTACTTTACAACTAACTGTTCTAAGCTCTACAGTCCCGCTACATCTAGTTGCAATTTGGTAATTCACTAAAGTCAGACACTCCACAAATATCCCCATCATCAATGATAGGGGAGCCCAGCATATCAACACATAAATTAAGTCTGAACAATTTGCAGCCATTTTCAGCCCGAAATGCTGAGTAGATGACTCCTCCTGAGACACGCATCATAGAAACATCGAAGCTAGGAGCAGGAGTAGGCCTTGCAGCTGTTTGAGCCTGCTCCGCCAGTCAATATGTTCGTGGCTGATCATCGAGCTCAATACATTAAACATGCCCCCACCCTAAACCCCTTGACCCCTTCAGCCACAAAAGCTGTATCTACCACCTTCTTGAAATAATTCAGTATTTTGGCTTCAACCACATTCGTGGCTGTGAATTCCACAGGCTCACCACTCTCTGGGTGAGGAAACTTCTCCTCATAACAGTCCTAAAAGGTTTACCCTTTTTCCTTAAACTATGAATCCTGGTTCTGGACTCCACCCCCATCCAGAACATCCTTCCTGCATGAACCTACTAGTCCTGTTAGAATTTTATAGGTTTCTATCAAGTCCCCCCTCATTCTTTGCAACTCAGTGAATACAGTTCTTAAAAATACAATCTCCCCTCATACGTCAGTCCTGAGATCCCAGGAATCAATTTGGTAAACCTTCGCTGCACTGCCTCTAGAGCAAGAACACCCTTCCTCAGTTGAAGAATCCAAAACTGCCCGCAATATTCCAGGTGTGGCCTCACCAATGCCCTGTATACTTGCAGCAAGACATCCTTATTCCTGTACTTAAATCTTCTCACTATGAAAACCAACATATAGTTTGCTTTGATAACAAGCATGGGGCTGGATGAACACAGCAGGTCAAGCAGCATCATAGGAGCAGGAAAACTTGACGTTTCGGGCCTAAACCCTTCATCAGAAATGGGGGAGGGGAAGAGGGTTCTGAAATAAATAGGGAGAGAGGGGGAGGTGGATAGAGGATGGATAGAGAGAATAGGTGGAGAGGAGGCAGACAAGTCGAAGAGGCGGGGATGGAGCCAGTAAAGGTGAGTGTAGGTAGGGGGGTAGGGAGGAGATAGGTCAGTCCAGGGAGGACGGACAGGTCAAGGTGGCGGGATGATGTTAGTAGATAGGAGATGGGGGTGTGGCTTGAGGTGAGAGGAAAAACAGGTTAGGGAGTTGGAGATGAGCTGGGCTGGTTTTGGGATGCGGTTGGGGGAGGGGAGATTTTGAAGCTTGTGAAATCCACATTGATGCCATTGGGCTGCAGGGTTCCCAGGCTGAATATGATTTGCTGTTCCTGCAGCCTTCAGGTGGCATCACTGTGGCATTGCAGGAGGCCAAGGATGGACATGTCATCTGAGGAATGGGAGGGGGAGTTGAAATGGTTCGCGACTGGGAGGTGCAGTTGTTTGTTGCGAACTGAGCGCAGGTGTTCTGCAAAGCGGTCCCCAAGCCTCCGCTTGTTTTCCCCGATGTAGAGGAAGCCACAACGGGTACAGCGGATGCAGTATACCACATTGGCAGATGTGCAGGTGAACCTCTGCCTGATGTGGAAAGTCTTCTTTGGGCCTGGGATTGGGGTGAGGGAGGAGGTGTGGGGGCAGGTGTAGCACTTCCTGCGGTTACAGGGAAAAGTGCCGGGTGTGGTGGGGCTGGAGGGGAGCGTGGAGCGGACAAGGGAGTCGCGGAGGGAGTGGTCCCTCCGGAAAGCAGATAAGGGTGGGGAGGGAAAAATGTCTTTGGTGGTGGGGTCTGATTGCAGATGGCGGAAGTGTCGGAGGATGATGCGTTGGATCCGGAGGTTGGTGGGGTGGTATGTGAGGACGAGGGGGATTCTTTTTTGGTTATTGTTGCGGGGACGGGGCGTGAGGGATGTGTTCCGGGAAATGCGGGAGACACGGTCGAGGGCGTTCTCGACCACTGTTTGCTTCTTTACTGCCTGCTGTACCTGCACACTTACTTTCAGTGTCTGGTGCACGAGGACAACCAGGTCTCATTGAACATTCCCCTCTCTCAATTTTCAGCCATTCAAATAGTAATCTGCCTTCCTATTTTCACTACCAAAATGGATAACCTCACGTTTATACATATTATGCTGCATCCACCATGCATTTGCCCACTCACTCAAACATTCCAAATCATAAATGCAACATAGTGTCATAGATTCATAGAGTATGGAAATGGATCCTATGGTCCAACCAGTCCATGTCAAACATAATCCCAAACTAACCTAGTCCCACCTGCCTGCTCCTGGCCCATATCCCTGCAAACCTTTCCTATTCATGTATCTATCCAAATGTCTCTTTAATATTGTAATCCTGCCCACATCCACCACTTCCTCAGGAAATCCATTCCACACGCAAACCACCTTCTGTGAAAAAAACTTGCCCCTCATGTCTTTTTTAAATCTCTCTTTTCTCATCTTAACATCTCTGCATCATTCTCACGCCTTAACCTTACATCCATCTTTGTGTCATCTTCAAATTTTAGGATATTACATTTAGTTCCCTAATCTAAACCTTGAACATATATTGTGAATAGCTCCGATCCTAGTAACAATCCCTGTGGTACGCCACTAGTCGCCAACTCCCATTCAGGAAAAGACCCATTTATTCCCACAGAGATAGTAAGAACTGTCAATGCTGGAGTCAGAGATAATGCAGTGTGGAGATGGAGGAACACAGCAGGCCAGTCGGCATCCGAGGAGGAGGAAAGTTGACATTTCGGGTCGGAACCCTTCTTCTGAAGGAGGGTCCTGACCCAAAACTTCAACTTTCCTACTCCTCTGATGCTGACTGGCCTGCTGTGTTCCTCCAGCTCCACATTGTGTTATCCCATTTATTCCTACTCTTTGCTTCCTGTTTGCTCACCCATCCATCTCAATTTACCACCTCCAATTCCATGTGCTTTAATTTTACATAGTAATCTCTTATGTGGAACTTTGTCAAAAGCCTTTTGAAAGTCAAAATAGACCATATTCACTCACTTCCCCAATGAACTCCCTCAGTTACATCCTTGAAGAATTTGAGTAGATTTGTCAAGCGTGATTTCCTGTTTGTAAATTTGTGCTGACTGTGTCTGATTCTACTATTGTTTTCTCAGTGGTCTGCTATAAAATCCTTAATAACAGACTCTAACATCTTCCCCACTACCGTCAGACTTTCTGGTCGAGAATTCCCTGTTTTCTCTACCTCCTATTTTAAATAGTGGTGTTACATTAGCTATCCTCCAAACTGTAAGAACTGTTTCAAAGTCTAAAGAAACTTGGAGGATGATCACTAATGTATCCATTATTTCTAGGGCCACTTCCTTAAGTTGCAGGTTATCAGATCCTGGGATTTATCAGCCTTCAATCCCATCAATTTCTCCCACACCATTTCTTTATTAATACAGGTTTGCTTCAGTTCCTCTTTCTCACAAAACCCTGTGTTCCCCATCATTTCTGATACGTTATTTGTGTCCTCCTTTGTGAAGACAGAAACAAAACATCAATTTAGTTCATTAGCCATTTATTTATTCTCCGTTATAAATAATCCCATTTCTGATCGTCTGGCACCTACATTAGGTTTTACCAATCTTCTTCCCTTTACATACCGATAGAAAATTTTAGAGTCAGTTCTTATGTTCCCCATAAGTTTACTCTCATCCTCCATTTTCCCCTTCTTACTGCAAGAGGATGAGGAACTGTGCAGGGGAGTAGGTGATGATCAAATTGAAGAGGGAAAGGAGCTGAATGTATAGTTTCACCCTTCATGACAAAATGAAATGAGTTCTTTGTTGGAAAAGGTAGGAGAGACACTTGAAAGAAAATGATTGGTGGATGAGAAGGAAGTGAAAAGTTATCTTTTCTCTCCAAAATAATCCTGTATGTGCGATTTTAGCAGAGGAAACTGAGCCTCAGTACTACTGAGGTTGCAGAGTTGAACTAGTTATGCACCACATACATTTGCGTCTGCATACCTTGGACCCTTTGGACAGTGGATGTGGACAACTTCAGGGAATCAAAGGGAATGGAAGAGAATGAAGGGTATCGAAGCAGAAGGTGAGAATGTAACCTTGTTTGATAATGAAGGGATATGTGGACATCCCATGAAATAATAAGAAAAACTCACATCATCTTTACTGATGTAATCATGATTTATTTCTTTCTCAGGTGCTCAGTAGATGGGCCAAAGGTGGGTTTGGTGAGAGATTGCAAGGTGGATGTTACAAAATAGTCGAGAGTAAAAGTCAGGCTGAAAATCCAACTGGAATATTTTTGGCCCAGAAAAATGAACAAAAGTTTAGGAAAGCATGGATAAGAATCTATGGTTTGGAATGTGTCGAGGCGAATTGGATTTGAATATGAAATGTTGTGTTCTGTTCATACTAATAATAGATTGACATGTAAAATATAGCACGGACAGGCTTTTCAGCCTGGCAGCCTAATCCTACCCAGTTGTACGAAGCAAATAGCAATTAAGGACCTTTCAACCTCCACTCTGTCAGCTGCATTGAAGTATGAATGGTCACAGGTTTCTTCTGAGCCCCTCATGACTTCCAGCAACACAGAGCCAGTAACCTTCCCACGTTCCCAGCTCTCCAAAACGTCATCTGAATTTTGATTACACAGTGCTAACCTACTGCTCTTGACTTCTTCCCTGCAGGACAGCTAAACTCATCACTCCAAAAGTGGAATGCCAAGCATGTTTCTGTCCACTTAAACTGTGTCTCCAGAATTGATTTTCACTGACCGATGAACCATCCTGAGTGACCGATCAAGAAACTTACATTTGGACTTGAATGCTGGAAAAGAATTTCATCACACTACTTATAATGCAATGTTTCCAGCATCTTCCTGGGACTTTAGAGATTAGCAGTCTAAACTTGGTAAACAAGGACATTGCAGCTATTGTTTCCTCGTGTGAGTCTCTGTGTTCTTTTCTGCAAGCAACTTCGGCTTCCACATCAGTCAGGCCTTTTGTTTCACAGACTTAGTAACAGGTCACACAGGTCTATTTGTTTTACCCTAACTTAACTACATTGCATCAAAATGTAACAATCATGTAAACCTCACATTAGTAACACATAGGCGATCAATTATAACATGATACATTATACCTGTATCATTATAATATATAAAAGACGTGTTGGTAACTATGTTATACTTCACCAATGTATTAATTGTTAATATATTTTCTAATTTATTCCCATGATCTGTAACGCTGGACTTTTTATTTTTCTAATTTTTGTTTCACTGAGAATTTTTACTTAAGAATCTGTACCTAGGTACCTTTATACCAAAGATAGTGCTGTGAATGGTGGCTTTTAAACTTTTCACTGCGCTCATTTGAGTACATGCGACAATAAAGCTAATTTTAATTCTAATTCTATTCTATTTCTTTACACTTCACCATATTGACACCACATGGACTGCAGTAATTTAAGGAGACAGCTCACCACAATCTTCTCCAGCACATGGGTAAATATTTATGAATTTTGCAATGTAATTCATTCAGAGATTTTGAGGTTGCATTTGTTCAAGCATCATTACGCTTGCAAGACCTCCCATGTCTAGAGATGTATAAGGCAGCAAATCATGTGCTCATACTTGTTTTCTGTAGTTTGTTTCTCTTGGAACAGGTTGTGAGCCTGAAGCTAGAGATCATGGGGTGCCATTCTGTATCCAGCATGTCTGAGCAGGAGACTCCCCCACTGTCATCAACTGCCATTGGCATGTTGGAAGCATTTACAGGTTAATGGCCTACTCCTGCTCCTAGTTCTTATGTTCTTAACAATCAGACTGTTTGACCTGTTTCATTATGGGTCACACACCTTCCATGGTCTTAGAGTGTGGCTTGAACTGTAAATCTGTTGGCTGAGAGGCAAGGAGACTACCTATTGTGCCACAAGACATCAGATGCACAGAAGCCTAAGTCTTTTTCAGTGATCAAGTAATGATCAATGGATGGCAGTGCTCTAGCATTCTTGTTTCCACAGCAAATGTTTTTAACAGCTAACAAGTCCTGGTCATTTGATGGAGGAAGATATTTTTTACCATTTAACAGCTGCACTTTAATCTTGTGAGTATTTTTCCATCTGGCATATTCTATCAGGGTGTAGTTTGACAAAATTTAATGCCAGAATAGAATGATGTTGCAACAGACTTTGCCTGGAGCCTTAATTTTCCATACACTATTGCTGTGGCTCCTGTATGTTATCAACTGACAAACTGCTGGATCCAAAATTGTCAGTGCTTTCTTAACAGTACCAGGATGTGGGTTTTGTCTACTCTGCATCAATCTTTCCTAGTTTGTATTTGTCTTTCTGGGATAGCTGATGTATCAGATGCAGATGCAGATATTGGCTATTTGGTTCAGAAAATCACAGCTTCAAATTTTTCAAATGCAAGTAACCAAATTAACATGAAGCTGCATTAATGAAGAAAATTAAAAACTGTTACCAAAATGTTCAATTTTAATAGTACTTACCCAACAATACTCATTTCCAGTGTCAACAGCATTGGCTAACACCGATCATGGTCAAGAAAAGTAATGGAGAATATAGCATAACTCCCTCTTTTGGTCAATTTTCTTCCATCTTTCAGTTGTGTGGATATAAATGTATGCTGTGCTGAGGTTCTACAAGTGGTTTGGTATCTTACTCAAATGGGCCCTCATTATTTATGAGCAGGATGTGATGACTACCGATGGAATTTTTTTAAAAAGGTGATACCAGTTTCAAGCCCAGTACAGCTGTTGTCAAAGTCAACAAATGCATTTTTCAAAAGCTAGAAAAGCAGGCTAATTATTTCTTCATTAAAATGAGGCAGTGAGACTCTTGAAGCATTCTAATGCCAAACTGGAAAATTTTGGTTAATTCTGTGATTGTTTGACACAGTCATTTCCTGCTTTCATTCACTGAGTCATTGGAACATAGACACAGGAATAGTCGTTTAGCTTCACAAAGCCATTCCTCGATGCAATGACATCATGGTTGATCCATGAAAACCCCATATCCACCTTTGATCCATATTTTGTAATTCCTTCAACAAACAAACTTCTATCAATCTGACCTTTAAAGTTAATCTCTCATTTACTATCACCTACAGTTTACATCAGTGACTTTCAAACTTCCACCATTCCTGCATAAAGATTTTTTTTTTTCTAATTTCATTCTTGAAGAGTCTGGCAAACTTGAAAAACTCTCATTTTTATTTGTCCCTTTCTTTATTCGGTCATTTTGAAAAACAGTCTGCACAAAAGAGTGATTCTTCCATAATGCATAGTTAGTATGGTGAAGAGAAAGTGACTTTTGATTTCTTTTGCTAAGTAATCATATTTTTCTCTCTACTTTCTGAAATGGGATTAATCAGTCAGTGAATAGAAGACATTGAATCAAATGTGGTTGAGTGCTCCCTCTATGTTGGCCTGACATTATGTTTAAATCCAAACTTCCACAATGAGTTTTTTTTTTGATTCCAGGCTGCTTTGTGTATACAAAAAGTAATTAGCTATTTTTATAAAATCATTGGAGTATACTTATATTACAAATATATTTTCACTGGTTATATCTTAATTGTGAGGAATGATAGTGAACACTTTTCAATTCAGCACCAGTGTTAGATTCAAGCATTCCCAGATGCAGCATAGCAGAATATAGATGCAGAGTAATGCTCCAGTTGCTTCGCTTCAATAGGTCTGCTTGGCTTGGACCTGAGCAGAACACTTTCTGTGACACCAATCTGAGTGTTTCTGCTTCTCTCACCAGCCACCGTTATAGTTTCTCTTTCGGTGATTGTCAATTAGTGCTAGTTTGTAACCAGGTTAGTAGTGCACATCCACATCTACGAGCAACTAGGTTGAGACAATGGAAACTCATTTTGCAAATCATTTTGAGAACCACAAGAGAGCACAGATCAGATCATGACAGTAAAAAGCTTTGTTATCTTGGTTTTCTTAACAGCCAATCTTAGCAGGTCCAATAAGTTTACTCAGGGTGTTGCTTAGCTTATTTAAGATCCCATCACCTAGAAACTATGATATAATGATCCTTTAATGCTCGCACAAGCGTAACTAATAACACTGTATATGTAGAACATTAAGTACAGTCTTCAGCTAAGGGAAAATATCACCTTACTCCAATAAGAGCATCCCTTGGAGACTGGCCAACAATGCTAGGCTAAGAAAAAGGGAGAACTATATGATAATAGGTGCAATTTAATTCTAAAAATTTCTGCAAAGAAGTCTGAAGTCACTTTTTATTACTGCCTACCTGCATTGGATTTCCACATAGATTATGGGATGGCATCAAGTTTAGACTGGATACACTCCCAAATTCAGTCATTAAAAATGTAGTATCAGGCTGTGAGTTATGCTAAATAGTTAGGTCAGTGTAAACCCAGTAAACCAAAAGACCTCTTTTGTGCCAAATGACTCTCTGACTCTATATACCTCAATCCATTATCATTACTCAATTCATTTTGCTATTTATTAACATTTTATGTATAATTCTCAGTATAGCTGGGTAGCACTTTAGCCTAGGACTGTTAAGTCACAATAAGGGAACAGTAATCAGAGACCGACTGATAGTGTTGACATGGATTATGTGCAATTTACCCAAACGTACTTAACAAAGGATCATTATACCCTGGAGGTTTTCATTCCATCATTTAAAACTTAAGTATCAAATAAAAGGAAGTTGCGTTGATCCAGCACAACAATCCCATTAACACTAAATTAAATTTCACACACAGTGCTGGACCATCATCATAATTGCTTTGAAGATCCAGAGTAATGCACGGATAAAACTTCCAGAAAAAAATAACATAGTCCATTTGGTATGTAGTATGTTAAATCCACAAAGGCTATTTTCCAGCTTCTAGGCTGTAAACAATCCTATTGATTTGAACACCGTTTAGCACAGGTGGACAATTTAATATAAAAACAAAATAATGCACATAGTCAACATCTGACATGAACAGGAAGTGCTGGAAATATTCAGTAGATTAGACAGTATCTGTGGAAAGGAAAGCAGAGTTAACAAAATTCAACCTTATCAACACATTGTGGGTTCCGATGTCAAGACCAGTTACCGTTCCTGATCCCATTCAGATGGATGGCTGGACTTCATCTGTTTTACCAGCTAGAATAACTACCCAAATGAGGACAGCAGTTAGCCTTTCCAAACTGCCGGCCAGTGCCAGCCAGACCCTGTCAACTCTGCAGCCTCAGCAGTTCCACCAATCAAAAGAGCTGGGTCCGCAAGAGGAAGTAGGTCCTCCATGATCCAGCACTCTTGAACAGCCAGTAGATGGTGCATTTTTTTTTTGTGCTGGCAATCAGCAGGGAGAACACTTGAGTGGTGTCATTACAACTTCAGTGGAACCACTACTGATGGAAGGACATAGGGTCTCGGAACCTCCATAAATCATGTTCCACCCTCCCCCATACCCACAAAGCAACAGGGATAATATAGC
Organism: Ginglymostoma cirratum; assembly: GCA_024137785.1. Lineage (NCBI taxonomy): Eukaryota > Metazoa > Chordata > Chondrichthyes > Orectolobiformes > Ginglymostomatidae > Ginglymostoma > Ginglymostoma cirratum. The sequence goes on along the minus strand of JAHRHZ010000069.1, from coordinate 21,922,902 downwards.
TCCAAGTCAGGATGATAAGTGGCTTGTAGCAAAATTTGCAAGTGATATTGTTACCATGTATTAACCACACTTGTCCTTCTATGCATTAGAGGTCATGGGTTTGGGAGGTACTATCTAAGGAGCCTTGGTGATTTACTGCAGTGCATCACCACTAACTACTATGAGTTAGTGGTGAAGGGAGTGAATGTTGAAGGTGTTCTATGGTGTGGCAATCAAGCAGACTTCTTTGTCGTTCATGGTGTTGAGCTTCTTGATTATTGTTGGAGCTACACTCATCCAGGCAAATAAAAAAGCTTTCCATTACACTCCTGACTTGTGTCTTGTAGATGCTTTTAAGAGCCAGAAGATGGGTTATTCACCACAAAATTCCCAGCTTGCCCAGATCTTTTAGTCACAGTATTTATTTGGCTAATCGAGTTCAGTTTTTGCTCAATGGTAACTTCCAGGATGTTGATAGTGGCAGATTTAACGATGGTTATGCCGATGAATATCATAGTGAATGGTTGTGTTCTGTCATTTTTGGAGATGGTCATTCCTTGCGTAAACCAGAATATTGTCCAGGTCTTGCTGCATTTGGACATGGACTGCCTCAGTTTCTGATGAGTTGTAAATGATATTTAACATTGTATAATCATCAACAAATATCTTATAATAGAGGGAAAGTCTTTGATGAAACAGCTGAAGATTGTTGGGTTTAGGACACTATATTGAGGAAATCCTGCAGTGATATCCTGAAGCTTAGGTGATTGATATTCAACAATAACAGCCATCTTGCTTTGCTCTAGTTATGACTCCAACTAGAGGAGAGCTTTCCCCCATATTTTAGTACTCTGATGTCACATTCAGTCAAATTCCTGCCTTAATCACAAGTGGATAATACTTACATTTCCACTTGAGTTCAGCTCTTCTGTCCATACTTGGACCAAGACTGAAGTGAAGTCAGCAGCTGACTGAGCTTCAGAACACAAACTGAGTATCAGGTTATTAATAAGTGCCACTTGATAGCACTTTGCTGATGATTGAAAGTAGACTGAAAGGGAGGCATTTGGCTTCGTTGGATTTGTGTAGTGCTGGACATACCTGGCATTGTCAGGTAGATGTCATTGTTGTAACTGTACTGGAAGATTTGGCATGGGGTGCAGTTATTTCTGGAGCACAAATCTTCACTGCTACTTCTGGAATGTTATTAAAACCCACAGCCTTTTCAGTAGCTAGTGCCTTCAGCAATTTCTTGATATCATATGGAGAGAATCAAATATTATCTTAGAGCAGCCCTTGGTTGAGCAGTGTTTACTGTCAACTGACTTAAAATTACATGCTCCAAGGGCATTGTACTTAATGGTAAAACTGTGCCACAAGCTCTTCTCCAACACAGGAGATACCAAATACAAAAAAGTCTTTTACGTATGTTACAAACAGGGATTCTCACTCTTGAGTAGAAAGATACAAATTGACATCAATCTCATTCAAAAAGGTGGAAGCAACAGAAACAAAATAAATCATTTGAAAAGGAATATCCAAATTTATTCAAAGGGTTAGGTTGGTTAAAATCTGAATACAACAATACACTGAAGAAAGATACAAAACTATTGCACTTTTATACACCCAAGAAGATATCACATCCCATGATGGAAAAAGTTGGAAGCCAGCTTGCAGAAATGATTAAAACAAGCATTATTTCCCTAATTACAAAACTAATGGTGTTATGTTGGGGCATGGTTACTGTATCCAAGTATAATAGTACTATTTGAAATTGTGTTGAACTTACACAACTCAACAAGGCAACAGTGAGAGAAATTCATCCTATGTCCACAGTGAACAAAAGTTTGGCAAACTTTATAAAAGTAGAGTCTTCACAAAACTCAATGTAAATAATATATTCTGGCAAGTGCCATTGGATGAGCAAACAAGAATTTTTATCACATTCATACTCATTTTTGGAAAACTTTGCTTCAACAAATTATCATTTGGAATTGCAGAAATTCTTCAATCAACCATGTTAAATATTTTGCAAGCTTTTCATGGAGTCATATATCATGGGTAATAAGTCTACGGATGCCACCAAGATTGATGGTATAGTGGACAGTGAAGAAGGTTCCTTAAGATTACAAAGAGATCTTGATAAACTGGGTCAATGGGCTGAAGAGTGGCAGATGGAGTTTAATTTGTATAAATGCGAGGTATTGCATTTTGGTAAAACAAACAAGGGCAAGGCTTGTTACAAGCAGAAGTATTGCCCTGGGTACTAATGTAGAACAGAGACACCTAGGAGTTCAGGCACATAAGCTTTTAAAGGTTGTGTCACATATACATAGGGTGGTTAAGAAAGTGTTTAGCATGCTTGCCTTCATTGTTCAGACGTTTGCGTACAAGACATTGGTGAGGCTTCTTCTGGAGTACTGTGTCCAGTTCTGGTCTCCCTATTATAGGAAGAATATTATTAAACTGGAGAGGGTTCAGAAGAGATTTACCAGGATGTTGCCAGGAATGGAGGGTTTGAGTTATAAGGAGAGGCTGGATAGATTGGGACTTCTTTTACTGGAGCATAGGAGGTTGAGGCATATAGAGGTTTATAAAATAATGATGGGTGTAGATACGGTGAATGGCAGGTCTTTTCCCTCGAGTTGGGGATTTCAAGACTAGGTGGCACATTTTTAAGGTGAGAGGAGAAAGATTTAAAAGAGATATGTGGGGCATTTTTTTTATAGAGAGAGATGTTCATGTGTGGAATGAACCTCTGAGGGAAGTGATGGATGCAGGTACAGTTATAATGTTTAAGTGACATTTAGATATATACATGAATAAGAAATGTTTGGGGTGCAATTACAACATTTAAAAAGCATCTGGATGATGTATGAATAGGAAGGGTTTAGAGGGATATGGGCCAATTTCTGGCAAATGGGACTAGATTTATCAAGAATATCTGGTTGGCATGGATGAGTTGGACTGAAGGGGCTGTTTCCGTGCTGTACATCTCTATGACTTTACGAATCTATGTTATGGGCCAAATTCAAGCAGGTGGGACTAGTTTAGTTTGGGATTATGGTGGGCATGAATTGGTTGGACTGAAGAGTCTGTTTCTATGCTGTTTGACTCCATGACTTTATGACCGTACATATCACATGGACGACATACTGATCTGTGGAACAACAGTTTCAGATCTTGATCAGAAAGTGTAATTAGTATGAAAATGTTTAAAGAAGAGGGCCTCATGCTTAGGGAAAATCCCCAGAAGAATTGATCCATTTTTGGGATACCCTGTTGGAATTGAAGGCAAAATGGCAGATCCTCAGAAGACTAAAGCCATTACAGATCTCCCCACTCCAAAATCAGTCCAAGATTTTCAAAGATTATTGGGTACAGTGAATCAGTTGGCTAAATGTATGTCGAACCTAGCAACAATTACAGAGCACCTGAGACAATTCTCAAGAAGACACAAGGATGCCGTTGGAAATCAAGAGAATCCTTTTTTAAAAAAATAAATAAATATTGATGCCTACAGATCTCTTAGCATGTCATATTCCTTCATTTCCAATGATAATAGCAGCTGAAGCAGTTGTAGAAGCCTTACTCCTCCAGAAGCAGGTGTCGCAAACCAACCTGTAATGCATCTTAATCAGTGTCTGATAGACAGTCATAACATACAGTAGTTGTGAAGGAAGATCTTTCAGCCAAATAGGCTTGTGAGAGATTTTCCGATCACATCTTGGTCTGAAAGTAGTCCTCAAAACAGATCACAAAGCTTTGGTTTCTCTACTGGGTGCGAAAGAACTTGTAAGAATGTAAAGATTTCAACCTGCGACATGAGGCTCATTTAGAAAATAGTCTCCATGAAGGGAAAGTTGCAAGTGGACTCTCCAGAGCAATAGTTAGCAGCCTTACCAGTCGTGGTGTGATTTCACACAAGAAATTGAGTCATACACTCAGTCCATGATCACACAATAACCAGAAATTCAAAATAAAAACTGAAAGAACTGCAGATGCTGTAAATGATAAACTCAAGTAGAGATTGCTGGAAAAGCTCAGCAGGTCTGGCAGCGTCTGTGAAGAGAAATTAGAGTTAATATTATGGATCCGGTGACTCTTCCTCAGAACTCTGCTGCCAGACTTGCTAAGATTTTCCAGCAATCTCTACTTGTGAGCCAGAAAGTCATAGCTGACTTCGCCACATTCGACAAAAAACACCTGGAATGTCTCAACATCTGCTGATACTGAACAGAGGATTTGCTGCATCAATGGCTTAGTGGTGTTACCATGAAAACATATTTCAGACACAGGAATCATTTTCTCATTGTTGTTGACATCCTTGTTTGTGATGAACAGTTGGTCATCATAGCTTTACCTAAAGAGGAAATCTTGGGGAAGCTGCACTAAGGACAATAGTTAATCATCAAGTGCAGAGCCAGAATTTGATTAGCAAAGTGGTGCCCTGGGACTGCCAGGGACATTAAAGAACTCTACACCAATTGTCAGATATGCCTATCCTCAAACCAGAACAAAGAGAACCATCAATGCCCATCAAGTTCCCAACCAGAGCATGGGAGCATGTGGGAATAGATTTGTTTTTGTTCAATGGAAGGCCTTACAACATGGTCATCAATTATTTCTCCCAATGGATCATGCTGAAGAAAGTGTGCACGACAACTACGGAAGCAGTTACTTGAATCTTCTGTGAGATCTTTGCATCATATGGTATCCCTGATGTGGTTGTTTTGGACAATAGGCTACAATTTGTGAATAAGTGCTTCAGCCACTGCACAGCCAATTCCAGATTTGAGCATGTCATAAGGTCACAGTAGCACCCGCAGCTTAACAGCAAGGCCAGACATGGGGTCAGAATAGTTAAGTTGAACTTGAAAAAGAAATAAATTTTTTGTAAAGCTGCTATAGAATTGTAGGTCTACCATAATCAAGTGAAGTCTAAATCATCTGACAGGTAAAAAGCTGAAAAATCAGCTCCCCACAAGCTCAACGAAAAAATTGGATCCACAGGTTTTGGAGTAGATCTGTAACTCGGGTTGTGGGTGTTGGGGTTGGTTGGCTCGCCGAGCTGGTTTGTCGTTCTGCAGACATTTCGGTACTGTGCTTGGTAACATCCTCAGTGCAGCCTCTGATGAAGCATCGGTGTGTTTTCCTGCCTATTTTTAAACTCTGAGATCCGTTGCAATGGATTGCCTCACTTCTGGATTTCCTTAATAGTGGAATGTATATGGGGTTGAGTTCAATGTGTTTATTAATAGCATGTTTCATGGAGTGCCATGCTTCCAGGAATTCTCGTGCTTGTATCTGCCTAGCCTGTCCCAGGATTTTGGTGTTGTCCCAGTCGAAGTCATGGTTCTCCTTGTCCCTGTGGATTGAGATGAGTGAGTTTTGGTTGTGTCTTTTTGTAGCCAGTTGGTGTTCATGTACTCTTGTTGTTAATTTCCTTCCTGTTTGTCCGATGTAGTGTTTCTTGCAGTCTCTGCAGGGGATCTTGTAGATGACATTGGTGCTGTCCATGGCGGGGAGTGGGTCTTTAGTTCGGGTGAGCACTTGTCGTAGGATTGATGTGGGCTTGTGTGCCACTCTGATGCCCAGCGTTCATAGAAGTCTTGTGTTGAGTTCTGACGTGTTCCTAATGTAGGGTAGTGTGATGAATGTGTCGGGGCATGTAGAATCTTTCTGATGCTGTTCCTGTAGGCATCTCCTGACCCAGTTCTTTGGATATCCATTATCCTTGAACACTTGGAAGAGGTATTCCTCCTCCTCTTGGCGTAGTTCCGTGTTGCTGCAGTGTGTTGTTGCCCTTTTAAATAGTGTTTGCATGCAGCTTCGTTTGTGTGTGCTGGGACCACGGAGGAAACCCAGAAGTGAGGCAATCCATTGCAACAGACCCCAGAGTTTAAATGCCAGGCGGGAAAACACACCGACGCTTCATCAGAGGCTGCACTGAGGATGTTACCAAGCACGGTAACGAAACGTCTGCGGAACAACAAACCAGCTCGGCGAGCCAACCAACCCCAACACCCACAACCCGAGCCACAGATCTACTCCAAAACCTTAGAGACCTACGGGCGCAACACGCTCAAACTGGCAAGGAAATGGGATTGCCAAACGAGATTGCGCAACCCGTGAACAACTCTGCTTCCTACATGGATGCATCAGGAACCAGGTACTACCACGCAGTGTGAAGTACAAACCACCCATCAACAACCCACAGGTCCGGAAAACAGCAGAACAAAACAGCCGCAAGATGGCAAGGGTAACGATAAATGACGCACATAACTGGCTCCACAAATACAACAGAGAAATTACGCGCCAAAAAACATTATTCCAGGAAGGTACCAATCAAGACTGGACAACCAACATGGAATGAGCCATTAACATCAGCCGACAGATCACAAGAGCCAAGAAAAGATAAACCCTGCAAGACAAGCTAACCACACTTACCCACAAAAATGACAACAATAGAACTGACACATGGATAACTAACCTCTCCAACAGGAAACTGACAGACGTGGAAAAAGCCATTCTCACCCGGGGAGTGAACTACAACTACAGGGACGCCAACAAAACAGAATGGCTAGCTACACTGGAAGCCACACTCAAGACCAACAATATCAATGGAGAAACGCAACAAACTATAAGACAGACAGTAGTCCTGACACTAACCAGAAAGAGGGAACTCAACACCCTCAACGCACGGGAAAGTCAAGCCCTGGACAGATTAAAGAAGGACAAGAACATCACGATGCTACCTGCAGACAAAGGGCGCATGACAGTGATAATGAATAAAAGGGACTACATCTCCAAGGTACAAGTACTGCTCGCCGACGAGAACACATACCAGCCAGTACAGACTGACCCAACACCATAACTAGGCAACGAAATCCTATACACGCTACAAAGACTTAAACAAACAGGACAGATCAACAAAACAGGCTTCTTAAGAATGAAACCCGAAGTAACCAACACACCCTGATTCTACGGCCTCCCTAAAGTGCACAAGCCGGAAGTCCCCCTCAGACCCATAGTCTCCCTACCAGGCACTCCATCGCACAGATTAGCCAGAGAATTACAAAGAAGCCTCAAGAACCTAATCAACAAGTCACCCCACTCCATCTACTCAGCCTAAGAATTCCTCAACTCCATCAAAGACATAAAGATAGAGGATGAAGAGACCATGATATCATTTGATGTCACCGCCCTATTCACATCAATAGACATTCCACTAGCAAGGGAAACAATGACAACACTGCTCGAACAAGAACACGACCCCAGTGAAACCATCTCCAAGGACAGCTTAAACTACTGGACCTATGCCTCACCATCCACTTCACCTTCAACGGCCAAACGTACAAGCAAATCAACGGGACACCCATGGGATTGCCTATCTCCGGACTCATAGCGGAAGCAGTGATGCAAAGACTGGAAAGGACTGCCTTTCCGCAAATCCAACCGAAACTATGGATACGCTACGTAGACGACACCTTTGTCATCATTAAATGGACCAAATTAAGAGACACACAAACTCATAAAAAACACCCTCACCAGAATAAAATTCTCCAGAGAGGAGGAGAAGAACAAACAACTCCCATTCCTGGACACCATGGTAGAACGCAAGACAAATGGGGAACTGCAAATGAAAGTACACCGAGAAACCTCACACATAGACCAGATACTGAACTTCAGTAGTAACTATCCCAGCACACACAAACGAAGCTGCATGCAAACACTATTTAAAAGGGCAACAATACACTGCAGCAACATGGAACTACGCCAAGAGGATGAGGAATACCTCTTCCCAGTGTTCAAGGATAATGGATATCCAAAGAACTGGGTCAGGAGATGCCTACAGGAACAGCATCAGAAAAATTCTACACGCCCCGACACATTCATCACACTACCCTACATCAGGAACACGTCAGAACTCAACACAAGACTTCTACGAACGCTGGGCATCAGAGTGGCACACAAGCCCACATCAACCCTCCGACAAGTGCTCACCCGAACTAAAGACCCACTCCCCGCCATGGACAGCACCAATGTCATCTACAAGATCCCCTGCAGAGACTGCAAGAAACACTACATCGGACAAACAGGAAGGAAATTAACAACAAGAGTACATGAACACCAACTGGCTACAAAAAGACACAACCAAAACTCACTCATCTCAATCCACAGGGACAAGGAGAACCATGACTTCGACTGGGACAACAGCAAGATCCTGGGACAGGGTAGGCTGGGACAAGCACGAGAATTCCTGGAAGCATGGCACTCCATGAAGCATGCTATTAATAAACACATTGAACTCGAGCCCATATACATTCCAGTATAGAGCAAACCCGGAAGTGAGGCAATCCATTGCAACGGACCCCAGAGTTTAAAAACCAGGCAGGAAAACACACCAACGCTTCATCAGAGGCTGCACTGAGGATGTTACCATGCACAGTAACAAGACATCTGCGGAACAACAAACCAGCTCAGCGAGCCAACCAACCTCAACAATTGGATCCACACTTGCACCTTCATGATTAGCAAATGGCATATGATTAAAATCAATTCTATCTTGCTCAGCAGTCTATCCATTATAGTTAACGTGACCATGTAAGAAATTTGCCAGTGCTAGGAATGGGGCAATGAATGTGGGGCAGTGATTTAAACAGACTAAGTACGATTGACCATGAAACTGCAAATGCCACAATCTACATTGCTCATGTTACCAAAGGAGCTATACAAAAGTGCTATGCAAGACCCTCACCCCACTACGGCTAAGGCATCCACAGATTACTTCTTGTAATTAACCAGTTGATGGGCCTAATAACATAGGAGGTCTCAGACCATCAGAAAGACAGTCCAAGACTACTACCGTGAACCCAACAAACTATCAGTCTTCCAAGTCTAAAGAGAACATACTTGGGGAAAGCAGTAAAATCTCTAGATTATCTGAATTTGTAAACTGAAGACTTGGGGGCACATGGGATATGGGAAATTTAATATAAATAATGTATGACAGTAATTGTCATCAAATGTGAAATGATGTTATTTATGGGGCTGGAACGATCAGGAGAAATGTTAGGAAGCACTTCTACACAGAAAGGGTGCTAGATGTCTGGAGCTCTTTTGCACAAACAGCAATAGATGCCGGATTAGTTGTTCACTTTAAATCTAAGAATTTTTTTTGTCAAGCAATGGCATTAAGGGATATAGGCCAAAGGCAGGTATGTGGAGTTAGACTACAGATCAGCCGTGAATGCAATGATGTCATGAGGACTTATCAGGAATGTACAGTAGGATCTTGTGAGAGACAGTCAGAGTCCTTCCTGTAGACCCCACCTTTATGCATTAACTTGCTTCTCTCTTATTCCACATGTCTATTTTCATTCAAACAGAAGGTCTACTAATCACACACTAGTCACACACTAGACTGCATTAGCTCCTAAAGAAGCAGTAACTTATAAGATACAAATGGCAGCACACAATCGGAATATGCTTCTCTGCAGATAATTTAAATGATACATAACCCTCTTAGTGGAGACATTTCTCATAGTCTCCATGCTCTTTAACTTATCATACACCATTACCTTGTGAAATATGTGAAATTGTCAACTTACCTATCTAAAGGCTCCTAACTCCAGAACTTTAACCCATCTGTGACAAATCCTTTATCTGACCTATGATCATTGATACAGGTGCTCAAATGTATTCCATAAAATGAAACCTGGAAGTGTCATCCATATGTGGATTTATTTATTTTTTAACAATAAAAAGAACCAGACATGATCAATTTGCTTTATTTCTTGCTGAGTTGCAACACATTAAACAAGATTCAGTTACAGTTTGGCCTTTCTTATTTGTTCCTTTTTCTGAAATAGATAAATTGCTGAACCATGAAGAACTATAATAAAATTAATATATTCAAATGTCAGTATGCACCTATCTGGGAGCTCGGACATTGCTGATAAACTATAATCTGGTCTGGTAAGGAAAGTCAAAGATAGTAAGAGCTGCCAGTGCGGGAGTCAGAGATAACACAGTGTGGAGCTGGATGAACACAGCAGGCCAGGCAGCATCAGAGCAGCAGGAAGGCTGACATTTTGGGCCAGGGCCCTTCTTCAGAAATGGGGGAGAGGGAATGGAGCACAGAAATAAATAGAGAGAGGAGGGGTGGGGCTGGGGAAGGTAGGTGGGATGGTGATAGGTGAGTGCAGGTAAGCAGTGGTGGGGATGGGTCAGTGAGGTGGGATAGGTGGGAGAGAAGATGGACAGGTTGATTTGAGCTATTAATTGGGACACAATCTGTGAAGTGTTTAATTTCTGATTTAAGTTCCATTGCAACCTTTAAAAACTCAGATTACGAGTTCTCACTCATTCTTGTTCTTGTCATGGGCCATGTTCAGCTTTCATGGATTCCACCATATGGGACAATCTGTCAGTAACATGTTAAAGCAATGCCATCTGTTTTCAGCAAGTGTATCACCATGTTTACTAGAAACAGATGTGGAAGCTGACTCTGAGCCACATGAAATAAGTTCAAGGCTCTTTTATGATTTGTTTTGCTTTGCAACCATACCATTGTCAAAGGATACAAACAGTGTGCTGAAGATTGCTTTTATTAAAGTGTTGCTTCAAAATCCAGCATAAATACCAAACAGTAACAAATTTCACAAGGTTAGGCAATGACCTAGTTGTATTATCACTCACAAACAAAAACAGAAATTGCTGGAAAAGCTCAGCAGGTCTGGCAGCAGCTGTGGAGAAAAAATTCAGAGTTAACCTTTCAGGTCAGATGACCCTTCTTCAGAACTGATGGTAGCTAGGAAAAAGTTACTTTTTACGCAGAAGGTAAGGTGGGGCCAGGGGTGTAAGGAGTAAATTATAGAAGCCCAAAGGGACAGAAGAACAGCTGGACAGACAAAGGAGTGGACAACAATCAGCTTGAGAGAATGAATAGCTTTAGTGGACAATTAGTGGCTAGCAAGGGGTTGTGTGTAATAGCAGACCATGTGTCGGAGAAGAAGCCTCAAACTCTAAAATTGTTGAACTCGATATTGAGTCCAGAGGCTGTCAAGTTCCCAAGTGGAAAATGAGGTGCTGTTCTTCCAGCTTGTGCTGAGCTTTGCTGGAGAACCTAAGCAAGCCTGAGACAGAGATGTTGGCTAGAGAACACAGTGGTGTGTTGAAGTGGCAGGCAACTGGAAGCTCAGGGTTTTATTTGCGGACAGAACATACATTCTCTTCGAAATAGTCACCCAGTCTATGGGGTGACTCTGAGACCCTGAGCTTCCAATTCGGGACATACCAGAAGTACCTGGTTTCTTCACCCCACCACCTCCAACCTTGCTGCCATTCTCATCCCTGGGGGTAGTTCAAACTGAGGATGGTGAGCCTGCATCTGAGCAGAACACTCTCAGCACTCTCAGACCCTCTAACCATAAAAGAGATTGCCTATTTAAAATCCCGAGTGGGATCCACTTTTGGGCAGGTTTTATCGACCCCAGCAGCAGACCCAGGAAAAGTGCCCAGATGCACTGGGATGGAAAAGTGAAGAAAACCTTCTGAGGCCACATGGCTGATGTGAGCGAGACATTGTAAATACATGGTCACATCTGTAAATATATGTTCATTTTTCAAGATTGGTTCTAGCCAGGACTTTTGATCAACAGAGTGTGTCAGTGCATAAGGATAATGCGATCACAAATGCCTTTAGCCTCTACTGTATCCATGTCTGTTGAATACTATTGTACCTTAATAGACCACATATCATACAAAAGTGGAGCATTCTCCCTCAATGTAAAAAAGCACTTACATCATCCCATCAGGGGCAATCATTTTGCATTTTGATTGCGATTTGCATGAAGATAGAGGACAATACAGTTTGTCAAGCACTTCACAGAATGAACGACAGGTTTAACCTCACAATGTAGGTGACCACACAAACCTCATGTTCATCTATGCCTTTCCCTCTCTGTCAACCCCATTGACTTTATTCCTCTCCACATTCCCACTAAGCCTTTTTATTTAACTGTCCATCTCTCTATTTTAGCTGAGCTCAGGAACACATCTTGGTGCAATGTCCCACCCCATCAAAGCCATAGTGGAGGTGCCATCATATAAATCCCCTACACCACACAGGACCTGTTGCCCTCCTACACTCCACTGTCTACCATCCTTTCATATTGAGTTGCTCCCCTTCACAATTATTATCCCCTCTGCATTAAAGTATGTTGCCTGCAATCCCCACAACTGACTCACACAGCAACCCCACCACAGCAATACCCCCTGATAATCCCCATTGACAACTTGTAAACAGACCCCTGACTGCCCATGGCCCATACCCCGATCGACAATGAAAGACAGACCTGACTGAAGAGTGACCCCTGGCTGATCTCTGTGCAGCTCCTCAACTGACTGAGTGCTTTTGTTTCCTGACTGGAACAACTAAGTAATTGAGCTGTAATAGCCTGGGGGAGCAATACATGAAAGATATGACACAGGAGCATATGTTAAGGCTGAGGTCATACAATGACCATGAATTGAAGAAATTTCATTCAGCAATAGCTTTTGATATCTAACACCGAAGAACAAAGGTATTAGGCACTATAGGAAAAGCAGCTATTCTGACAAATCCACTAAAACCACCCCAGTACACATGAAACTTCCAAAAGCTGTGAATATGACAACAATCAAATCTTTTATGCTCACTGTCAATTTTTGTCAAAGCAGTTAGAAAGAGTTTCAAATTTAAGTATCAGGTCATTTTGACTGAAATAGTGATCCAAGCATTGATAAAGTCTCAGTATAACCAATCATGGTCAATAGAGGTTTACAGCTTTAACTCTGGTAAGTTAGGTAGTTTTAATCATCTAATTATTTTTGAACTATAAAATATCAGGAATTTTCAGTTCAAATGGGTCAGCAGATGAATGTGTTGCACGTCATGAGATTGAACAATGCAGATGTTGAAAGTCTTAGGTTTGATGCGGACTCCATGCTCATTTCTGAATTCAGCTCCAGAGTAAGTGGGATATTGCAGCAGATTGGAAGAGGGAGAAGAAAGAAAGCCATTTTTCTTCCAGTTGTTGCAGACTTTGCACACATGGACAGTGGACGAGGAGCTGACCAGCGTTTACAATATTACCCCATTTGCAAAAACATAAATAACATGAAAGTATAAGAAATCACATGTAACTTCAGGAAACCATGCAGTAGAATTCTGAGCTTTGCTCATGATTCATTAAGTTTCAGATATCAGCTTAGCTCCATTCTTGTTCTGTTCTATTTTGGTGGCTCTCCTGTGAAAGTGTCTTTAATACTGTACTACCACAAAGACATCTACCAATCTATCTGGCCAGGTATTTAGTTTTTTACAGGAAGATCTAACACTTAGCAGGTCTGGACCCTGGTTGGTATCGGACTTTATATCAAGTATTTTGACCCATTGTCAATCTAATTGAAAGTAGAGGCTTTATTTTCTTTCATTGTCTTTAGAAGTCTCACAGTGATAGAGATGCAATAGTCAGGTTTGTTTTCATATTTTATTTGCACTCCCCTCCCTCTTGTCATTTCTTTTAACGATTCATCAACATTTTCATACCTGGTGAGATCATCGATACGTGACCTGCGGTTTTGTGTTACCTCTGATATTGACCTCCCTACACACTCATAAAGGATTACTCAGCAAATCAGAAAGGTTGTGCCCAGGCGAAGCACTAAACATGAGTGAAAATGAGGCTATGAAGTGGAAGAAATGAAGACTGCTGTTCTGGGAAGAGTTGACTGTCACTGACCTATCAATAGAGGAGTTAGGTCTTCAGAAGGATGTTGATTAGAGACCGTCGACTTCATGTGGAGACTGAGACAGTTCCCACACAGACGGTAGAAATGATGTGCAAGACAGAGGAGTCTACTACCTACATCTACAACACAGAGAATCTGCATATATCTGTCACAAAGAGTTTCCAAGATCTTTGGTGGTTTCTCAAGTAGCAGATACAATTGCATCCATTGAAGATTTCTCCAGGATAATTTCAAAGGACTTGCAAGTACTGACTAGGACTATTCACTTTCTGTTGATACTACCCAGTAGTG
>JAHRHZ010000069.1:21866943-21908732 GCA_024137785.1 Ginglymostoma cirratum | reverse complement strand
ATCTACTAACATCATCCCCCCCCCTTGACCTGTCCGTCCTCCCTGGAACCTACCCCCCTACCTACACTCACCTTTACTGGCTCCATCCCCGCCTCTTCGACTTGTCTGCCTCCTCTCCACCTATCCTCTCCTCTATCCATCCTCTATCCGCCTCCCCCTCTCTCCCTATTTATTTCAGAACCCTCTTCCCCTCCCCCATTTCTGATGAAGGGTCTAGGCCCGAAACGTCATGTTTTCCTGCTCCTATGATGCTGCTTGACCTGCTGTGTTCATCCAGCCCCACGCTTGTTATACCCTACATTAGTGGGTGTAGAGGACTGGGTGTAAATGTTTCTGTCTGTCAGGAGTACAACATTGAAACTGCTTCCCACAGTCCTCTCTGAAATGCTTCATATAAGGAAGCTTCAGATGTTGTGTGGCACTGTGTAAAATGATACAGCTGTAAATAAATGACTTGACTAATGCAGAATTGAATGAAGGTGAAGCATAGGTACGTTAACAATGTCTCTATTTACAGTACCATGTGAGACCATGAAATAAGTCAGGATTGTAATATCATTGAACGTGTTACAGAATTGTTCCTGTGGCTAAATGTTAAACAATTAAAATGCCATTAGTTGTATCTGAAAGAAATAATAAATAATCAATTATCTTAAATAAAACATACTCAGTCAATCAATAAGTATTTCCAAGAGTCTAAATTACTATTTTACTTGAAGTGAGTCATTTACATTCATGAACTTAAGTGGTATAGAAAAATGAACCAGTCTGGATAAGTTACAGATTTTGGTACTTTGCACAAGCAGCATAATTGCTTCAAACAAATTACTAAAAATGAAAAATATGTTACAAGTCTTTGCAATCTATACTCCTTAACCATGAATCATTTTTTATCTTTATTAAATGAAGGCAAATCATGCAAAATTAATAAAAGAAATGACATTCCAAAACTAAAATGGATATTGCAGCATGGTACAATGCAAAGATTTAAATTAAGACTAAAAAAAAAACAAAAAAAGACATTTACATTGTGCTTTTCATGACTATCAGATGTCTCAAAGCAGTTTTACAGCCAATAATCTACTATTGAACTGTATTCATTGTAGTAAAGTAGGACTAGAATGATAAGAAACAGGGTTGAGTGCCATAAGCCACAATTCCATCTTGAAAACTAATGGAAAAATGCAAAAGTCAAGAGAATGATGGTCGAGTAGGAAGGATAATCAATTATCTGTTTCAGATCAATCACAAGATCCACTGTGCAAATAAATCAATTTTAAGATGTATGCTCTCATCTGAATCCGACCCAGATACCAACATTTTAAGTTTAAATCTAACCTTTTGTGAGAACATTGTCTTTTCACCTCAGCATCAGGTTAAATTATGGATAGATTTATCAGTAAATTGATGTTTGCTTATTAAATATTCAAATATGGAATTTGTCGGTCAACTTACCTTATGTTCTCCACAATGGTGCAACATCAATACCCATTGACTTCATTCGTGAAAAATGAAATAATCACAAGCTAATATCAAAATGATAAAAAGACTGAATGAGCAGTTATTTCAAATGCATATCCTATGATTCATAGAAGAATTGTTCTCAGTTTGTATTATGAGTTAGACAAAACCATGCAAGGTCCAAAACATAATTGTACTGTTCTAAGTGTTGGTAAAATGTTTTGCAACTCCAAGAGATGGTCTTTCTTGGCAATATGGTTAATGCAGTCACCATTAATTTGAAGCAGTTTGAAAATAGGGTTGCTTTGCTACCTTCTTGGAGCCCCACCCTTCCAAATAGAACAGACTGAAAAGCTCTTGTCAAATGTGTGGAAACACCAGTTTGCAGGGAACTGGTATGAATTCTTGGGGTTTTAAGGCAATTAAAACAATCAAGTTAATTGGCGTAATAAAATTTCTTCAATATTTGACAATTATAAGGTCATAATTTTAACACGCAGTATTCCTTTAACTTTTACCATAATTTTAGAAATTCCTTTCTATTTTAGTCTCACTGTGTTACCACGTGTCACTGCTTCTTGATGCATCCTAGTATTGATCTCCTTTGTTCCATTATCCAGATCCATATCACACTTTAGTGCAGCAGGTGCGATTTTAGTTATATTCTTAGCTGCTTACTTTTTGCAAAACTGCTTTAATTTTTAAAGTTTTAAATCATAGTATAGTGAATTGTTTATTTTAAGAGAAAAAGATTAGGGTGGCTCAGTGGTTAGCACTGCTGCTGCACAGTGCCAGGGAGCTGCATTTGATTCTAGCCTTGGGTGACTGTATGGAGCTTGCACATTCTCCCTGTGTCTGTGTGGCTTTCCTCCAGATGCTCCAGTTTTGCCCCACAGTCCAAATATGTGCAGATTAGGTGGATTGACCAAGCTAAATTGCCTATAGTGTGCAGGGATGTATAGGTTAGGTGGATGCGCCATGGAGAATGCAGGGATAGGTTAGGGGGTGAGTCTGGGTGGGCTGCTCTTTGGAGGATAAGTTTCGCCTTGAGGAGGGAACAGTTTGCTTCCACAATGCACGAATTCTATGATTAGTGAAGACAAATTTAGATTCCTTAAAATCAGAATGAGGGTAAATTATAACAGAGGACAAACAGATGGCAGAACAAGGAAATACACATTTTGGTGCTGTCTCCACAAAGGAGGACAAAAAGGTCCCAAAATTGTTAGGAACTCAGGGTCTATTGAGAGGGAGAAAATTAGCACAAGTAGGGCAATGGTATTGGGGAAATTGATAGGATTAATGCTGATTAATCCCAGGACCTGTTAATCTATATCCCAGTGCATTTAGGGTAGTGGCCTTAGAAACGTTGGATACATTGGTGGTCATCTTGCAAGATACTACAGACTTTGGAACAGATTGAATAGATTGAAGGGTTGTTAATGTAACCCTACTACATTTTAAAGAAGGAGGTAGAGGGAAAACTGGGAATTGCAGACTGTTCAACCTGACACTGGTACTAAAGAAATGTTAGAGTCCATTGTAAAAGTTTCAATAGCAGAATTCTTGGCTAACACTGACATAATTATATAGAGTCAACATGGATTTACGAAAGGGAAATCATGCTCAACAAATCTACTGGAATTTTTTGAGGATGGAATTCATAGAGTTGATAAGGGCAAGCCAGTAGATGTGGTTTACTTGGACTTTTAGAAGGCTTTCGATAAGGTCCCACGTAAGAGATTAGCGTGTAAAATTAAAGTGAAAGGAATTGGAGGTAGAGTACTGACATTAATAGAGAACTGGTTGGCAGACAGAAAACAAACAGTAAGGATAATGTGGTAACACAGTGTGGAGCTGCAGCAACACAGCAAGTATCAGAGGAGCAGGAAAGTTGACGTTTTGGGTTGGGACCCTTTTTCAGAAATGGAGGGGGGAGGAAAGGAACTCCGAAATAAATAGTGAGAGGTCCAAGAAGGGTCCCAACCTGAAAAGTCAACTTTCCTGCTCCTCTGATGCTTGCTGTGTTGCTCCAGCTCCACATTGTGTTATCTGTGACTCCAGCATTGGCCGTTCTTACTATCTCTGAGTAAGGATAATGTATTGCAAGGACTACAGCTGCTCAAGAGGACTGCTCACCTCCATCTCCGCCAGGGCAATTAGGAATGAGTAATAAATGCTGGCCTAGCTAGTGACTCCCAAATCTTATAACAAAATGAAACAAACAGCAAAGTGATTGATTATGCTGCATGATAACTTTACTGCTGGATAACATTTGGATATTTCCTTCACTTGGTGCTAAAATGAATTGAATTAGATTTATTATCAAATGTACTCAACTGTGTACAGTGAAAAGTTTGTAAGTTACCATGTACATTGCCACCTTAGGTACAATGGTACCTTGGTAAAATCCTTAGTTACTGAATAGCGAATTGAAGAAAAAGTTGAAGTTGCATTACAGCTATACAGAGCACGACCATAGATCTGTAAAAACAAGAAGCAAAGTTAAAAAGACAAACATCACAGTGTCTCTCCAAAAGATCTCTGCAGCAGACCAACACAGGGGGCATCTATGAGGTCTGACTGTTGGCTTCCTTTACGCTCCCACATCATGCTGCTACCCCCTGCACTGGGCTGCTGCAGCCATGCTCTGCACTGGGCTGCTGGTTGCAGATGTCCCAGCTTTGGGCTGTTGGCCGCTGACGTCCCCACTGCCGTTACTGGCGTCTCTGCCAAACCCAGTTTGGAGGCAGGGAGTCGGAGACTGGGACCAGGTGTCCGAGGTCGAGAGAAGTGAGAGAAGGTACGAGACAAGGGCAAAGAAAGAAAAAGAACAGGCGGAGTGGAGGAGCTCTGGCTGGAACATCCTACTCCACCACCATCTCCTGTGCCATCAGGAGAAGGGATATCCATGTCATACAGATTGCTGGATATTTATGGTCAGCTTTTTCCATGGTCAACAAGGACAGTCACCGCTTCACTACTGATAGCAAAATCCAGAGTATTAAGTAGACTTGAACGATTTATCCTATTCAACTCTGAATTCAATTGATTACAATTCAAATTGCTAGTTCAATACTTTCCAGATAATATTTAATTACAGTTGATGGGATTTTCTATATTCAATATTTGTAATTGATGAAAATGTACATGCCCATTTTCCTCTTCAGCAAAGAAAGTACTGGAGACCTTCATTTCCATTTGGAGTAAATGAGCAGAAGGGACAATTTTGGGAAATGGTGGATGGATTACTGGGTTGCAAACATGGAGGTGATGCTTTTATGCCTCCTTTCAGATCAATTTCAAATTCGGTTTGAAAGTTGTTAAGCTGTAGATGTATAATGTTAATCCTATTTTAACTTTGTTTTGTATGTAGCTTGTGGGCATTAACTGGGATTTACTTGAGCCCAATAAACAAAGTTGATCTAAGATTGTGGTTATTGTAGCCAGCAGTTGTATGCCTGTTGATATGTGCACTTTACACCTCATCCACCAAGTGCAACTTCACAGTGTCTAGCAAAATCAAAGTCTGTTTACAGTTTTCCGCTGGCGTGCATATGTTGTTATTATTATATTTTCAAAACAGTTACAATCTTTTTAGCACAAGTTCTGTGGATGCTGGAAATCTGAAATAAAAATGGAAAGTGCTGGAGAATCTCAGTAGGTCTGGCAACATCGTGGATAGAGAAGCAGAGTTAATGTTTTGAGTCTGATGTCCAGAGATGAAACATTAATTCTGTTTCTCTCTCCACAGATGCTGCCAGACCTGCTGAGTTTCTCCAGCATTCTCTGTGTTTCAGTATTGTTCTTTTGTTCAATGCATTGTTTTTGTCGTTGTTTTAAGATCCTCCCCTAGCAGTTAATCTGTTTCATCCTGTCTGGCACCTACCTTGATAAGAGCTAAATCTGGATTTCCCAGTTCTGAAGAAGGGTCACTGCTTTCTCTCCACAGATACTGCCAGACCTGCTGAGATTTCCCAGCAATTTCTGTTTCTAATTTCCAATGTTCACCGTTCTTTGGTTTTTATGGATTTCCCTGTAGGCGGCTGGCTGATTTTGGGTGTCACCATATTCATCAACACAGCATAGTCAAAGGAGGGTCATTAAAACTCCTCCGACACTAGTTACAGTTTTGTATGGACTGCCTGACTTCGTCCAGCTCCACGACTATGTCTCCATTATAGAAACAGAATGTTTTCTGTCTTCCTGCTTCATTCATTCTTGACGTTTGTTTACAAATAGATAATTTCCCAAAGTTGAGCTTAAATCTGGCAGCAACACCTTAATTCCTACTCATCACGTAAACTCTCAAATACAGACATCTTGCAAACCTGGAACTCCATTAATTACAATAAAATGAGCTTGAACTCAGTGCACCAAAAGTCTGTTGAGATTCCTACTCTGGTCCAATTCCAGCCATCTTTTCTCCTGAATAGAAACTCTAGTATTTTCTGCCTCTGAAGAACTCCAAAAATATAGTGTCATTACGGAAATCATTCCAAAGCCTAATTAAATGATCATATGTGAATTCCGTAGGATTGGAAACAGGCAAACATAACACACTTATTCAAGAAAAGGTGTAAGGATTGCCCAAGAAACTGGGCAGTTTAACATCAGTGGTCAGTACGGAATAAAAAACAATAATCCAGAACACAAGGATATGTTTGGACCTTGCATTCACCCTTAATAAGATCATGGCAGATCTAATTGTTCGCCTCCATAACCCTTGTCTTCTGTGTTGCTCAGCTATCTATCTAAATCAGTCTTGGATATATTCAATGATGCAGCTTCTCTCTCAGGAAGAGAATTTGATAGACTAACAATGTACTGAAATAAGAAAGTCTCATTTCAGTCCTAAATGGGGACCCCCCCTATTTTTAAGCTATGGCCCTATTTCTACATTTCCTCAAAATTGTTCTAATTGTTTCAGAATCTAATATAGTTCAATAATATGATATCTGTAGTTTTAAATTACAATAGGTTTAGGTCCAAATTGCTTAATATTTCCTCATAAGAAACACCTTCATTGCAAGGGATCAGTTAGTTTTTTCTGATCAGCTGCTAATGCCATTAGATCATTGCTTAAGTGGAGAGGCCAATACTGGACATAGATACTGTCTCACTGAGGCCTTGAGCAAATATAGCAATATGTCCTTACGTTCGTACTCAATTCCCCTTCCAATAAATGCCAAACTTTCTATTTGCCTTCTGAATCACTTGCCCTGTCTGCATACCCGCATTTTGTGTTTCTGTGCTAGGACATACTAATCCCACTGTACCTTTATGGTCCTGTAGTCACACTCTAATTAAGTAACATGGGGCTTTTCTATTCTTCCTGCCAAAATGTATAAGTTCACATTTTCCCACATTATACTCCATCTGTCATTTTTTTTGGCCCACTCACTTAACCAATCAAAATCCTTTGGTAGATTCTTTTTGTCTCTTGACGGCTTATTTCCATATCTTTGTACCATCAGCAAACATAGTTGCCATATTCAGTCCCTTCGCACTAGCCTTGCAAATAGTTGAGGCATTAGCACTGTTCCCTGTGGTACTCCATTAGTTACAGCCCGAATACTCATTTGTCCCTATTTTCTGCTTCCTGTTTCCCAAGCCGATATGTTTCTGCCTGCAGCATGAGAACTTATTTTGTGTAGCAACCTTTAATTATACACTTTAACACGTGCTTTTTAGAAATCTAAGCATGCTGTATCTACAGATACCCTTTTGTCCACCTTGCTAGATATTTATAGTCATAGACTCTTAGAGCCACAGGGTCATACAGCCCAGAAACAGGCCTGTGACCAGTGGTGGGCCACAAGGATTGGTTTGGGTCTATTGCGTTTTGTCGTTTATATAAATAATTTGGATGTGAATATGGGGACATGGTTAGTAAGTTTGCAAATGAAGCCAAAATAGGTGGTGTAGTGGACAGTGAAGAGGATCATCTCAGAGTACAACGGGACATTGATCAGTTGGGCCAAGGGGCTGAGGAGTGGGAGATGGAGTTTAATTTAGGCAAATGTGAGGTGCTGCATTTTGGAAAGGCAAATCAGGGCAGGACTTATACACTTAATGGTAAGGCCCTGGGGACTGTTGCTGAATAGAGACCCTAGGGGTGCAGGTGCATTATCCCTTGAAAGTGGAGTCACATGTAGACGCGGTGATAAAGAAGGCATTTGGCACGCTTACCTTCATTGGTCAAAACACTGAGTATGGGAGACACATATCAGGTTGCAGCTGTACAGGATGTTGGTGAGGCCACTTTTGGAATATTGCATACCGTTCTGACTGCTCTTCTATTGGATGGATGCTGTTAAACTTGAGAGGGTACAGGAAAAAAAAACAAGGATGGCGCTGGAACCGGAAGGTTTGAGTTATAGGGAAAGGCTGAATAGACTGTGTCTTTTTTCCCGGAGCATTGGAGGCTGAGGGGTGACTTTATAGAGGTAGGGTGAATAGCCAAGGTTTTTATTCTAGCCAGGGGAGTTCAAAACTAGAGGACATAGGTTTCAGATGTGAGGAGAAAGATTTAAAAGTGACCTAAGAACAACATTTTCATGCAGAGGGTGGTGTGTGTATGGAATGAGCTGCCACAGGAATTGGTGGAGGCTGGTACAATTACAACATGTAAAAGGCATCTGGATGGGTACATGAATAGGAAGGGTTCAGAGGGATATGGACCAAATGCTGGCAAATGGGACAAGGCCAGACTGGAATGTCTAGTTGCCTGGACGAGTTGGACTGAATGGTCTCAAATAACTCTAATAAATTCAACCAACATATTTCCCTCTCAGAAGAAAAAGGATCAACAGGAAGTTGGTGAAGTTTGAGTTTATTAAGGAGATGGATTTGTAAAACGCAGATCATGCTTGACTAATCTATTTTAATTTGTTGATGAAATAACAGAGAAAATTGATGAAAGGGGAATGTTTTGACAAAATGGTTTTTAATAAAGATTTTGACACAGTGTTACATAAAAGGCTAATTAACAAAACGGAGGCTTATGGAATAAGATTGGTATTGTCTGCATGGATTTAAAACATTGCTTAAAAGGAGAAAACAGGAAGTCACACAGAGACAGCAAGAACTGCAGATACTGGAGTCAGAGACAACACAGTACGGAGCTGGAGGAACAAAGTAGGCCAGGCACCATCAGAGAAGACGGAAAGTTGACACTTCAGGTCGGGACCCATCTTCAGAAATGGGGATGGGAGCTGGGAAATGATTAGAGAGGGGAGGAGTGGGGCTGGAGAAGGTAGGTGGGATGGTGATAGGTGAGTGCAGGTGGTGAGTGGTGGGGATTTGTCAGTGGGATGGGTGGGGTGGATAGGTGGGAGAAAAGATGGATAGGTTGTGTCAGGTCAAGGAGACGGGGATGAGAGGGAGAGTTGGGCATGGGATGAGTCCGGGCTTGGAGAGATTTTAAAACTGGCGAATTCCATGTTTAGGCCATCGGGCTGTAGGCTCCTGAGGCGGAATATGAGGTGTTGATCCTCCAGTGTGTGGGTGGTGTCATTGTGACACTGGAGGAGGCCCAGAATGGCCTCTCACTCCATGACTCCCTTGTCTGCTCCACACTCCCCGCTAACCCCACCACATCCGGCACCTTCCTCTGCAACTGCAGGAAGTGCTACACCTGCCCCTACACCTCCCCCTCCTCACGTCCATCCAAGGCTCAAAGCAAACCTTTCATATCCGACAGGGGTTCACCTGTACATCTGCCAACTTGGTCTACTGTATCTGCTGCTCCCAATGTGGCCTCCACTACATTGGTGAGACCAAGCGTAGACTCGGAGACCTTTTTGTCGAGCATCTGCGCTCTGTATGCAACATACGACAGCCCCTTCCAGTCGCCAACCATTTGGTCCTTGAGGGTAGTAATACCTGGATTACTCACGGTTCCATGAGCTAGTGAGGGTAGGAGTAGGAGGATGGAACAGGTGAATGCATTGTTGAGAAGCTGGTGCAGGGTGAAGGATTCGCACTTTTGGCTCATTGCAATCTCTTCTGGAGTAGAAGTGACCTGTATCAGAAGGACGAATTACACCTGAATTGGAAGGGGACTAATATACTGGCGGGAAGATTTGCTAGAGCTGCTCGGGAGGATTTAAACTGGCAGTGGGGGCGGGGGGGGGGGGATTGCGCTGCGGGTAGGGGTTTGGATCCATGGAAATAGTGACAAGAGGTCAGTCTGAGACTGGTGCAGTTGGGGAAAGGAGCAAATCAAACAGTCAGGGCAGGCAGGAAAAGAAGCAGAAAATGAAGTAGAACTGATAAATTAAACTGCCTTCATTTCAAAGCAAGAGGCCTAACAGGTAAGGCAGATGAGCTCAGGTCATGGTTGGGAACATGGGACTGGGATATCAGAGCAATTACAGAGACAGGACTGGCATCTGTACCCTCTACCCAGGGTACAGATGTTATTGGAAGGATAGAAAGGGAGGTGGAGGCAAGAGAGGAGGGGGAGAGGCGTTTTTGATTATGGATAATATTATGGCTATACTTAGGGAGGGTATTTCTGGGAATACGTCCAGGGAAGTTACTTGGGTAGAACTCAGAAATAAGAAAGTGATAATCACCTTATTGGAATTGTACTATAGACCCCCAATAGTCAGCAGGAAATTAAGAAACAAATTCGTAAGGAGATCTCAGTTATCTGTAAGAAAAATGGGGTGATTATGGTAGGGGATTTTAACTTTCCAAAAATAGACTGAGACTGCCATAATGTTAACGGCTTGAATGGAGAGGAATTTGTTAAGGGTGTTACAGGAAAATTTTCTGATTCAGTCTGTGGATGTACCTACTAGAGAAGGTGCAAAACCTGATCTACCCTTGGGAAATAAGGCAGGGCAGGTGGCTGAGGTGTCAATGGGGGAGCACTTTGGGGCCACTGAACATAATTCTATCAATTTTAAGACAGTGATGACAAAGAATAGATGGGATCTAAAAGTTAAAGTTCTCAATTGGAGGAAGGCCAATTGTGACATTATTATGCAAGAACTTTCAAAAGTAGACTGGGGCCGGTAAAAACAGTGTAAATATGTTTTTTCTCACATCAGCCTTGTTTCTTTCGTACATCACTTTAATAATGAATGATTTTGAAAGAAAATTGAAGAAAGTAAACTTGCAGTATTCCGAGCATAGTGTGGGGTAATGGGGCTAACTACATTGCTCCACGGACAGTTGTCATAGGCTTAATGGGTCAAATGGCTTTCTATGTTGCAATTGTCTCTACAATGAAGTATAAACTGGAATAATGCAAATGTAAATATACAGAAGATTCCTTGATTTGTATAAATAAAAAAACACTTTTTGAGTACATTGAATGGACAACCTGTCACTATTCCATAGAGAGTTTGTCTGTATTAACAAAAAGTATTCCAATTGTTCTAAATGTACTGCAGTGTGCACTCTCATTTTGAGAATTGAAATAGAAAGTCTGCAGCTGAAAACCTTCTAGACCCAACAACCACCAGGTTATGCAGAAGGGATTTATTAACTCATGATATTTATGTGATTATCTTAGCAGCAATTTAACAATTGCTCTATCTACCTTTGTGAGATAGCAATACTTATATCCCTTCAACTCAACACAAATTGGAACTGCAGTCATTTCCCTGTCACGCCTCCACTTCCAAAATAAGTGGAAAGAAGAAAGGAGGAAAAATAGAAGAAGCCAGTGAGTACAGCAAAAAGCTGAATTGAAGTCCGATCAGAAGAATGAGTGAGAGAGAAATGCAAAGCTGTAGATCCAAAGAGAGAAACAGTAACAAGAAGGTGGCTAAACTTAATAAGTTTGAGAATGACTGCATTCTCCAACTTAGCATAAGCAACTCCAGAGGAGATGAACTCAGAGTGATGAATAGTAATAATAATCCAACTGTATATAATGTTACTGTAAAGGGTAGAAGAACATTTTAAAGTAAGGAATAATTGTTTGAATCTGTTTGAAGTTTCAATAAACGAGGTATCACACCTCTCACTTGCTGGAGAAAGCAGATATGCAATCCAAATCACGTCAGGAGAAATTAATATCTAATCAGAATCTTACATTGGACTAGCTTTGTATGAGTCTGACAATAATGAACATTTCAGTAAGGTGACCCTGGTACAGAATACTGAGAAATGCTGAAAGACTGAGATGCCATTAGGGAGAAAGCAATATAAGAATATGCTCATATGGTTAGATAAAGGAGAATTGGAGGATGTATTGGAGGAAAGTACAGCATAACCGCCCGCACAGACCAGTTGAACAGAATAGCCGTATTCTGCACTGTAGTTTCTACGTAATTTCTACTGAGATTCTCCTGCTCATCTGTGAAGAAAACACAAGCGCATGTCATGCTGTTTTTTTGTGGAAGTTTTGCATCTCTTCAATCATAAGATACAATGCATGAAGGAGAGAACCCGCTGGAAATTTATTGCCACCCACCAGCGCATGGCCAATGATAACTATCTTATAAAAACATGAGTCTATATTTTTGCACTACATTTCCATTTCTATTAATAAAATTATGAATATTGAGTTTACATTTAATCTTTTATTTGGTACACTTCTTTCAGGATTTATTCTGGGAACATAACAACTTTGTTTGGCTCTCCATTTAGAATATAAGGATTTGTTCTGCAATCCAAATGTCTTCATGAGAAATGAATGCCTGCTGTCCAGCAAATCAGAATCTTACAATGCCTCCAATTTTGTATTTGCCTGGAAATAATGACATTTCAAAAGGGAGCTAAGAAATGCTTAAAGCTTGTGATATCAGTGAAGCTATTCAGAAGACTATTTCTGTGAATGACTGCCTCAGGATAGTCTAGTATCCTCTGCTGATTGCATTTCCTGCACAAATACAACTGATATAATCACTGTCGTTGTGTGTAATGGAGGTAGTGTCACACAGCAGCTGAAGGCTGGTTAAAATGTGTAAGCTTTTAAAGAACATTAATGCTTAAATCAAGCATACCAGTTGGGTTGCTTGATTTAATTAATCTATCTGCTAATAAATATAATTGAAATCTTGAATAAGGACTTTCAAAATGATTAAACTAATACTGAGGACAGAATTAGTGGGTTATGGTGTGCAGGGTCAATAGAATCCCATCAAAATTGATTATTTCAATTCTCTCAGTGGAATTCTACTGGTCTCAAGTAAAAGCATATTTCACGCACTTGATGGTTGAGTACACAGTACGTAAGTGCATAGTGAGGTTCCTAACTGCAATGAGATACTGGTTACCTTCCTGAATCTTTGTTATTTCAGTCAAGTCTCAGACCATTCCCATCGATGAGTTCTCAGCTGTGACTGGAAAACAGACTCATTACTTTATTTCAATCACAAGACGCCATGATTGACTCTGGGGGGTCCTTGCTGGCCCTGTCCAACATGGCCCTGTGCATTGCGGGACTCCTTCTGTCAGATTGGCACAGCAACTAGAATTGTTATCACGTACTATTTCAACAGGGCCACATTAGAGTGTGACGTGTAGACCCATGACTGCTAAATTGACTTGGATGGCGCAGAGACTTTGAATCTTGCATTCTGAGCATGAAAAGTCTTGGCATTTTAGCAGCATTTGGAACATCATTTAGAGGTAAATCACTTTGAACAAATATGGCCTCAAAAAAAAACTGAAGGGTTTACCAGGACTTTACATAAGCATGTTTACTTCTCAAATATTTGGATTGCAGTCAGAATCTCTTGATGGAAGTTTTCCACTCCCTGAACAGCTAATAACAGAGAGCCATTTCTTTGGAAGTGAAAGACTCCTGTAGGAATCCAACATCATGGGATTTTGTGCCATTTTGGGTTTTATAATTGTAGTGATTGGAACCGGGTTAGAATCATCATAGAATCCCTGCAGCGTGGAAATAGGCCATTCAGCTAAACAAGTCCACATCTAACATCCGAAGAGAATCCCACCTAGACCCATTTCTTCTTCCCTATAACCCTGCATTTCCTGTCACTAATGCACCAAACCTACACATCCCTGGACACTAAGGGCAATTTAACGTGGCCAGTCCACCTAGATTGCACATCTTTGAACTGTGGGAGGAAACCGGATCACCAAGAGGAAACCCATACAGACACGGGGAGAATGTGCAAACGCCATACAGACAGTCACCCAAGGTTGGGTTCAAACCCGGGCCCCTGGCGCTGTGATGCAGTAGTTCTAACCACTGAGCAACCATGCCATCCAACGAGGCTAACCTCGTTTTTACACAGTCGTTGATCGGGTTGTTAACCTGGGCCAAACAGGAAAGCCTTGGCTGACCAATATAACCAGGAGATTAGAATCTCCTCAGTTCAGGTGACTGACTCTGAGCTGGCTGGCCACAGATAGCGTACTGTGCACAAGGAAATAAAGGGGGACTTGGTACCAGCCTCTGTGCAGTTACTTCAGTAATAGTAACAGTTTAGGCTTTTCAGCATGTCCTGCCTTTAGGGCAATGAAGTATCTGCCAGCCTCTGAGCCTATCTTCAACTCCAATGTCTCATGTTCATTTATCTACGTCACCATCGTATTCATTTCAAACTTGTTGAATTTAAGCTCTTCAGCCTCTTAAAGACCAGACAACATTCAGAATGTCGCTGCACTCAGGGACAACTGGATTTGTGTCCCATTTATCCATTGAAGACTACATTTCATAGTCTCATAAAAGAAATGGATAGCAAAGTAGTTGATGCATTGATTTCAATTTTCCAAAATTCCCTAGGTTCAGGGAAGTTTTAGAAAATGTCAAAAGTCACTTCTTCATTAAAAAAGAAAGTAGGAATCTACAGGCCTAATTTCTGTCATCGTGAAAATGTCAGAACCTATCATTAAAGACATTATGACGGAGCACTTAGGTAAATTCAAAGTAATCAGGCAGAATCAACATGGTACGGTGAAAGGAAAATACTGTTTAACAAATTTATTCAAGAACTTTGAAGAAGTAACATGTGAGATGGGTAACGAGGATCTGGTGGATGTCATGTATTTATATTCTTAGAAGGCATTTTGGAGAAAATGAAGGCTTGAGGTGTAGTGAGTAATATATATAAATACAGATAGAAAGTTAGCTGGCCGATAGGAAACAGTATAGACATCAATGGTTCATTTTCACTTTGGTAAGAGGTAATATGTGGTGTGCCACAAGAATCAGTGCTGAGCATAAACTTTGTATAATTGATATTAATAACTTGGATGAAGGGACCAAAGATGTGGTAGCTAAGTTTGCTGATGACACAAAGAAAAGTAGGAAAGTGGGTTGTTGAGAGGACACTAAGTAGGCTACAATGGGATATAAATAGTTAAGTGGGTGGGCAAAACTTGGAAAATGCAATATAAATGTGAATTTCTTTTTGTCTCAATTCTCAGATCAGGCAGGTAGATTCAGGGCAGCACAGTGGCTCACGTATCAGGGTCTCAGGGTCGATTCCAGCCTCGGGCTGTGTGGAATTTGCACATTCTACCCACATCTGCACGGGTTTCTCCAGGTGCTCAGGTTTCTTCCAACAGCTTAGGTGGATTGGCCAGAATAAAATTGCCCAGGGATGTGTTGGATAGATGGATTAGTCATGGAAAATGCAGGATTACAGGGAGTAAGATTTGACGGGGGGTAATGGGTCTGGATGGATGCTCTGCAGATGGTCAGTGTAGATGCGATAGGCTGAATAGCCTGCTTCTGCAATGAAGGGATTCTATGAAATTCTGATTGTTAGGGAGCTTAAGATTGGCAACTCACTGTTCTTACTGCATCCCCATGCCAATTATGGACCAACCTTTTCTCATATTGTAGAGAATCATGTTTCTCTAACCAATTCAGTTCCTTGCATCCTGGTCTGGATGAGTGCAAGTTAGGGAAAAAGGCAGAAAAATGAGCTGAGGATTACCAGAGCAGCCATGATCTCATTGAATGGTGGAGCAGGCTTGATGGGCTGAATGGCCTAATTCTGAGGGTCTTCCAGTAAAAAGCTTCAACTTCAGGACTCCTTTAAACACAGTTTAAGGGCTGTTGACTATTGGTGCTCACCATGCCCAATTAGTTAAAAACTGGGTGTGGACTGTGAGATAAGTGAGCAGACCCTAGAGAATGCTGCTGGAAGTGTGAAGTAGACATTTTAAAACAATATATAAAACTCGGTTAAAAAAAACAACATTCCTGCATACTTAAGAAGACATGTTGCTCTGAGACAAATCAAACACATAAAGCACACTACAACTATGGACCAAGGAAAGGTAAATGGGATCGGTGTTTGGTATTTGTTAGCATTATCTTGGTGGGTCGAAGGGCCTGTTTCTGTGCTGTATGACTCTATGATTCTATGAAAATGCCTTTGTACTCTTCCTTGATTTCAGATGACAATAAGCATAGAAACATAGAAAACAGGAGCAAGTGTTGGCCATTTACTTTGAGCTTGCTCCGCCATTCAAACTTATTGTGGCCGATCATCCAACTCAGGACATTTCCACTTTCTCCCTACATGTTTTTATCTCATTAGTCTAAAGAACTTATCTGGCTGCTTCTTGAAAATGTTCAATGTCTTAACCTCAATCGTTTCCTTTGGCAGAGAATTCCACCAGTTCACTACTGTTTGGTTGAAGAAATTTCTCCTCGTCCTAGTCATAAATGGCTTACTCTGTAGTTTTAGACTGTGATCTCTGGTTTTGAATTCTCCGGTCATTGGGACCATCCTTCCTGGGTTTATCCTGCCAAGTGCTGTTAGAATTTTATAGGTTTCAATGAGATCACCCCACATTCTTCTAAGTTCCAGTGATACAGTCCTAACTGATGTAATCTCTCTTCATGCATCAGTCCTATCATCACAGAATCAGTCTGGTATAGCCGCTGAGCTGTTAGGAGGAAGGGTGCTTGACGATTTGACCCAGTGACAGCAAAAGATCAGCCAGGGAGTTCCAAGTCAGAATGGTGTGTTGTTTGGAGGGGAATTTGTTGTTGTTGGTGTGCCAATGCATCAGTTACCTGTATCCTCCTTGGTGGGTAAAGTCATAGATTTGGAAGGTGATGTCGATTG
Source organism: Ginglymostoma cirratum (assembly GCA_024137785.1). NCBI lineage: Eukaryota > Metazoa > Chordata > Chondrichthyes > Orectolobiformes > Ginglymostomatidae > Ginglymostoma > Ginglymostoma cirratum. Next base: position 21,892,251 of record JAHRHZ010000069.1, on the reverse strand, counting down.
AGACTTGGAGAGTTACTGTAATGCATCTATAGGTAGTGTGCACTGCGGCCACTGTATGTTGGTTGTGAAGGAAATGAATGATGAAGCTTGTAGATGGGGTGTCAGGAAAGTGGGCTCTTTCTCCTGTTAAAAAGTCTGTCCCATTTAGTGTCATGATAGCAGTGGTGAAAGGCATCCTCAATGTGAAGCTGGGACTTTATCCCCACAAGATTGTATGTTGGTCACTCTCATTGATACTGTCATGGACCTAAGTATCTTTGACTGGTAGACTGGTGAGGATAAGGTCAAATAAATCTTTCCATTTGTTAGTTCCTTCACCCCTCCCACAGATCCAGACTAGCAGCTACACCCTTTAAAATTCAACTGGTGCAGCCAGTTGTAGTGTTACTGAGCCATACTTAGTGAAAAACACTGAAGTCTTCCAACCAGTGTATCTTCTCACACTCGCTACCTTTTAGTGACTCCTCCAAATTGTTTTCAACATGGAGGTTTGCTAATTCATCAGCCCAGGTGTAAGGCAAGGTCCAAAGGCAGGGCAAGATGCAGTCGGCGGTTATCAACAGGAGTTTTCCTTGCCCACATTTGACCTGATGCTATGGGACTTTATGGGGTCTAGAATCAATGTGGAGGAGTCCCATGGCAACTCTTTCCCATCAGTATTTCACTGTGTCACCCCTTCTGGTTGGTCAGAGCTGCTGGTGGGACAGACTGTACACAGGCATGGTGGTGGCTGGGGTATCGTTTCTAAGGTATGATGCCGTGACTACGTCAGGCTGTTGCTAGATTTGGTGGACGGCTGCTCCATTTTGGTACGAGCCCCAGATATTGGTCAGGAGAACTTTTCAGGGTCAACAGGGCTGTGCTTATCAATTTTATTTCTGTTGCCTAGGTCAATGCTAGATATTCCATGCAGTTCAATTTTCTTAGTTTCGATACAAACAAATTTCTTATTAGGCCATTTCAGAGGGCTGTATGGAATCAACCATCTGGGTTTGGAATCCTATGTAGGCCAGATCAGGTAAGGACAGCAGACTGCTTTTCCTTTCCCGTCAGTGAACCAGATGGGTTTTAATTACAATCGAAAATAGTCAGCATGAAGCATTTTTTTAAATTCTAGATCTTACTGTCTTCAAATTTCACAATCTGGCAGGAATCAAACTCCTGTCCTCAGAACATTAGCATAGCATTCTAGATTACTTGTCTAGTGTCATTACCACAATGCCACCACTACCCCTCTGCTTACAGTACATTCACAGACAGCAAATCAGCAAAGTAAAATCTTCACATTTCTTTCTTATATTTTACAGATAGCAAAACTAATGATTGTGACATGAAAAGGGGATTCAGGTCAAAGTTAAAACAGATAAACTTCAAGATGCATTTTGTTTTAGAAGCACATGAAATTTCTTATCACAGTGAAGAGTTTGACGTCCACCAAATGTAAATTTCTCCTTCAGGGTGTTTCATAATACTTGTGAATTTGGTGTATCTTTAAAATCCAAGTTACGCCTCATTCAACAAGGAGTGACTTTTCCAAGCATGTTACCACACAGCTAAGAAAGTAAGTGTGGGGAAGTAATGGCCTAGTGATATCATGTGGACTTCTAATCCAGGTGACCCAGTAATGCTGTGGGGACCTGAGTTCAAATCCTGCCATGGTGGAATTTGAACTTTTTTAAAGTCTGGAACTAAGAGTTCAACGATTGTCAGGAAGGACCCATTTGGCTGCTAATGTCCTTTAGAGAAGGAAACTGTCATCCTTACCTGGTCTGGCTAACACTCGGCTTTTAATTATTCTCTGGACAATTAGTGATGGGCAATAAATGTTGCCTTAGCCAGCAGAGCCCTCATCCTGTGAATGAGTGAAAAATAACAAAAAAAGAGTGAAAGTTCTAACCTGAAAGGAAGCCAAAACAGCAACTTTCAAGATATGTGGATTCACTGACAGAAATGTCTAGATTTTCATTGTTAATTGAGTAAGCCTTAGGGACTCCTGAAGCCTCTGTCAGTTTGAGAGAAGTAATGACATGAATGCTGCAGTTTTATTGACTTTACTGCTGGGAAATTCAGATCATAATTTGCAGGCCGGTTAATTATTTCTAAGAGTTCCACTCATCTTTACTGCAAGACTCCAGATTGAACTTGACACACAAGTGATGGCCACACTCAGCTGCTGATGACAAAGGGGTGATCACTCCTTTGAGTGCACTGAAAGCCACGCACGCATTTTACGTTCAATAGGTGGTACCTGGGGGTTGCGACTTCTGTCCTTATGAGGGAACATGTAACATTTCTGAGAACTTGTAGATAATTAGAGGGCCAAACAGCAGCTCTCCAGTCCGGACAACACCACTAGGAGTGGTGGCTGCTGATGGACCGCAGTCATGCCCCAACCAAGAGTATGCTGGAGGCTGGAGTTCAAGATAACAGAAGCGGTCTGGCCAGGGCTGTCCCAGACAGGCTGTGGCAAAGTTGGAGGGGTGAAGGTGATTGGTGAGGTGGTGGGTTGACAGGGAGTGCTGATTTCATTCGGCGCAGTCCTTTCCACAATGGGCAGCTGTCTTTACAGAGTAGGATTTCCACAACTCTGCAACCAAAGTACCCCAAGGTAGAGCTGGCAGCCTGGCCATGTAGTATTAACACCTTCTGCTGCTGGTAAAGTACCAGCATCTGTGTAAGAAGAGTCTTAAATGGCCTGTAATTAGCCAATTACAGAGCTCAATTAAGAAGGGACGAAGGGCTACTTGACCTCTGCTGATGAAATGCCAGTGAAGACGGGAGGGCAATTGGCATAGCATGCCTCATCTTCTCATTCAGTTTATAGCCTTGCCAGCCAGCCTGCTCTAATGAGAATGGGAGTTATAACATTACGGCTTTAGTTCATATTAATGTTACTGTCCTTCAGCATTGAAATGAATACTCGGCCTTTGACTGTGTGTTCCAGAGGCTAACGCAATGAGGAACCAAATCCTGCTTGCCTCGGCTTTCATGAAACTTAGGTTATCCCACGCACAAGAGATCTTTGTTCCAGTTGAGCAGTCAAACAGTTCTCAAAACATTGATCCTCAAGAGGCAGCTAAGGCAGGTCATTGGATTGCACAGCCAGGTCCCTGGGAGAAAGCACCAAGTTAAGTGATGTATTACTATACAGAGAAGTGCACCTCTAAATAAAAACAGTAAATCAGAAGTTGCTATTTGAATCAGCTGTGCTTATTAAGTCTCGGGGGATCTGATTACATTGCAATGGTATATTTGTTTAGGAAACTGAAGTACATCTGTTTCACCAGAGAAGAGTTGAAGTACTCATGTGGTAGCATATATAACTATGTCTACTGTATAACTTGCGTAACCGGTGAATGAAAATGATAATGCATGCTTTGTCTTATTTAAAAAAAGATGTTTGGAGAGAAGCAATTGTGCTTTGGATACAATCTAACTTGTCACAGTCATGTGACCCCCTACCCCTGCTGTGAGAGCCTTTGTTTGCAGTAAAAAATGGCCTAAAAGACATGTTCTTCATTAACAATATTGGTGGTCTTACTGTTGCAAGATCAGATGGCAGCCTGGGGTAAGTGACTGAAGTGCCTATTGCAACCTGTGATGAGCCGGTGATATAACAGTTGAGGTGTACTTTCTTTGACAAACATTTGATAAGCTATCCAGCAATTGTTTTGGACTGTGAATCACTGTGTGAAAGCTTGAACAAGTCCATCAGCATTTCCTTTGTGAATCAATATTTGTGGAAATATAGCTCCTCAGTTATTCGATCCTAATATGTCCTAGACACAGAACCACAGGTGAGGTGTTCCCGGGCTTCACCCATGCTGATGGCTGCCTCACCTTCCTTAGCACTTCATTATTCCTCCAATTTCCTCAATTCAGGTTCCACACAGAGAAATCCCAGTAGGGAGAACTCCAGTGGGTAGGAGTTGTAAATTTTCAGGTGAACAGAGAATACGTTAAGCACAACCTCACAAGAAAATCCACAAGCGAATTTGATTTATGAGGAGCAGTTTTCCAGGCAGTGAACATTTTTAAATCTAACACTTCAGCAGCATCAGCTGATCATGTGGGTTGCTCACCGCATCTCATTTGGTTGTAAGTTACTGGAAATACACGAAGAGCTGGGAAGTTTGACATATGACACCATCCCGCAGTTTTTGTAAATTTTGACAGTTATGGTTCAATCTGTAGCCTCTGAGTCAGAAGGTTATTGGTTCAAGCTCCAGCCCAGGCACATTATCATCTTTGTGCAGTTGAAAGGAAATGCCACTCTGTTAGATGTATAATCTTGCAGTTGAGATGTTAAAATTGATATCCCATCTGCCATGTTGGGTGGATGTAAAAGAACCAATGATTCTATTTGAACGGAGAAGTTGCCTTCTCCCTGCAGTAATTTATATCATTACTGGTTATGGGACCTTGACGTATGAAAATGCCTCCTTTTGCGAAGCAGCAACAATAGTCCAAAATGTACTTTGTCTGTTAAACTGTGTGGAACATGTGGTGAAAAAGGGTTCTGCTCTGATTTGTGATAACAAGGTGTAGAGCTGGATGAGCACAGCATGCCAGGCAGCATCAGAGGAGCAGAAAAGCTGACGTTTCAGGTCTGGACCCTTCTTCAGGACATATGAAATGGCCTGCCTGGCCTGCTGTGTTCATCCAGCTCTTCACCTTGTTATCTCGGATTCTCCAGCATCGGCAGTTCCTACTATGTCTGCTCTGATTTGTGCTATGTTTATGGGTTCTGCTGTCAGTAAGCCCCAGTGACGCTAGAAAACACAAAGAAATTCAAAGTCAATGTATTTTTAATGAAGTTGAACATTATGGGTCATACCCTTCTTTAGTTAGGAGCCTTTGTTTGAGGACCAATTACCCTCAAGTAAAATAACCTTACTACAGTTAGGGTCAGGAGGAAGGCCCAGTCTGCTCAAACAGAACCGGATCAAACCCTGTACACTTGGCATTACTCTGCATCCTGTCTAGCTAACTGAGCTAATTATTTTATGATTTATACAAAAATAACTAAAAATCAGAAATGAGCTTGATTATTTTTGCTTTGCCATGGCTTCTTGGAATCTTGGAGTTATCTTTGAAGGGTACTTGAGGTGGGGTTCATAAAAAAAGTGACAGTTAATATGGCTTCATGCCAAAGAAAGCATTGACTAAACTAAAATCACTTACGTTGCACTATTGTGACTTGTAAATGATTGCCTAAGCTTTGTAGGCCTATTATTGAATTTAAATTACCCCTGGAATAGCAGGACGTGACATAATATATATTTGCTACTTAATCGCTGAAGGAAACTGCTTGGGTTTTTGAAAGCTTAATTTACTATAAAATGCATCAAGTTATTTCCTTCACACAATCTCATTAAAATGCCTGGTGGGTAAATTAATTGACTGTCCAGTTTAGACAGGATAAGTGTAGCCTTATTTGTAATTCAACTGAAAATTTGAGAATGTTGCAAAATTATAGTCAACTTTTTGTGTCTTAGTTCCTTTGCAAATGTTGCATTTGTTTAGACAGACCCTAAATTCAAATGCAAATCTGCTCCATGCCATCATGGGATTTGCGCCAGACCGGTCCAAATCGCTGATGCAAGCTTCTGTTCTTTACCACACAGATGTACAAAGCATGTATTTAGTGAAACTGTAATTCAATTCGATAGATGACATGAATCAGCAAAAGGGTGCATGTATATATGTCTGTGCTCTCCACTGGGACCAGTCTGCTCTCCAGTAAATGAATACAATCTTGCGTGGAAACAGTGCAGTTTATGGCTGGTTGGTTGAAAGTGGAATAAAATGGAACCCTCTGCTCCCTGTTTCATCTTATTTTTGAAGTGAATCCCTTTTTAGTTTTACGTTATCTGAGTTAAGTGAGAAATATAAGGAAATCTCAACTGGCCCTTTATGTTGCGGTTACCCTTAAGCTGTAGAATTTAAATGTTCTTTTGTATTGTACGATTGATACATATCTCATTTAAAATGCAAAAATATCTATTGATATGTAAAAAAGATGCTTGTGACATGTGTTAACTATTTATTTTACCCAGCATTATACCTACATTCTTGTTTGATGACCTTATATGTGACAGAATATCACAAGATGTTATGTACACAAGCTTAAGGACAGTAGCAGGTTTGCTCTGCTGTTTGGAAGCAAAATATTTTAGTTATGACCAACTGCTATAAAACGAATTTGTCAGGAAGTTGTGTCATTCCCATGTGATAATCAAATTTAAACTTTTCAACTTGGAACTTATTTTGCCTTTTAAATTCCAAACTTGATTATCTCCTTTCTCTTGTTCTTTCCAGCATTGATCGTGTTCTGCATTACCTTTTTGGATTTTCACATTGATTTCTCAACAAAAAAAACTAAATTCCTTGATCATATAGTTTGTGCATTAGGAACATTTAAAGGGCATCTAAACTGGTATCATGTGTTTACAATTCAAATCTGTCTTTGAAGGCTTAAGACACAGTGCTTCCAGACCCAAGTACAGCATTTATATTCTGTCCTATCCATTGTCAAAAAGACAACTCAGGTGCCTTGAAATCACAGGCAAAGGGTGAGGAGAAATTAGATCAATTCATCTTCCTAATAAGGAGCTCATCAGTATTGGAAAAGAATGTAACACTGACCTTACATAGAGCCTTTCACAATCACCAGATGTCTTAAAGCATTTTATAGTCAGTAAAGTGTAGTCACTGTTGTAATATTGAAATACAGCAGCCAATTTAAATAGCTATCTCCCAAAAACCACAATGTGGTACATTTTGGTCAGAACACCAGGGATAATTGCCCTGCTTTTCTTCAAATACAGAGTTGGGTATTTTAAATATACCTGAGAGGACAGATAGAGCCTCAGTTTTGTACTGCACCTGAATGGCAACACATCCGACAGCCTAGCACCCCCTCAGAATTGCATTGGAGAGTCAGTCTTGATTTTTGTGCAAATGTTCTGGAGTGCAGATGAATCCAGAACCTTCTGACTTGGATGGGTGTGTTATTCACTAAGTGATCAGTGATTCTAACAGCAGATGGGACTAAAGGTATCTATACACTCCATATGGGGATATCAGGGACAGTAGCTGTGTTCAGAGAGAGAAACAATGTTTTAGATTTGCAACCTTTCATCAGGCCTGAAGGAAGCTAAGAACAACTTCAGACCCACAACAATGTGGTTGATTCTTAATTGCCCTCAGAAATGGCCTACCAAGCTACTTAGGGCAATTAGGGATGGGCAACAAATGCTGCCTAGGGAAACCATGTACCTGCCCCATGAAAGATTAAAGAAAACAATACTTCAGTCCAGGCATCATCCATAGAGAGAGAATGACAACTGCTTCTCTGAACCTACCTTGATCTTCACTTTTAATATTACCACTCCTTTTTGCCTTGCACCATCATCCATCTCACCACTGAAACCCCTTTGCCCCAGCCCTCCCTCTTGTTGTTTACGACTGGCCCTACCTTTTGCTTTCTTTGCATTTGCTTAAACCCATTACATCTGGAACATTTTCCAGTTCTGACAGAAGGTCACAAACTTGAAATATTAACTGGTTCTCTCTTTATTATTGCTACCTTACCTGCTGAGTATTTCCAGTACTTCTGTTTCAGATGCCAGCATCTGCAGTATTTGGCTTTTTTAAAAACATTCTTCTTTACTTTAGAGCTTAACTTGGAAACAGTAAAGAAAAAGCAGAAATTTTTAAAAGCAGGGTATCGTATTGTTCTGATGAACAATACAGGTGTATGCTGATAGGTCTGACTGGCTATTTGTTACATTGGGTGGTTGATTTGAAACATATTAATTTTTATCAAATTAAAAATGCTGTAAATTCAATCAACATGACAAATGCTGTTCGTGGTGAATGCACGGGATGAAATTACTTGCTCAATCAGCTCCTTCTTTACTTTTATTACGTACAGGATCTGCAATGTTGTGGAGAGAAATTAAACAATTCAGTATGAGCTCAAACAGTCAATAAAATAATTAACAAGGTAAGACATTGCTGTCAAATATGCCTCAGTGAATTTAAAAACGTACCAACTTTCTCAATGGTGATTTTCTTTCTTTTTGAATAAAACAGAATCATTTAATTCACCTGAACTTATTAATAAGATCATATCTATTTCTTTAAAGATCCATTCCATTGATTTTGTTAGCAGACTCATTGGACACTTTTACTGCAGAGCAAACACCAGAATTCTTTAACATTACAGGAAGAATGCAACAAAGGGAGACACACCTGGATAAAAATCAGGAGATGAAACAGACCTGGAAGAAATTGAAAGTTTGGGAACGGGATATGTTGACACCCTGGTTAACAAGGTGTGGGGCTGGATGAACACAGCAGGCCAAGCAGCATCATAGGAGCAGGAAAGCTTGACGTTTCAGGATGAAGGGTCTAGGCCCGAAACGTGAAGCTTTCCTGCTCCTATGATGCTGCTTGGCCTGCTGTGTTCATCTAGCCCCACACCTTGTTATCTTGGATTCTCCAGCATCTGCAGTACCTTTTATCTTTGACACCCTGGCTTGGGGCTATCACTTTCCTGGAGATAAAATCTGGAGTGGATCTCAAGAGGCAATTGGGAGCTGTTTGCTGATGATTGTTCAGCGTGATTCACAACTCCTCAGGTAATGCAACAATCCTGTCTATATATAGCAACATTCTGGACAACATTCAGACTTAAGCTGATCAGTGAAAATGACATTCATACCAGACAATTAGGGAGGCAACAGCTGAATAGTTATTGCTGAACTGTTAATCCAGGGACATGGGTAAGGTTATGGGGACCTGGGTTCAAATCCTGCCATGACAGATTGTGGAATTTGAATTTTTAAAAATACAAATCTGGAATTAAGAGTCCAATAATGTCCATGAATCCAATGTTGATTGTTGGAAAAACCCATCTGGTTCACTAATGTCCTTTAGGGATGGAAAATGCCATCCTTACCTGGTCTGGCCTAAATGTAACTCCAGATCCACAGCAATGTGGTTGACTCTGAAGTACCCTCTGGGCAATTAGGGATGGACAATAAATGCTGGCCTAGCCAGTGATGCCTTCATCCTATGAATGAATAAAAAAGTGCCATGGAATGACCACATAACCGTTGCTGAATTCCTCCTCATCAACAACCTGACCGGAAACTGAACTGGACCAGCCTTACAAAAACTGTGCCTACAAGGTCAAATCAGAGGCCTTGGAGTTCTGCATTGAGAAACTCACTTCTTGATTCAGCAAAGCCTGCCCGCCAACTATAAGGGACAATTGGAGTGTGTCATGAAGATGTATTGAATGGAATATTAATTTATAATGTCGTTGACTGGTCACTGAATTTTTGTTTCTAAAATAGGCACTTTTCCTAAACAAAGGAATCTGACTGAAAAGTGACTTTTAATTTTTGGGAAAGCCACATTCCATTCCATGAAGACAATTGCAGGAATCCAAACAAAGACAATAACAGCTCCTTTCGATCTCAACAAGGGATCGAGTGAAGCTATGTGAGACATAATGTGGCCCTCTATATTCTTTGGAACATACAAGCCAATTGACAGAAGTCATGTGACACAACATTTTGTGTGGAAGCTTGAACTTGGATCTGGGAATTGAATGCACAATTTGCCCAAGTGAGCATCTCTCTAAAATATATCATCTAAGTACTGAATCAGGTTTTGCTGAGAGAAAATATGTTATTTTTTCTGTAGACATTGACTGAAAACTATTGGAGTTCTACAATAGCATTTCCCCTGAGAGAAGGAACATACCAGTCATAACTTCAAACCAACTTCAGTTGATGAAACAGAATTTGCAGACACGATCAATGAATTTTTATTGACTTCATTTTTTTTAATCTGTGTCTGATCTGGCAAAGATTAACATCCTTTACTGTGCAAAGTTTCATTTTCTGCATGCTTTTGATTTGAGAATTTTTTCACCTATTTGTTGGAAATAGGGTGTATTTGTACATTTTAAAGATGTTATAATATATTTGCTTGAGTATTTTTTAGCAAAAAAACTTATTCATCATGTGGTTTACCAAAGAATACCTGTTTATCTTATTTCTTACAAGACTGCACATAATCAAATACTTGCTGAATTGGCAATCCAGTGTCTGTTTAAATATTCAGAAAAACTTGATGCTGACAAACGAGGAGAAGAAAAAGTTGAAAATCAGTCTACCTTTCCTCACTGGATGGTAATAAATGTGATAGAACACTCTCCACTTGTAGCAACAATGCTCAAAAAGCTCAATGCTATTGAAGACAAACCAACCTGATAGTTAGCTCCTGAACTCATGATCTTAAACATTCACTCCCTCCATCACTGGTGCATTGCAGTAGCCATGTGCACGATTGACAAATTGTACTCCAGATACTCATCAAGTCTCCTTCACCATCAGCATTCAAACCCATAATTTCTAGCATCTAGAAGGACAAGGGTAACAAATGTAGAGGAACGCCACCATCTGGATATTTCCCTCCAAGCCAAACACCACCTTGACATGGATCAATATCACTGAATCTTGACTGCATGAGTTCAAAATCCTGGAACTCACTTTGTAACAATGGGTATACCATGGTCTGGTACAATCTGGTATTATGTGCTGATCCAAGGAAGTTATGTTGAACTTGTATAAAACACTAGAATTTGATGAAGAGTCATCTAGACTCAAAACATTAGCCTGCTCTCTCTCCACAGATGCTCCTGACCCACTATGATTTCCAGCATTTTTTTTATTTTCAGTATAAAATACTGGTTTGGCCCCAAAAGAATATTACCTTCAGTTCAGGGTGGTATAATTTAGGAAAGATGTTATGGCATTAGAGCAAGTGCAGGAATGACACATGAAAATAGTTCCATGGAGAAGGTCTTCAATTACATCATTAGATTAAAGAAATTGGTGTTGTCTTTAGAAGAGAAGGTTGAGAGGAGATTTCACTGAGATGATGAAAATTATACAAACATATAAATTAGGACCAGAAGTAATCCATTCAGCCCTTCCTGAACCTGCTTTTCCATTCAATAATGTCCTGGCTGATCTGATTGTGGTCTCAACTCCACATTCCTACTTAGCCCCAATAGCCATTAACTCTCTTGTTAGTCCAGAATCTATCAACCTCTGCTTTAAAAGTATTCGATACATTGCTACCATGATTTTTTGGGTAACAGAGTTCCAAAGACTCTTAATCCTCTCAGAGAAAGAAACCTTCTCATCTCAGTCTTAAATGGGAGACCCCTGGCTGTTAAACTGTGTCCTTTAGCTCTAGTCTTTCCCTTAAGAAGAAATACCTTTCGAGCATCCACCCTGTTAAATCCCTATTGGATCTTGCATGCTTCAATAAGATCACCTCTCATTCTTCTAAACTTCAATGGAAAGATTTCCATCCATCCAAGTTTTCCTGATATGATAATCCCCTTTCTCTGCACTGTCTCTAACACACATCCTTTCCCAAATAAGACTAAAATAGTTATCCACATATGGCCTCACCAATGCTCTGTACAATGATAACAAAACATTCCTATTTTTATATTCAGTGTGTTGCAATAAATGACAATACTCCTAATCACTTTTTGTATGCAATTGTTAATAATAAGCGATCGAGATAAAGTAGATAGGGAGCAATTATTCCAATTGGTGGAAGTACCAAGAACTGGGGACATAGATTAAATGCGTTTGGCAAAAGAAGCAGTTGCAACAAGAGGGAGCCTTCACACAGCAAACGGTGGCAATCTGGAATGTGTTACCTGTGAATTTAGTTGTGGCAGGTTCAATTCAGGCAATCAAGAAAACAGGCAAATTAGACAATAAACTGAAAAGGGAGAATGTGCAGGCCTATGGGAGAAGGTGGCAAAGTGGACCCAGTTAGCCTGTATGTGGTAGGTTGAATGGCCTCTTTTTCTGATGTAGCCATTCTGTAGATCTGTGACATAAGATACAAATCCATCTTTATGTTCTGAGGCTGTTATGTGCTTTATTTATTATCCCTATATATCTGGCCCAATTAGCCATTCAGGCATTGCAGTGTATTCAACCTTGTAGGAGCCCAAGGACAAAGCCTAATCACATCTGTGCTTCTGGACCACACATTCAGCATACATGAAATTTCCAACTAAAACAGTGATCATGATCAGGATCCCTGCACTGGCAATTTTCTCCTCCCTGGTTCACAAACCTTGAGTTTAATTGCAACAGCCTTACTAATTCACAAAAGACAAGGGACTGAACTTGGTATTTACCTAGAATGTACAGCTCAGCTATTCACTGGATAAACTTGCTGAACCATTGCAGGAGTAGGCATAGCTGAAGGAAAATCAATAACAGCCAAAATATGTCAGGCAATAATTCTCTAATCTCTGCAATTCTGCAACAGAAATATGTCTAGCACTGTTGGGTTCAGTGGTACAAGATAAGTGTTTAGTCATTGTAGCGCCATCAATATTTTGAACTTAAAGCAATACACCTATGAAACATGAAATATCCCCAAGTATGGAAGTAATCTTTGAATATTGCCAAGTACAATCATCAGATTGATAAATCAAGAGTTCTGGAGCTAATTTAGATTGACTTTTTCATTCGCTCAATGGATTTCTAAATCAACTCCAGATCAGTCAAATACAACTGCGGCTAAGATCATTTTTGCTTCATAGCCGTCGTATTCAGCAGCCTCATTTTGATTTTTCTAATACCTCACTCATTCATTACGAGTCACATAAAACTGACACAATCTTAGTAATTGATAGAGAATGCGTTTGATTCTACATAGCATCAATCGAAATCTGGATCTTTGCTTAGTGCAGGGAAAGGTCAGCTGTCCCACAGCAAATACTTTACAGCTTAACAGAGAATGCTGCATAATTCATTTTGCAATCAAAGTTGATGAAAACTTCTGTCCACTCATAAAAGGTGCTGCAGCAAATCAGACCCATGGACCAGTCATGAATCCTTTTGATGAGTAGCCTGCAAAGGTGGTCGCTTTGGCTGCCTGTCTCTTTTTTGTGGTCTTGATCATGGGTGGCCCTGGGGAAGGAACATTTGAGGCCTTCCTTAACTAGTGGGTACTGCACAAAATAGAGTGCGTTGTGGATATTGGCAATGAGATTATTATCTAAATATAAGTTTCTGAAATAACTGCACAGAGGCTGGTATCCTGTCACCAAGTCACCCTTTATTTACTTGTGCACAGTACATGGGCTGTGACCAGCCGGCTCGGAGTCAGTTGCCTGAACTGAGGAGATTCTAATCTCCTGGTTATATTGGTCGGCCAGGGCTTTCCTGATTAACCCAAGTTAATAATCCCAATCAAGAACCTCATAGTCGACAAAGTCAATCTGGTTCCAATCACTATAGTTTCATTTATTTTATGGTTCAATTCCTTATTGGTCATACTCCTTTAAAAATAGGAGCAGCATTGATTTGTAACACTGGTCTCCTTGTGGATCTCTTTGAATAGATGAGGCAAGTAAAATGTGGTTGGGCACAGAGATTGACACGCTTATGAAAAATATCCATGATCATTTCTGTGGTTGGGCTTTATGCCACTGGCAGTGCTGAATAAAATTGACTGAATGGGCAGACATCAAATATTTCTCACCTGCAGAAATGAAATCAAATTGAATACATTGCAACAAAAATGCTTATCGAAATTGAATGTGCCATCATACAAGAATCGATGTCTCACAAGCTGTACCTCGCTCATGCCTAATGTTTTTTGCTATCACACACCTCTATGGCAGCAGGAACATGCCTCCCTTTTAATTATAGAGTGCACAGTCAGTCAGTCAGTGTATCACAAAAGGAAGCATGTCAACGTGCAGTGTAATTGAGACAATGCTACAGCTGTAAATCAGTCTTTGGATAGCTCTGCCAAAGATAAAGCAACGCAGAGACAAGAAGCTGTGTTTATGTTAGCTGGTTACTGGAAGAAGCACCAATTTTGATGGAAGTTCTTTCACAAATCAGGTGTTGTAAGTGTCTCTGTCTGTAGAATACTTTAAGAGATTTCCTCCCACTCCCTTCACTTTTTGCTGTCAAAAGCACTGACTGAAGTAAATATTATACAGTTTCCTTTGGTAATGTTAATCCATCACATTCTACCTTTTCTGCCCAGCCATGATTGATCTTACCTGTATACACTATACATTACTAATTTATCCAGCAAGATGATTTTTCTTTGCCTAAATATCCACAGAAACTATCACATTTAACAAGATACTCAGTCTTCTACAATTTTATTACCAATTAGTCTGGCGGTGCATATAAATGGTGCCTGAGCATTTATATTGGGCCGTTTACATTCCCTATCTGTGGAAAAATGGCCCAAACATGTCCTGAGATCAATATAAGGGTAGTTATTATTTTTGTTATGAATTTCTCTAAATTGATACCAGTTTCAAATCTATCCTTGGGAAAAGGCTGCTCTATTTCAGGATGAAGAAGGATGGAAATGATTAAATTTCCTTTTTGAATAGTTTAAAGATTGTCCCGTGGTAATGTGTTGGTATTTCATTAAAAAAAGTCTGATGGCTTAAGTAAGCTGGATGTTTTCAGGACATCCTAAAGTACTTTGTATTTTATGGGCTTCTTAAGAAGTGCAGACACTGTTGCTATAGTGATACATGTTTAAGTGAACCAAAAGCAAAATACTGCAGAATGCTGGAAATCTGAAATAAGGTGAGAAAATATTGGAACTAGTCACCACAGCAAACAGCATCAATGAAGGACAGGCAACACGTCGTTGACGTGAAACATGAACTCTGGTTCTCTTTTCAACATGTTGCCTGACCTGCTGAATATTTCAAAGATCTAAGTATCTATTTCCGTAATTCATAATATCTTCCTTTATAGCTTGTATTATTTATCCAGCCTCTTTTGCTGATTTTCCTTTTCCTCCTTTCCTGAGATGCTGGTTCCTGTCGTGATAAAAGTCCCAGAAGTAAGACATCTTGAGGCAATCTATGCATGCTATTTTTGATGTGTAAGCTTTGATGTTGAATGTTGGCAGACTATTTAGCTTTGGAGAGCACAAAGACTGCTGAGACCAGTCATCCAACGTCGATGTCTTTGGACCTTCCACTGTGGGCTATTAGAGGCTCTAATATGTAACAAGAGCCAGTGAATGACAATTGATTTTCAACCCCATAGCTCAACTTTAAAGATAATAACCTTCGAGTCCAATTCAGTTCATCAATAACAGTTATTCTTGGGTACTTTAAATAACTTCTATTTATAGCATCTTCGATGTACAAAAATTTCAATGTCTCAAGGGCAATTAGGGATGAATAATAAAATGCTGCCAGTGACATCATGTGAATAAATAATCTTTTTAAAAATCCCAGGATACTTCACAAGACATAATAAGAGAAAATGGACTTAAACAAGGAGTGATTTGAAAAGCTGATGTAGGATATCCACTCAGCCACAATACAGTCAATCATTAAGTTGCTAATGCCGGATTTCTCTAATCTGTAGCCTAACCTAGCTGGGAACTTGTTACATTTGCACCAATCAATTGTAAAGACCATGCATGTTTATTTTTGAGCTTTTTTGGAACTGTGGACTGAAATCACAAAGAACTTTTTTTTTTGAAAATTATGATTTTACAAGGATGACTGCCAGTTTAAAAGCAAGGATGTGAGAATCCTGTTTGTGTAGCTGTGGATTCTGGAAAAGTGCAGACAAACTGGAACCGAGGGCTGTTTACAAGTCAAGTTAAGTGATGAGGACTAGAGACCTGTTGTCAATGACAAATGTCCTCTGCCTGTCACTATGTGATTAGTTGTCAGGTAGCTGAATGGCCTATGCCACGAGCAAGATGGAAAGGGGTTGGTTAGACCAGAAGAGAAACCTGCAGATCTATCACTGGCAAAAACTCTCTTTCTGAGCTCTCTGCAGTGAGCTAGTTTAGACAATAAGGCCATTAAACAATAAGATATAGGAACAGAATTAGACCACGCAGCCCATCGAGTTTCTCCACCATTCAATCATAGCTGAAACATTTCTCAGCGTCATTCTCCTGCCTTCTCCATGTAACTTTTGACCACTTACTAATCAAGAACCTACTTATCTCTGTCTGAAATACACTCAATGACTTTGCCTCCACAGCCCTCTGTGGCAATGAGTTCCACAAATTTGCCACCCTCTGGCTGAAGACATTCTTCCACATCTCTGTTCTATAGAGTCACCTCTTCACATTGAGGCTGTTCCTTCAGGTCCTCGTCTCTCCTATTTGTGGAGACATCTTCTCCACTACAATATCCAGGCCTCTCAGCAAGTTTAAATTAGATCCCCCCTCACCCTTCTAAACTCCATTGACATAGACCAGAAGTCCTCAACCATTCCTCATAGGACAAGCACTTTAAACCTGAAGAAAAGCAGCTTTCCTTTCCATCAGCAGATGCTGCAAGTTGTGACTTTGAAGTGAAGGAGTCAAAGACCTTTAAACAGCTGCCCTGTGCCTCTTGCAAACCATAAAAACAAATTCATAAAAGCAAAAGTCAAAGAGAAACCTTCAAATCAGCAAGAACAAATTCAATAGATTTTATGCACAAAGATTATGGAATTGTTTTACCAGCTTTTCCTCTGCCCATTTGCTTTTTCCATGTTTGCAATTGTATATGTGTGTGTGTAAGGGGGAGTTTACAAAGATTTATTTTGTAGGGTTTACGTAATTCAGTTTAATCAGATTCTGAGTCTGAAAATCAAGCAATTTGGGGATTTTGCATATTTCTTTAAAATCTTTAATTTTTTTAACAACTCCAGAAATAGTGGGACTTGATTTCTAGCATGCTACCCAAGTGACTCATGATACGATTAAAAAAGTTCCGTATTTATAGACAATCATGAAGGCATTATAAAACAAAATAAGATACAGAATCACATAATGAAATACAAAGTTGATGAGCAAATGTTTGTTAAAAGATTTAGGTTTTAATGAGCGTCTTAAAGGATCAAGATATGCCAATAAATTCTCCTGTCAATCTCAGGTAACAATATTGCACAATGATTTTACAGGGCATATCTAAGTATCTTTTGAATAAACCATTTAGTTTATTTATCTTTTTCCAAAGAAATTGTTATTATGCATTTCTTTGTCTTGAATTGCCCTCTGTCTGTGATATTATCAAATTGATTTGTTTTATTATCATTTTGGATTAGTGGACAAAGTCAAAGACTTCTTTTAATCAATAGTTTTTTTTGCTGACTGTAAAGTATGACTGGCTTAATAAAAGCAAACAAGAGATGATTAATGATGCCCAGAGAATTGAGAGTGGATTTAGAATATTTTCTAGTCAAGCTTTTAATTTAAAACCGAACAAAAACACTTTACAACAAAGAGGTTTCTAAAGAACCATGTGCTGAAGCACTTGGCGTAGGGTTGATGTGGGTTTGTGTTGACAACGGATATCCAAAAGAGTGGGTCAGAATATGCCTTTGACAGGAATGACATCAGGAAGATACTACATGCCCCGACACACTCATCATGCTACCTTACGTCAAGAACACATCTGAACTGACCGCAAGACTCCTATGACCATTAAGCATCAGGGTAGCACACACACCCACATCAACCCTATGCTAACTGCTCACCCGGACCAAAGACCCACTACCTCCTATGGACAGGACCAATGTCATATACAAGATTCCCTGCAAAGACTACCACAAACATTACATTGGACAAACAGGAAGGAAATTAACCGCAAGAGTATATGAACATAAACTGGCAACAAAAAGACATGACCAATACTCACTCATCTTCATCCACAGGGATAAGAAAAGCTACCAATTCGATTGGGACAACACCAGGATCCTGGGACAGGCAAAGCAGAGACAAGCACGGGAATTCTTAGAGGCCTGGTTCTCCAATAAGAAAGCCATCAATAATCACATATAGCTAGACCCCATATACACTCCATTGCAAAGGAAAACTGGAAGTGAGGTAATCCAACTCAATGGGCACCAGAGTTTAAATGACAGGCGGGAAAACACAACAGCGCTTCATCGGAGGCTGCACTGATGATGTTACCCAACAGGGTAATGAAACATCTGCAGAACAATGAACCAGCTCGGCAAGCTAACCAATCACAACATGCTACATTACTGAGAAATTGTAAAAACTGCCGATGCTGGAGTCTGAGATAACACAGTGTGGAGGTGGAGGAACACAAGAAGGGTCCCATACTGAAACGTCAGCTTTCCTGCTCCTCTGATGCTGCCTGGCCTGCTGTGTTCATCCAGCTCCACACTGTGTTATGCTACATTCCTGATGCTTCTAGCCTTTAGTAAATAATAAACTCACAGTGCGTTCATGTAAAAAAGCCTGATTAAATTGATTTCCTTTAAAATATCGCATTTGAGTGTTGGAGAAATGTATCCACAAGGGAAAGGATTCTTTTCAAATTAATCTTGTTGCAACCAGTTGAGGGGTTGATGAATAAGAAGCCAATTCATCCTTCCTCACCCGGGATCTTAGCAGTTTGGGATAGTCTGTCTGGAACTGTAATGAATTAGGATACATTGCTGAGTTCTGGTTGCAACATATTGGCAAAGCAACGTTATAACAGCAAATAAATGCACAACATTTTTAAAGTCAGTATCATTCCATTTTGGAAGTGCAATGTTTCATTATTTAGTGCTTTGCTGGGAAATCTGTAACTAATGGCTTTATCCATCAGGCTGCCTGTTTGCTTCAATATTGAGCCAGTAAACAAGGTCATATTTCCTTTGCAAATGGCTCCACATTTCAACTATTGCGGTGATCCCAGTGACATTCACATCCGTTATCCTAAGAGCTAAATCAGGTAAAACTGTTTGTATGTGGCATTGGAATGGCTATTACAGACTGGCACAACTGATTAAACGATCACTATACTGATGATAGCAATTGAACAATAAATATCTTCAGTCAGCCTCAGAGCTGCCCTTGATAGCAGATATTGTATTGAAAAGTTTAATTTTAGGAGACAGATTAAAAGCCTGGACCAAATTTAAATAGACTGGTGTAAATTAATATGTGTGTAACTGGTTTTGAACATATGGAAAATTTTAAATATGTTCTGATCTCATCTGAAATGATAACACAGTTGGAGATTGTATGGTTCTCCACTGCGTCTAAAACCAAAGTTATGGTGTTGTCGGAAACAAGTTGGCCTAAAAGGCCATTTTTTAAAAAGTGGCTTGCCATTGTTAGTAAGTGGAATATTAAACCTAGTATTTTTTTTTAGCTCAGCTATTCGTAGCAGCATTCCAAAAATATCTATCTTCAACATCGCTAGCTATCATGCTAATACTCATTTTGTGTGCATTAGATATTTGTTCAAAGTTTAAGGTCAAGACGAATTTACATTTGATTTTAACTGCGATTTTTCATATTTGTAAAATCCAGATGATTAGTGGCAAGGGTTTATACCTGACCATGGATTTGTCTGTCCTTGTCTCTATCCAAATAATGTTTTTGTATAATTCAAACATTTCTACCAACAAAGGCATGATGCATTTTACAACCAGGATCTGACAAAACAATAATATGACTGTACCTATATGAGCTAAAACTGAGATTCTCATATGTTGTATGTTTTAAGGCGTATAGTATCTTCCTGTTGATTATCAGTCCATTGGTATTATTTTCATTGCAAGTATTGCCAACCCAGATGTCAAACTACTGATGCAGTATCTCCCTATGTCACCACAGTGCTCTCACAATGGTGAATGGTATGCAATCCAATGTGTTGACTTATTGTAATCAAGAACAAAGGTAAATGCCTAAATCAGTATGATACATAGCCTGAAGAGGCACTTGGATGTAGTTGTGTCCCCATAACATTGCTGTTGTTATTTTCAAGTGTCGAAGATGTAGGTGAAAGACACGCAGGCAAAATAATCAGTGGTGATTTGCAGCAGTACATCCTACAGCCAATGATGGACAGAATTAATATCGATCTTGGTTGCAAAGATAATTTGTTGCATCGAATGGCTAGATTATTCTTTTTTGATCACCCATGGCTCTGTTGTTATTCCCTTGGAAATAATCAACATTGCTAAGTGAGAATGATTTGCAGAAATACATGTTTCAATGAGCACCATATAAAAATAAGGCAGTGCAAGTGAAAAATAGGAGAATTCTGAAAATCATGTTATAAACACCTTGGGAAAAATAATTTACTGCAATATTTTTCTGGTGGCAATTTCCTTTGGCCAAATTATCTTGACTCAACCTCTACAGCTCTTATATTAAATATCAGACTTCATTGATGTGCAATTATGAACAGATTACAATAGCAAAGGAAGAACTATAATGGACATGGATAGAGACAAAAAGGGTAAAAATAAAAGGCCTATAAACAGTTAATATAGAGGATACAAAAAATTTCACTGCTGATACAATTTGTTACCTTTCAAACAGAGTGAACTAATTATTTTAATTCAGAATGCAGCATTAGGGTTGGTGTTTAATATGAAAAGCCAATCTAATGAATGTTGGTGGTGGTCTTCTTGCAAAAAAAAATTAGCATAAATTTCATATGTGACAGACTATGCATATCAAGTAAGAAAACTGATGATATAATCTATTATTTACACAGCTATATGGATTAGTATGTTCAAATATATTACTTGTGAATAATTATGTTCTTCTTAGGCAGTCCCTCGAGATCAAAGATGACTTAATTTCAGTTCAGTTTGATGGTTGATGAGATAGCTGATAAGTACAATGCATAATCTACAGTCTATGTTACACGTGGGAAAGGTGGTTTCACATGTGGTGAAAGGTTTGGTGAATGGTTTGTTTGGAGATTTGTTTAGAAATGCTTTGACATCGCCTCTCTGTGTTCCTGACAGAAGTCTCACAAACTGTTCAATTCCTTCACAAATGAATCCTTCCCATTTTGTTTGGTCAGTAGATGGGGACTGTGGGAGTTGACAGACATAGTTACTGTCTTTAATGACACTTCGAGGACACCCTTTTCTCCTGTGAATCTCCTGTTGTGAATGAGCTCTGAGAAGAACAATTATTTCAGGAGTCTCATGTCAGGCATATAAATGGCATGTCTCACCCAGTGGAACTGCTTCTGAATGAATAGTGCAATATCATGCCAGTCTGGTCCAAGATTGCCACACAAGTCATAGCAGTCTCACTCATTTGGAGGCATGCCCAGCTGGGTAGGAATAAACAAGTGTCACCATCTACTCTTGACACCTCATACTCACTCTATCTCTGCTACTGTACCCAACTCCCATCAAGTCTCATGATCTATCACTCTCACTGTTGCCCACAACACCTTCCCCACTTCCCCTCACCACCGCCAAGTCTGACACCACTAACGTTGCATGCCCTCTGTGCTGCCTACTCACTGATTTAGGACATTTCTCCACCTGCACCAAGAGTAATAGCTATGCCACCCATTTTCAACTGGTGGAGAAATAATCTCTCTCATTCCACAAAAAAAAGCCCAAAATCAGATAGAAAGACTCAAGATGGGTGTGGGGCTGCCATTCATTCAGCTCCTCATCCCTTATGTGTGGAGGATCCTGACTCTGACTTACCCGAGCAGGTCTGGACCGCTGTCAGAAGCTGCTTGTGACTTTCTGTGCCAGCATCGTCCGAGTGAAGCTATCCCCATTGACTGGACTAAGGCCTGCTGACAGGTATCACAAGCTTCCTGGCTTTCTGCTGGCAATATATGGTGTGACAAGAACAGTGATATGAGCCTGGTATCTCTGCCTGAAGCAAAGTGCAAAAGGTCAAGGCAGAGATGCTGTAACCACCCAGCTGGGTTCGGAGAGAGTGGACACTGTAAGAATGAAGAGACCTGAGTAAAATCCAGAGATGTTGCCTGGTCCAGTTCTTGAGCTCAGTGCATGTCTCTGAGTGAAGTGTGCTTTCTGCAGCGTTACAATGATCATTACTGGTGCAGCCAAGGTGCAGTATTAAAGTGCAAAATCTGTAAATGTATCAGAGATGTTCCATAAGGATTCTTAGAGGCTGGCACATGTAAGGTGTATGTAATGTCCATGGATATTGAGTGCGCGTGGCCAGTGTTCAAGGAACAAGCCCAAGATATTGGTGACCAGAGCCCAAGGAGCTTGCCTGAGATGGTACTGTCCAATATGGAAGTCCTTTGGAGCAAGCACTGAGTTGAACCTACAACGAACCTATATTAGTTTCCATGTAAAGATTTCCCAACTTTGTTTGCCAAGTTTGATAAGATCCGAAACGGAATGTTTAAGTGGCAAAACAGACTGGTCAATGTGTTTAACAAGCAATAATGGGTACCAATTGGGAACTGGCCGCTGCCTGGTGAGAATCTCGCCATACCATAGAGAAAAGCGAGTACAATGCAGCGAGATGATCTCAACATCTAGATGGGCCTCCCCTAACATCTTACCTGATTCTGTCACCCACTTCAGCCATGGACCATGCTGCTCAGAACCTGGAAGGATAGCTGGTTAGTTCTGGTGGGTCTTTTGCCAGAGTTGGGGCCCAGGGTGAGGAAGTCCCTGCTGGCGATTCAAGGGCTGGCAGCTTCAAAACCTGATAGCGCCACAGTGGAGTTCATGCCTCCTGCCAAAACATCACCCATGGACTTGTTTGGATTGGGGTAGAGGGGAGGGGGTGGGGAGTTGTGGTTGAGGAGGGATGAATATAAAAGTTGAAGACAAGGCCAGGGAGAGGCTGTCAGCAGCAGCTCATGACACAATCTCCTGTCATTCAATCATGAACAGGTTACTGTAGATCAGGAGACCAGCAACCATCCCCTTAAACAAAATGGCAACCTTCCAATTTTAATCTTCAATCAACTAGCAGGTAATCACCTTTAACATCGCAATGCAATGTTTCAGTTCTTCTTACGTTGCTGTTGCTGATGAAATTTTAATTTATACGTTGGAAACTGCACCATACTCCCAGGAGTTGGTGATAATTAACTATTTTGCCGTTGCCGTTTTGCTGCACTTTCAGTTTAAGTCCTTGTTCTGATGATGTGCTGGGCTTAGAATTATGTCTGAGGAGGTGGTCATTGTAATAAAATCCAAATCTTTGAGTAATGGTGTGTGATGCAGCATATCAGTCAATCCTTGTCACAGAAAATGATTAGACTTCAGATCTTAGCAGTGCTGCACTGAATATGTTTTCAGGTTAATAAACTATTATTGGCCAACTTGAAATTCTCATAATCTTTGAACTGCCAGAACAAAATGTAATGCTGTGAGCTATTGACTTGCAGAGTCTCAGCAGAACAGACAATGTGAGTCTGTAAATGAGAAAAAGTATCAGCACTTCAGACACAATGTGTGGAATCTTAAAGGGTCTGAATGGCAGCAGTAAGCTGCCAGTTCAGGGGGATTATGGTTTGTTGAACACCTTATGAACATCGCAAATCACCTGATTTAATATTCTGCATCTGATCTTTTGCAGATTGTGCTCCCATAATTTCTAAACCTAATGCTGCCACTAAAGGCTCAGTGTCCAAGTTTGTGGGGAGGTGCAGGAGGCAGCCTTATTGATGTTCCTTCTGAGGACAAGAATACTGAGGAGGTGGCCTCTGGCAGGCCAGTAGGTTCCTCTGCCGAGGTCATGAACGTCCTGCTGGTGCTGGCATGACACATGGGAGAAAAGTTGTCATGGCCAGTGGTTAGAAGTGGTGTGCAATGAATGAGTCTTACAGTGAGGTTACTGTGAGGGTTGCTTTGGGATGAAGAGTGGCACTTATTCAGTTGGCAAGATATGGGTGGGTTAATATACACACAAGAGCTTGGTCTTCTCCCATGAGGGCCAGGGTTGTCTCCTCATAGAGGCTGAGGTGTCTGAAGTCAAGCAGCTCTCCACCCGTCCTAGCTGTTTCTGCATTACTGTGGGCTGTTTTCTCTTGTAATGGGAGAAAGGGAGGAATTGTGCGAGCTAAATTTGGGTGACACGGCTGTTAGTGCTGGTTGGTGCATGAGGTAGAAGTTGGCGTGGTGTTCTGAAGGCATGTGCAGTCAGCACATTAGTGTGTGAGGTTGAAGGGGGTTTCTGGTAATAAATTGATGGAAGATGTTGCAGGCAACAGTGTAAGTGTCACAGCAGAGCCTTTGTGGGAGGTGGGTGCAGTGGCAGAGATAGAATGTGAGGTAGCAGAGAGACATGTGCAGTGCCTAGCCTGGCACAGCGGAGGAGGTTATTGACCTTATTGTCACGCTGCCGGCCATTCCTCTGCATTATGGAGACAGCACTAATCTGCCTGTTGAATTAAGTTCAGGCTGCTCGTGTCTGATGGTGTGGTCCGCACTGCTGATCCTCCAGGAGGAAGAGATCCCTCCTCTGCACCATCCCATCCTCCAGGACCTACAGTTCCCTGTCAGGGAATTGTGGTGCCATCTACACCTTCTCTAACATCACTGAACAGGGTGGCTTCCAAATGTTCTGACGAAGGCTCACTAAAACCAAAATGTTTCTCTCTCCCAAGATGCAGCCAGACCTGCTGAGTTCCTCCAGGAATTTCTGCTTTTGTTTCAAAATGTTGGTGTTCTTCCTGGTGTACCTTTGAATATGGCGGTTTCAGAAATGCTGGCCTTTCAGTTGGTATCCAGAGCGTGTCAAGTTATTTGAGCTATAGTGCATGAGAAGATGGGACCAGAATCATGTGAGAGGGACTCCATAGGGTTGGGTTAGATAGTAATAAGGCAATTTTATGGTAAGATATGGCAAGAAATCTCCTGTTGCAATAAAATCTCCAAAAACCTTGTCATAACTGGCACCAAGATGTAAAACATAAGATTCAGTTGAACCATTTATTAGAATCTCTGCAGTTTAAATTAGAAGTGGCTGGGTTGGAGGTGGGGTTTAGGCAGGGGATAGGGAGTGGTGGTGAAGAAACACACACACCAACAAAGAAAGAAATGAAGTGTAAAAGTGGCTGGGTGGAGAGCTGAAGGCGTTTAACTGATAGAAGTGATAATAGTGCAAGACAATAGAAGACACAATTGAGAGAAATGTGAGAAATAAAAGGAATGTAAATGAGACAAAAGATTTAGAGACAGTGTGAATGATAAGAGTAGCTTAGCTAAAGTGGAGGAACAGCATGAAATCCGGGCTCTGGGGATTTATTGGAAGGAGAGATCAGTTAACAACTTTTTTCAAGATAACAAGGTTGCACAGATGACCCCACCTTGTGGTGTACAAATGGGGGCATTCCTAGCCCAAATACCCACTGGACACAGGGTATGATTAATTCATAGGAAGCTAAAGCATTCCAACTATTCTTGATAACAAGCATGGGGCTGGATGAACACAGCAGGTCAAGCAGCATCATAGGAGCAG
>JAHRHZ010000069.1:21819047-21851499 GCA_024137785.1 Ginglymostoma cirratum | reverse complement strand
CCATTTCTGATGAAGGGTCTAGGCCCGAAACGTCAAGTTTTCCTGCTCCTATGATGCTGCTTGGCCTGCTGTGTTCATCCAGCCCCACGCCTTGTTATCTTGGAAAGAATGTTTATTGTGCCTGGCTCTTTATATTCTCTATGAGAATCTGTTTCCTATTTTTACCTCTGACTTTGGTAGCTACATGGACAATGAACGCTGGATCCACCCCTTCACTCTTTTGGGTGAGTCCAGAACTAAGGGACACCATTATAAAATCCCTTTAGGAAAGAGATGAGGGGATCTTTCTTCTCTTGTGGAGTTAAAAGTTATTGCGGATTGATGGGAATGTGGAATTTGGAACAAAAACAGTTCAGCTATGATATTGTTGAATGGTGGAGCAAACTTAGATGACCGAATGGCTGATTTCTGCTCTTAATTTGTGTCTTTGTAATTCCAGTGAGTAAGGGTCTGGAAGGGTTAACACTGGTCTTAAGCACCATGTATTATGACTACATCAAATGGACTTGTAGGATCGCAGATAAATAAGCTCCAACATGCAGGTCCTCCTCATAGTCTCTAAATAACGCCCATCATATCTATTTAACATGTAACAATCAATAAACTATTTGCTCAATACAAGGGCTACTTCTAGTTAGACGGAATGGCTTTCTTCTAGCACAATAGCAAGACCTGTGGTTCCCAACACTTAGAGAGGATTGTGGCAGCAGTCTACCACATGGTGAGATGCAGATTTGGTTTAGCATATACAATACTTCTACTTCCACATTTTCAGTGTACAGAGAAATACTCTGTTTGAAAGAGTCAATCAAGTTTATTTTTCTTTGGATAGGCCTACTCAATTCTGTGTTGTGTTTCTGATTGACGCATGGACCTCATCTCATTATGTCATTGTTCCGAGATATCTGATCAGCATGAAGACAACAGAAAGCCCCTGCTTTGTAACAATCCACTCTGTAAGTTTCAAATGGTATAAATACTGTGGTCTTCTGCATAAGAAAGATGTTGGCTATTACCTAGTTAATGGGTAATTGCATGCACATATGAATATTATCTAAATATTAATTGAAGTGTGTAGATTATGGAACTGGTATGAAAACCTTTGATGTCTATATGATGACATTTGCGATGGACAAATGAAAATAATGTATGCATGTTAAATTGATGCTTTCTTTCCTCAGGATAAGTGTTTCAAATAATTGCTCTTAACATGTAGCATTGCATCTGTCCCTTGCTTGATACGTATGGGTACTGTTAATTGCCTCATTTGATGGAGGTCTCCTGTGGTGGCTTGGAAGCTTGGTGATGTGGTAACCTTCATTGCTGCAGCAACAGCAGATGGCATGGACCTATGATAGCCTGTTTTTTGATGCAAAAGTAATAAAGACATATATCATTGGCCATATCTTGGTAAGGTGCAAGTGTGAGGGACAATAAATCCTGTTCCTTGGTTCAGGATGGTAGCAGACGAAATGCCTCAAGTGTTGGTGCATCAGTTTTTTTTTCTGATATAATCATCTTTCTCATCCAGATCATGGAGCACCTTTGCAAGCAACTAAGGAAATTTATTGTCATCACTGTTGGCTAATGGCAGTAGCAACATTACTGAGGTATAGAGGGGAAATAACCCTGCATTTATACAGTACATTTTGCAACCTCAGGGCACCTTAAATATTTCACAGCCAATTGATTACTTGGAAGTATAATCACTGTTGTCATGCATGAAATTACAAGGGTCTTGCCAACAGAAAGTAACAAAAGGAACAAAGCCAAATTTATTTCAACTGTACAACACAGCAGCGTATACAACATGAATATTTTAATGAAGTGAGGTTTAAGATGCCTGGCTACAGGGTGCATGCCTTATGATAGACGTAGCATTATTATGGTGTTTTACTCCCTTTGGTTGCATAAAAAGGGAAAAAAAGACGTGAATTATCATTTACTTTTTTGGTTAACCATGTTACCAACTGTGTACACCACTGTTCTCATATCTTAGCAGTTCCTTATGTCCATCAGTCTCTGTGTATATATTGCGCAGATAGTTCATGAATTATGCTGTCTCTTAAATACATATTGTTATTGGCTGTTCATCTGAGTGTTGTTGTTTCACCAGAGAGTGTTGTTCCTGCGTCATTTGATGTGGCTTGAGTTGTGTTGCTGTGGACTTCTGGGTCTGATGGATAATGAGTGTTCTGGTTAGGTGTTGTGTTCATCTCTGCCTGATCAGCCACCTACAGTTGAGAAACAGTTTCTTGGGTGTATGTGTGTGTAGTTGTGACAGGATTTCTTGTCGTTCACATTAACTATTTCATGTGGCAGTAAAGTGACAACCGCTCCACATCCCTTGGCCTGATCGTTGAGATCGTTGAATGTTTGCACTCAGACTGGCTCTCCAATACTTAACTCTGGCAGTGTTACAGCAGGCTTATTGCTATGAATTTCGACATTACGATGTTTTGCCTTGATTTGTTTTCCCTCACACCTGTTATTATTTCTCATTTCGATAACGATTTTGCTATTGGATAAGCGTTTATGTGTGGTGCGACATCAGCCTTTGTATTGGATTACTTTCCAAGCCTTCACCAGGTGTACTTCTCCACTCAAGGATTACTGGTATTAGTCTGTGTGGATTTGCTCAATTTCTTTATGATTCATTTGGTGATTTTCATTCTTTTCATTTGACTGGGGAGAGTGTGGAAATGATGTGTGCTGTTGGATTTCCCAAACTTTCATGAATCAACTGAATTTTTTACTTGTGAACTGAGGGCCATTGTCGCTCATCATAATGTTGGGAATATGATACTGGCTAACATGTGCTTTTAGGTATTTGACAATCTAAGCAAAAGTCATTGAAGTCAACTGGGCAACTCCCAGTTGTCAGAATAAAAGTCTACTGTGAGAAGGTACTCAGTTCCTGTGAGTGTGAAGAGATCTACTCCCTGCTTCATTTGTAGTCTGTCGTGGTTATTTTTCTATTCACTTGTGAGATGTGGGTGCCACTGGCTGGCCAGCACTTATTGCCCATCCCTAATTGCTCTTGAGAAGGTGGTGGTGAGTTGCTACCTCTTGACCCATAATGCTCTTAGGAAAGGAATTCTAGAATTTTGAACCAGTGAAAGAATGGTGATTTTTCCAAGTCAGGATGGTGAGTGGTTGGAGGGGAACTTGCAAGTGGCAGTGTTCCCATGTATCTGCTGCCCTTGACTTTCTAAATGGAAGTAATCATGGGTTTGGAAGGTGCTGTCTCAGGTTCCTTGGTGAACTTCTGCAGTGCATCTTGCAGATAGTGCACAATGTTGTTTTTAAGTGTTGGTGGTGAAGGGATTGCTTGCTTGTGGATCTGGTGCCAATCAAGCGGACTGCTTTGTCCTGGATGGTTTCAAGTTTTTTTGAGTGTTCTTGGAGCTGCACCCATCCAGGCAAGTGGGGAGTATTTCATCACACTCTTGACTTGTGTCTTGTAGATGGTTGACAGGATTTGGGGAGTCAGAAGGTGAGCTAATAGCTACAGTACTCCTAGCCTCTGACCTGCTCTTGTAGCCACTGTGTTTATGTGGTGAGTCCAGTTGAGTTTCTTGCCAATGGTAACCCCCAGGACATTGATAGTGGGGGATTCAGTGATGGTAACAACACTGAATGCCAAGGGTTAAATTGTCTCTAATTGTAGATGGTCATTGCCTGGCATTTGTGTGGCACGAATGTTAGTTGCCACTTGTCAGCCCAAGCCTGAACATTGTCCAGATCTTGATGCATTTGAACACAGACTCCTTAAGTATCTGAGGAGTTGCGAATGGTGTGGTGCATTGGGCAATCATCAGCGAACATCCCTGCTTCTGACCTTATGATGGAGGGAAGCGGCTGAAGATGGTTGGGCCGAGGACACCACCCTGAGGAACTCCTGCAGAGACGTCCTGGAACTGAGAAGGCTGACTTCCAACAACCACAATCATCTGCCTATGTGCTAGGTGTGACTCCAGTCAACAGGGAGTTTCCCTCCAATACCTATTGATTCCAGTTTTGCTAGGGCTCTTTGACGCCACACTCGGTTGAATGTGGCCTTGATATGAAAGGCTGTCACTCTCACTTCACCTTTGGAATTCAGCTCTTTTGCCCATGTTTGAACCAAGGCTGTAATGAGGTCTAGAGCTGAGTGGCTCCAGCAGAACCTAAACTGGGTGTCACTGAGCAGGATATTGCTGAGCAGTTGCTGCTTGATAGCACCGTTGATGGCACCTTCCATCACTTTAATGATGGTCACAAGTTGGCAAATCGGGCGGTAATTGACTGGGTTGGATTTGTTCCTGCTTTTTGTGTGCAGGACATACCTGGGCAATTTTCCACATTGTTTGGTAGATGTGCGCTTTGTAAATGTATTGGAACAGCTTGGCTAGGGGAGTGAGAAGCTCTGGAGCATAAGTCTTGAGCAGTATTGCCCAACATTGTCAGGCCCATTTCCTTCGCAGTACCCAGTGTCTCCAACTGTTTCTTGATATCACATGGAATGAATCGAATTGGCTGAATGCTGGTATCTGTGATGCTGGGGACCACTGGAAGAGGCCGAGATGGATCATCCACTCGGCATTTCTGGCTGAAGATTTCTGCAAATGCTTCAGCCTTGTCTTTTGTGCTGATGTGCTGGGCTTTTCCATCACTGAGGATGGGGATATTTGTGGAGCCTCCTCCTATAGTGAATTGGTTAATTGTCCACCACCATTCCTGACTCGATGTAGCAGAACTGCAGAGCGTAAGTCATGTGTCATCAGTGGTTCTCTAACTTGCTTAGCTTAGTACTCATTACAAGACTGCACTGGCTGATGTGCTCCTTGATTTCATTGCTTGTGTTTAGCCCGTGGACCACATCTCATGCTTCGTTCAGATTTGACTCAGTTCATCGGTGGCTTGCATGCGTGTGTTTTCAGACCTCGCTTCTCAATTCTTTCAGGAAAGTGGCTGTATTCCCTTTGTATAACATGCAAAACTGGACTACTTGTGTGCCAATCAGCATAAGGAGCAAATGACAGACAGAATTTAGCAATCCCATAACCAATTAATCAGATCAGATCTTTTTGCTTTTGCAAGTTGTAGCAAAATTCCTTCAGTTGTTGGCATGGAGGAGTGAGGTCTCTTCAAGGCTTTGTTTAGATTCTTTGGGTCAATTCATACTCAGAACTTCCGAGTTTATTGTACTCCTACCATGCTGCTAACCCATTCCGTCAATTCTAGGTTTCTCTTTTCTTGTGCTTCTAACTTGTATTTCAGGCTGGCCTTGGGAGCAGCTGGGTTTTTCCTCAGCAGATGCTGAATTTGTCTCGTATTCTCATCTAGTTTGTGGTGATAGTCTCCTGGAGGACTTTCGAACCCTATGCACTTCTTTGCATTCATTTAGGATGTGTTTCATTGTAAATGATTTAGTGTGCTGCAACACATTGAAAATTTATTTCAGCACATTGCAGGTTTCCAATTCTAGGTTCAGACTTGCTCTGGCTGAGGTAACTGACATTTATTTGCTCACTACGATCTGGAACTTCAGTGTGGGCTCACAGAGTAATCTGGTCCTCTCAGCACATCATATAGCCTTAAACTTGCTTTTGCAGGCTTCATTTTCAGATTGCCATGATGAACCACTTTGACCACTCTGTGAAGGTCATGGTGCTCATGACACTCCAATGTCTATCTGACATTTAATGTTGACCCGATATTGTCCTTCTGCAGTGCTCATTCCAACAGCTACTAAGCACGCCTCATCTATTGACTTTACTTAACCAACCTGTTGTATGATTTACATTGATTCAGAGGAATTTTCAGCCATCTTCTCTCTAGTAGCATCTATACCTTCTTGTTTTTTATTTAGCTATATGCTTGTGTGTAAAAGGATTCAGCTTTGTGTAGTCTCAACACTGGTTTCCCCACACTGGACGTGCTTTCTTCTTTATTGCACGATGACTTCTGCAGTACTTGCATCTCGCCTTTTTTCAGTGAATATTCTGCTCTGTGTGCCTGGATGATCTGTCAGTATAATGAAGGACCTGGTCTGTCCTGCCATGAATATGCAGCAGCTGTTGATTCACAACCCCAGCATTTCTGTACAGATTATGCTCTCCTGCGTCTAAGTGTGTTTTTTTCTCAGCAGCTATGCTTTCAATTTATGATCCTTTATTCCTAATACAATCCTGCCTCATCTTGCTGTGCACAAATTCACAGGTTTCTGTGAGCTTGTTTAATGATATGACATATTGGTCATTGGGCTCTTCTTCATCATGTTCCCTCGTATTGAATATCTACTGCTCATATTTACTGTTTATTTGGGGCGCAAAGCCTGCCTTCAAAGCTTTTAAAATTTCTGCGCAGTGATTTTGTT
Source organism: Ginglymostoma cirratum (assembly GCA_024137785.1). Classification (NCBI taxonomy): domain Eukaryota; kingdom Metazoa; phylum Chordata; class Chondrichthyes; order Orectolobiformes; family Ginglymostomatidae; genus Ginglymostoma; species Ginglymostoma cirratum. The sequence goes on along the minus strand of JAHRHZ010000069.1, from coordinate 21,845,138 downwards.
TCTGCTTTTCAGGGAGTAGTGGTGTGGAATATATTTTGAAGCAGTCTTTTTCCAGTAGAGAGGTAGCACCTTGTACTTGTTTTGTTTTGCTGATCAAATGTAACCATTCCATAATTCTGTCATTGTCCACTAAAATTCCCCATTTTGGTTTCGTACCCACCAATCATTTGAACAGGAGCTTTGTACAAGGAAAGGCTACAGCTATTTTGCTGAAGCAATGTTTTCACATCATCTTCATCTTATTTCCTTCAGAGGGGAAGCTCACAGCTTTACAGCTGTGTTTTTTTTGTTTCAGGCTGGATACTCGCCAGTTCTGACACCATATTTCAAGTGTACAACACAGCACTGTGTGCAGCACAAGGACTTGGTTGAAGTGAAGCTTAAGATGTCTGCCTGCAGTGTGTATGTTGCATGGTAGAGATCACATGACTATGGCAGACTAGGACAGACATTTTACATGATTGCATTGCAATAGAAAATAAACAATTTCATTCCTCAGCAACTGAAGCTCATGCAGGGAACGATATACTGAAGCAAAAGGTGGAGAAAAACGTTTCTCATTGTAACCACGTTTTAGTAATTTAACGAGCTGGCGGAACAAATGATTGTAACCATTCAATTTGACCAAGTTTAGTATGCAGGTGAAGCAATGTCAAAATGCTCGAAATCTAATTTATGTAATTTTCAGTCCTCTAATGAGACTTCTCTTGAGCTTCCCACAAACCCCTGAACTTCCTTTGCTACAAAATGCTTCAGGTTACATGACTACTGGCCCAGTTTTATAAAACCATCACGCCTAGGCTGAATCTTTATACCAGGAGAACGGAATTACAAAGTTGTCTCTATATTTATAGAACACTGTGCATTATAGACAATGAAGTATAACTTTAATTACATGGCATTGAATATGCTGCAGGTTACAGAAGTTTTTATTGTTCATTTGTTATGTTATCCAAACTACATCTAAATGGTGTTTTAAAGTTAGCGAGTTATAAAAAGAGACATCTAATGGCAAGGGCTGGTAATGTGTGGATTTCCCATGCACTTTGTCATAGCATAATTCAACTTCTTCAATCTCTCCTGTGATAAATTCCTATTCTTGGCACTAAGTGATAAGAGCAAATTAAAGTAACTCCAAGGGAAGAAGGTACAGCAGTTACTCTACTGTTGTCCTATTGTATCAGAGATAAAATGTACTGCAGATGCTGGAGAATCCGAGATAACAAGCATGGGGCTGGATGAACACAGCAGGTCAAGCAGCATCATAGGAGCAGGAAAACTTGACATTTCGGGCCTAAACCCTTCATCCGAAACGTCAAGTTTTCCTGCTCCTATGATGCTGCTTGACCTGCTGTGTTCATCCAGCCCCATGCTTGTTACCTCTGCTGTCCTATTGTTCCCAGTTCAATTGTAAGTTTGACATCTTCTCAGACAGGGAATGGTTCATGATTTCTGAAAATGAAAATGCAGCAGTATACATTAAATTTAAAATGAAACATTTTAGAAGAGAAACACACATAAAAAGGAAAATGTGAGAGATGATGAAACTTAGAAAACTGGATTGGTGTCAGCTTTTAGTTTTAAATTGACAGGATATGTACGAAATATATCAACAATTTGAGGCCTCATTTGAACTTTCAGGTCACATTTATAATTCCTTATAATTCAGCTCACCTAATCTGATGGGGAGAAGATATTGTGTTATATTCTACTGTATGAGTATGTCAGTATATCTTTAAAAGACATTCTCATGATATCATTACTTCACCACAGCATGTTACCAGGGGCTATAAGGTTCCTAGATTCCACCGGAACTTGAAGCCACTTGAAGCATCACATGCTGATGGATAAATGCTTCCTCTATGTAATCAAATAGCTTAATGTTAGACCAGGCACAGAAGTGCCTGTGTTAATTATACATATTAGTGACGAGCTTCAGTTTGATTTGTCAATAATCTGCTAACCACACTTTGTTCTTATGTTGTGAGAGACAGAAAAAACATTGCTGTATCGGGATAAGATAGCCTACTAAAGGAAAAATGTACATCATGGTGGCAGTAGTGGCTGTATATAAAGGAAAGACTCCAAGATATCGGTGGTGGATGTTTGAAAACCGAATTGAAGATCAACTAGACAATAGTAAAGAGTTCGGACAATCAGCAACATTGGCTATTGTGCCTGGAAAACTAGATAGGCAAAGCCAGAAGACAAAGCTAATTTGTTTCTGGTAAAAATCTATCTGGTGAGATTATGAGTGCTGTAAATATCTGTTTAAATTGCAGCTGCATCTTTTAAAAGTTGGGGACAGTAGGAACTGCCGATGCTGGAGAATCTGAGATAACAAGGTGTAGAGCTGGATGAACACTGCAGGCCAGGCAGCATCAGAGGAGCAGGAAAGCTGATGTTTCGGGTCTGGACGCTTCTTCAGAAAATTGAAGTTGCATTCATTGCTGCCAGGCTCATCTCAGATGCCACTGGGAAGTGGAGATTGTCAACAATCAATCATAAAGTAGCCTTCAGACTCTCTGATGTCTTCTTAAATATCTTACTGGAATGAGAGAGGGAGAGATGTTCAATCAACCTGCGATGAAAGGAAAAGTACTAAGTCCTGAAACCAGCAGGTTGGAGAAAAGTGCTGGAGATGCTCAATTCCAGGGACATTGCTCACAGGAATCAGCGTCAATGCAGAAAACATTTAAATGTCTGAACAAGAGCAGGAAGAAAGAGCAGAAATCTCAATTTCTCCACCTCTCTCAATAACAGCCAGCAGTAGCCTTTCTGCTGTCTCAAAACATTGAATAATTCTCTCCTCTGCATCAAACCCATCACTGTCGATCACATTATATTACACTAGAGTTCAGGAAGCAGCTATCAATAGGACAGCAGGAGATATCAGATCATGTGACACTCATCATGTAGAATTTACTCTGCAGGACTCACAGGGTTCTCTTCCTGCTCTGTATATAATGTATATAGTTTAATGAACGGTTCTGGTTACCAAAACCTGCTCCACGTCCATCTGCAAGCACACATACAATGTGCACCACGTCTCTTTTTTATTCCACATACAGACATGATGTCTTCACTGCAGCCAATATCAGCATTCTATTGCAGCATGGTAGTAAGTGAAAAACCAGAAACTCCTTAACTCGTCACATGAGGACCTCAATTGGCAGCAGACGAGGAGGATAGACCTGGGGCCTTCCTGCCTTGGAATAAAGTCTGCTGGAGGGGAGAAGGCAGTGGGGTTTGGATCTACTATCAACTCGCCTCATTAAGGGATTTTATCACAAGCACAGGGTTCTGGCCATTGTGACAGCTGCACGTGAAAGTGGTGCATAGTTACATGACTCCTTTGTGATACAAGACTGATTCTTGGGATGGCAGGACTGATGGATAAACAGAGATTGGAACAGTTAGGACTATATTCTCTGGCATTTGGAAGAATTAGGGAGGATTGCATAGGAGCCTATAAAACTCCATCAGGACTGGACAGAGTAAATGTAGGGAGGATGCCCGAATTGACCAGGGAATCTAGAACTAAGGTTCACAGTGTAAGGATATCAGGTTCACCTTTTAAGTCTGAGATGGGGAGAAATGTCTTCACCCAGAGAGTGGCAAGCCCATGGAATTCTCTGTCACAGAAAGTGGTTGAGGCCAGAACGTTGAATGTTTTTAGGAAGCAGTTAGATGTAGTTCTTAGCCACTAAAGGGATCAAAGGATATGGGCAGAGGTGGGAACCAGGGTACTGGGACGGAGCAAAAACAAAGTTGCTGGAAAAGCTCAGCAGGTCTGGCAGCATCTGTGAAGGAAAAAATGGAGTTAACGTTTCAGGTCCGGTGACCCTTCCTCAGAACTGATGGTGGCTGGGAAAACGTCAGTTTATATGCAGAAAATAGGGAGGTGGGTAGGGTAGGGAGAAAATGATAGGATAGAGCCCAAAGAGAGAGAAAGACAGTTGGATAGACAAAGGAGTTGATAACGTTCAGGCTGGGAGGGTGAATAGTTGTTAATGGGGACTGTTAGTGACTAACAACAGGGGGTGTGTAATGTCAGGCTATGTGGTAACAAGGCCTGTTGTTTGGGGTAGGGGGCTGAGATATGGGAGAGTTTAGTCCCTGAAATTATTGAACTCAATATTGATTCCAGAGGGCTGTAGGGTCCCCAAGCGGAAAATGAGGTGTTATTCCTCCAGCTTGTGTTGGGCTTTGCTGGAACACTGCAGCAAGCCATGACAGAGATGTTGGCCAGGGAGCAGGGTGGTGCATTAAAGTGGCAGGCAACAGGTAGTTCAGGGTTTCTTTTGTGAGCAGAACATAGATGTTCTGCAAAGCGGTTGCCAAGTCTACACTTCATTTCCCCCATGTAGAGGAGACCATATTGCAAGCAGTGAATGCAGTGGACTAGATTCTGGGAAGTGCAGGTGAAGTGTTGCTTCACCTGGAAGGTATGTTTGGGCCCTTAGGCCTGGGGAGGGAGGGGGTAAATGGGCAGGTGTTGCACCTTCGCTGGTTGCAGGGGAAGGTGCCATAGGGCAGTGGGGGGATGTTGGGGGTGAAGGAAGTGTGGACCAGGGTGTCCTGGAGGGAACAGTCCCTGCAGAAGGCAGACAAGGGAGGGGAGGGAAATATGTGTCTGGAGGTGGCAGAAATGGCATCTGATGATCTTCTGGATGCGGATGCTGGTGGGATAGTAGGTAAGGATAAGGGGAACTCTATTGCTGTTGCTGGAGGGAAGGGAAGGAGTGAGGGCAGAAATACGGGAGATGGTTCGGACCTGGTTGAGGGCCCTGTCGACAACGAAGATGGAGATTAGCCATGATCGTATTGAATGGTGGAGTAGGCCCACGGGGCTGAGTGGCCTACTCCTACTCCTATCTTCTATGTTTCAATGTTTCTAATGTCCAATTGGGCTGTCAGGTATCGTGGATACCCAAGAAATATGTTAATAAAACAGTGGTGAACGGGAAGCAGATGGTAATGGGAGGTTAGTCCATATCTCACATTGTATGTACAATAAAATTTTAACCTTAAATACAAATATAATGTTCTGAAATAGGTTCTGTCAGAACAAGAAATGATTGAAAGACGTCAAGAAGCCTCTCTTTACAACATATGGTCAGCTAGACATGAACAATTTTTCTTGAAGAGAGTGGCAGGTCTTTGTCTAATGTGTAGAATCTATTTCCAGAATTGCTTTTTGTATTGCCAGAACATTATTTTGATTCTTCAGCTTTGCTAGAGATAACCCTGAAATCAAATTAATTCATAGCTATGTCCATACTTACACTGAGCAAAATGAATTTTAAGTATTAGCTGTCAGATGTGTTGGGCTCAGTAAAATGTTAGTGGTTAATAATTTATCAGTCTCAGTCACGTGAATCCTACAAAAGTTGTTCAATATATTTTTACGGAACAGCTGTCTAGTATAAAGGGCAGATCTGCTTTGTGCAGTATGCCAATGTAAAGAGCTTGCAGAAATGCAGAGAAAGGAGATAAATAGTGATATTGTGCAACATATCCACATTTTAGACAATAAAAGTAACTGAACCTAAATGAATATCAAGATAAAGCAACACACTACAAAATTATATGTAAACCAGAGGGGGTTGTAATTTTTGTTTGCTTTGATTCTGCAGAATTCATCATGGACCCTTTTCATTTTCAATTAAATTTTAGAACTGAGAAGAAAAAAAACTGAGGGGTTGTTGTAAAAGAGTGACTCTGTAATGTTCAGAGTCATTCATACTTTGTATATCCGTGTCCAAGTCAGTCCGGCATCCAGAGAGGCCAATGGTTGAGTACGAACTGTTCTGCAGGTGTCATCAGCAAGTCAAATCTGTCTGACCAGATTCTTTGAAAATAAAGAAGGTTTCAGATTTATTTCTTTACAACTTAAATCATTTTAAGACATAGATTGGTCTGGCATGTTGGAAGCGTTTTTCCAGTACTTGTAATAGAGCAACATTGGATCACAGATATTGTCAGCATAAATCAATTGTAAACCAGCCCTAACTATATCAGTAATAATGGTGTCTGTGCAAATGTATTGTCTGGATTGTCCTGAAGCAACCTTTACTCCCATGGCTTCATCTTTGTTCTTGAACAATTTTCTCATTTAATCTCTTCAGTCTGCAATATAAGTAGAAGCATCAGACAAGTTATCTAATTTTGTGTTGAAACTAATGGTTTTAAAACCGACTGATTAGACATTGTGAATTCTCAACATGGAAATACCCTGCAGCCCAACGGTATCAATGTGGATTTCATAAGCTTCAAAATCTCCCCTCCCCCGACCACATCCCAAAACCAGCCCAGCTCATCCCCGCCTCCCTAACCTGTTCTTCCTCCCACCTATCCCCTCCTCCCACCTCAAGCCACACCCCCATCTCCTATCTACTAACCTCATCCCGCCCCCTTGACCTGTCGGCCCTCCCTGGACTGACCTATCTCCTCCCTACCTCCCCACCTAGACTCACCTTTACTGGCTCCATCCCCACCTCTTTGACTTGTCTGTCTCCTCTTCACCTACCCTCTCCTCTATCCATCTTCTATCCGCCTCCCCCTTTCTCCCTATTTATTTCAGAACCCTCTTCCCCTCCCCCATTTCTGATGAAGGGTCTAGGCCCAAAACGTCAAGCTTTCCTGCTCCTATGATGCTGCTTGGCCTGCTGTGTTCATCCAGCTCCACACCTTGTTATCTCAGACATCCAGTGACTTCAGTTCACTATTGGCTGCAAAGGGTTTCCATGTTGCTCCGCACTAAGCTTCTCAGGGCACAATCCATGAGCTCCTGCCACACACACCCCTTGTCCTTGGACATTGGACTCTGAAACGTATGAACCTCTCCCAACTATCATGGCACCTCTCTGAATGCTTGCAGGCTACTTAAGATGCACAGACTTACATTGCAGGGTGCACCAGCAACTAGCATTGAAAGACTGCAACAGGGAGTCTTTGTGTGCAGCGACAGACACCCAGCTTACAGGCTGAACCAGGCTACACCTCAGGTGCATGTTCGCAGCCTCCATGACTTGCCTTGTCATGTCAGTTAGAGTAGTCAGTCAATCAGACAGCTTGCAGAGTGTGCAGAGGACTCTGAAACCTTGCAGAGGAACATAGATACATTGAGTGAGTGGGCAAAGGTCTGGCAGATGGAATACAATGTAAATAAATGTGAAGTCATACATGTTGGTAGGAGTAATAGTAAAAAGGATTATTACTTGAAAGGTAAAAAGTTGCAGCATGCTGCTATACAGAGGGACCTGGGTGTCCTTATGTATGAATCACAGAAGGTTGGTCCGCAGGTACAACAAGTATTTAGGAAGACAAATGGAATTTTGTCCTTCATTGCTAAAGGGATTGAGTTTAAAAGCAGAGAGGTTATGTTGCAGCTGTACAAGGTGCTGGTGAGACCACACCTGGAGTACTTTGTGCAGTTTTGGTCTCCTTACTTGAAAAAGGATATACTGGCACTGGAGGGGGTGCAGAGGAGGTTCACTAGGTTGATTCCGGAGTTAAGGGGGTTGGCTTATGAGGAGAGACTGAGTAGATTGGGATTATATTCATTGGAATTCAGAAGATTGAGGGGGGATCTTATAGAAACATATAAAATTATAAAGGGAATAGATAAAATAGAAATAGAGAGGATGTTTCCACTGGCAGGTGAGGCTAGGACAAGAGGGCATAGCCTCAAGATTAGAGGGAGCAGATTTAGGACTGAATTGAGAAGGAACTTCTTCACCCAGAGGGTTGTTAATCTACGGAATTCCTTGCCCAGTGAAGTAGTTGACGCTACTTCAGTAAACGTTTTTGAAGCTAAGGTTTTTTTTTTGAACAATAAAGGAATTAAGGGATACGGTGAGAGTGCGGGTAAGTGGGTCTAAGTCTACGAAAAGATCAGCCATGATCTTATTGAATGGTGGAGCAGGCTTGAAGGTCCGGACGGCCTACTCCTGCTCCTAGTTCTTATGTTCTTATGTTTGCCTTGTTGGCCAGCAGTTTTCAGCCAAGAGGCATATGGCTGTGGGCTGCATCAATTTGCACCATGTTTCTGCAGCAAATACACCACATGTGCAGCAAGCAGGCAGCCACGTATCAATGTTGTAGAAGATAGGCCTTTAGCAAAGTCCATGGAGATACCTGTCAGCCAAAGGGTCCCAGCACAGTGAGTCAAGGGCAACCTCCCATCCCAGTCTAAGGGATTGGCCACAGTCAGGTGTTTGGTTGGAGTATTTTTGATCAGGGGATCTCTGCCCCTGCAGTCCGGGGAGTGGCTCATGGTCAGACCTGTAGCTCCATAAAAGCCAGTTGGGGCTAAGAGCTAATGTGGTGTCTGGGCATTTCTTGTCTGGGGCTGTCTACATAGGTTGCTGAAGGGAATGGGTCACAGTCAAAATGTTGGGTCTGTCGACGGAAACAAAGATGAAAGAGAGTTTGGAGTGGTGGGGAGGGGCAGTGGGTAGCTTAATGGGGGTTGCTGCTACAGGGAGAAGATTCGAGAGCTATTCTTCAGAATTGGTGCTGCAGACTGCAAGGAAAACGGGGGATGACAATTGTGAAGGAATGTAACTTTACTTGTAAGGGGGTGTTATGGCAAAGCATGGATGAAAAGGGGATCATGCAGGATGGGGATTTATCCATGGTCAGAAGCATTCTAAATTTAAGGGATAGGGTTGGGGACCAATGTATGACCATACGCAACATGGTTACTTCATATGTCAAGAGCTTGGGGTGGGGTGGGGAATGGGGTGCAGAAGATGGTAAGATGGAGGCTAATGTAGATGGGTTAGATAGGGATCTGGGGAACGAGTTGGGGGGCAGGAGGGGTGATGGGGATGGGGCTGGGCGGGCTTTAGAGTTCACAGAAAAGTCTATTAAATCAGGGATTTGGATGTTCAGGACTTTGCTGACAGGTAGAGGCAGAGAGGTGCTGAAAATCACTGGCTGAAAAGAGCTTGCTGTCACCTTCCATTGTGCTGGAAATTGAAAGTACGTTTTTGTTTTATTCATTCACAGGATGTGGGCATCACTGGCTAGGTCAGCATTTATTGCCCGTCTCTAATTTCCACGACGGCAGTTAACAGTCAACTACTTCTGTGGGTCTGGAGTCACACTTACATCATATCCGGTAAGGATGGCATCTACGAGGAGGATAATGGTTGTGACAGGGTGTTTGTCTCAACCTGTGAGGGAGGAGCTGCAGAACCCATTGATGTGAGGACCTTTAAAGGGGAACAACATTCTACACTGACACTTGCAGTGAACAGGACTGGCTTCCTGTGTGTGTGAACCTATTTATGAACAATTCTTTGTTACAGTGGTAGATGCCTGTTCCAGGCCTCTAGCTTTCTTCTCTTGTTTAATTTTAATTCTTATACGCATTCCCCTGACGACTTAGTTTCAAACCTTGCCCAAAGTATCATTTAACCATCCCACATGAACATTTGTCACAGCACTTTGAAATTCTCCTCCTGCCCCAGAACTGGTTCCAATGCCGTACAGATTCAAAACCCTACAGTATTTTTGCAGCCATTTGACTTGCATTTTGTATTCAACATGGGCAATAATTCAGGTCTTTGTAAGTGTTCTCACTAGCTCCTGCAGCTCTGAGTGTCGGACTTCAACAGATTTGCTTGAGGCAGTTGCAGAGGTGCCATCTATACTTTGCTGTACTCTCACCTGCCTGTCACTTGTCACAATCCTGCGCAGTCCTTCTCCCTTCGGTACCATTGAGATATACTGCGACAAAGTATTGGGTTTAAATCAGTTTGACTGTGGGATACATACAGAGGACTCCTACCCTGCCATATGGCCACCCATTTATTATTCTCCTCAATCCTCTGTGTCTATGGGATAACCATCTCCTAGAATGTGGCTGCAAGAAATTCTCAGCCCTTCAAAGGTCCTTCCAATGACTGTGCAGCTATTCCTCAACTACAGGAACCCTCAGCCCAAGGTCGAACGATTAGAGCCCACCTGCTGCACATTGCCCAATCCTTTTGTTTAAACAACATTGCTTTCGATCTAATTAATTAATCTGATTATTTACCTCTTTACGGTTGCCCTGTGGTTTCAAAGCTCTTAGCACTGACCCTTCCCCCGGAGCAAATTCCTGTTCTCACTAGAACCCCACTGCCTCTCTGTTCAGAAAGCCATTTTGTTCAGTAGATTCTCCCTATTCTGTGTGCATTGCTTCATATTGGGAAAGTAAAATTAATCACTTTATTATTGATGGAACAATTATTTCTCCTAATGCAGAGTCCATGGATCGCATTATTCAAAAGGGTGAGATTTATACAGAAGTGAACTGAGAGAAAATAAAGCAGTCAGGGTTTCTATTCCTGTTCACTGAACCTTCCTTAAAGATGAATGGATCAATTGTTCATTTAATAACTGAAATATCCAAAGCACAAACAAAGCTCAGAGTCAGAGAAGCATCATTAACACATGAGTCTGTTCACATCAATGCACACTTCCTTATATATTATGTGCTACCACATTTGTCAGTGTCTGGATTTAATTTTTAAAATATTGCAACTCTGGGCTGATTGTACTGAAGTTTGAATATTTTGACTGCTAGGTTTCCATTGAAGCTAAAAGCATTCTGAACTGCTTTATCAGCCTCGAGGAATGTCTGCAGTGTATAATGAATTGGTTTCAGTATGTGACCCTAACCTTTTCAATATTTAATTGTGTCAGTTTGCACTGAAACCGGTCTTCACTGAAAAATCATCTTCAAAAATTTAACAGCAATAGTTGCACTGCTGAGACAGAGAAACAGAACATGTGTATCCACTTCCACTCTTCCAACAAAAAGCAAGAACCTTTCATTTTGTAGCACTGTATTTCAGCAGCCAAGCCTCATGTTTGTTAATTGAGGCACTGTTTATCAATTCATATAAATGCTGAAGCCTTTACATAAATTTAAGGCAACAAATGCTTGTAATTGAGTACTCTTCAAAATAGTGGAGGCTGGGGTTTTGGAGCATAGGGGGAGGTGCCATAGACAATTCTGGTGGTTGTGGTGGGGGTGTGGATTTGGCTAGTACAAAACAAGAGAAATCATTCCTCCCCCTTCAGTTTTGTTTCCTTTTATCCTGAGCCCGCTTACTCATAAAGAGACATAAATCCAAGGAATATAACCTCCCTCGTACCTCAGTCAATTGTTTATTCTTTGTGTCCAATCCTCGGCAGTGAATTCTGATGGAATGTTTAACCACAGAAACATCATTCACAAGCTTGATCCTCTTCTTATCTGTCATCTGTATGCTTTTCAGAGAGTATCGATGCTAAGTATCAGGAGTTAGCATTTTGGAAAGTTTACTTTGTTCCCTTATTCATGGCTGAAGTTAGTTTAGGGTCCTTGCTGCAAGCTTAGTTGGCAGTGGCTACAATCAGCATGCATAATTTAAAATATGGGTTACTGTACATTACTCATCACCTCTTCTCATTCAATCAATGATAATGCCCTGCATTTTATGGTCAGTAGTAAACTAATGGTGCTTGTCATTCAGTACATTTACTGTCTACTTGTCCACAGCCTGTGTGTGAGCTTTTACATTGGAACTCTAGTGAGGCGCTCCCCTGTGTGAAGAGGAAAAGAGAAAGTGTGTTTTCTTAACCAACCAGACTGAGGAATCCTTATTAAGACACATGGTCCAGAATTGCACACCGGGTGGCGGGGTGACAGCTGCAGAGTTACAAGAGAGTGACCAACACTGTCTGTGCAGCAAGCATGAGTGACAATCCTAACTCTCAATGTGAATGCATACCGATAGTTAAGTCTGCGTTGTGTGTGGAAGGTCGTAGCTGGGGGAATGGATAAATAGTCTGTGCATATCCACAATGTCAACTCAAGGAAACTGAGCACCCTGTTTGACTTCCAGCAGATTGGACATGAGGGTAAGAAAGGTTGGATACCAGAGCAGAAGCATCGTGACACAGACAAGAGGAGCATTACAACTTATGGGAACTCTCTTAAGGGGCTGATGCCTCCAGGTAGGACCTCAATGTTTCCCACTATCTTTGCTGGAGAAAATGTTTCACAATTCCCATGAGAGCAGGGAGGCTAGTAAGATAGAGCGAATAATGATGACGCTATAGCTTTAAGGAGTGTGGTTTGTCGCAGCTTTTCCATGAAGAAAGGTTGAGACAGAGGTGCCAAGCATTCCACTCAAAGCCAATAACCTAAACAGCTTGTGAGGCTTTGGTTTTGTTTTAAAATGTTGGAGCAATAGAAGCACCCTGAATGAGTAAGTTCAAGCTCCCACAGAACCAGGATTTTTACTTTTAGCTTTCTGCAGTTGCTGGGGTCTTGAAGCTGGATGTGGAAGCTCTTATTCCTCTCTCTGTTACAGCTAAAAACTGGGGTTTGCTTCCTACTGAAGAGTCAAGCTCAGTAGCACAGAAAAGGGATGCTGTGTATTTGTGCAGACCGATAAGATATAGGGTTGACACTGATCTCAATCAGGCAATGCTGATACAAGGGAGGAATGAAATGCTCTTAACATAGAAGAATGCCCCTTGAAGGCAGATAAGGAGCTACGTGCACCATGCACTCATCACAGGGTATACCCTGCACATCTGGCCAAGTATAACATTAATAGAGGAAAGTTTTGCCACTGATCAAGATTCTTTCAAAATGCTGCGACCCTCATTGCCTCAGATAGTTAAAGGCTCTCTGCTATGGTCACACAGTCTAGATTATCAGTCAAGATCAGCATCAAGATCAGCAGTCATAGACAGCACCTTCCAAATCCATGACTCACTTCCATCTAGAAGGACAAGGTCAGCAGGTACATGGACCACCACCATCTGCACGTGCATCTCCAAGGCACTCACCACCATGATTTGGAAAAATGTTGTCATTTCTTCACTGTCACTGAGTCTAAATCCTGGAATTCCCTCCTCGTGGCATTGCTGGTCTAACTACACCACATGGACTGCAGTGTTTCAAGAAGGAAGCTCACCACCACCTTCTCAAGGGCAACTAGGGATGGGCAATAAGCAAAGCTCACATCCCATGAGTAAATGAAAAAGATCTTATTTGGGCTTTGTGAGAAAGCGGGAAAGCTGTTGAAATTATTCCTCATCCAGCTTTTTAATGATTGATGTCGGGCATCATGAAATCAAGGACTGAGTCTAACATCAGACGATTGCAGGACTGGGTCTAAAATCAGATGATTGGAGATTGAGAATGAGAGTTGTCTGAATGGCAAGCATAAAGTTCTGCCTACAGAGCAGGATCTTTCGAACCTGAATCAGGGCAGAGTGGAGGTGGGAAAGCAAAAAGAAAACCATGCTGGCTACCTATGTGTGTCCCTAACTTTCATGACCGGGGAGAGTTGGGAGAAAAGGGGACAGTGAAGAAACTGAATTCAGAACCCCTTGTTAATTGGGCATGCTGAGGGACTTGGGGAGCACAGCATTCATAAATCTGCACAGTTAACCAGTTGCAACCTGGTGGGAACAAGGATGTCAGCAATACACAGCTTTATTTAGTCCAAAAATATGGCAGTTTGGACCAAAACAATCTGAGCAACAATTACATGTTTAAAAACAACCTTTATTCTCCCAATCCCAGCTCTCAGCTCTCCAATTCTGGACCTCTTTCAGGATGAAGATCGTCTCATTCATTTTAACCCATGCATTGACAGCAGCCATAGCAATGGTGCTAAACCATGGCTGACTTCAGGCAAGGTGTTTCATGGGAATGTTGGAGATGGAGGCAGGCTTACAACCCAGAGTCAAACCTACCTCCTGTTTCCTGCCTCCACATAGAAAGTAAACCCAGCCAACACTGTCTGAACAGGAAATGTAAATTAGAACATTTCATTCAATTCCACATCACACACAGAAAGCAAATAGAATGAGGGAAAGAAGATGAGATTATGAGAGAGACAAAAGATGTAGAAAGAAAAGGCAAAAAGATAATACTTTTATTTAATGTTTTCACTTAAATCTCCAGCTATCATTAAAATCTGATGGAATGGGCTCTACATTTCTAAAACTTAAGTTTCAGTGTGAGGGCAGTTGTGTGAAAGTAATTGAGATTTAACACACTATTGAAAATGTAATTGTACTTCCACGGACAAATGTTTTGATGTTTTCTGGTGGCTAAGTTTTGTAATTTCTTGAATTCCCTTAATTTCACTACAGACGTTTCCGGAGACAAGATATGACTGCAAACCTTCTGGAGCACAGGGAAACTCAGATAGCAGCTTCCCAATTTCCACATTTAACTGTGTGTGTAGATACAAACAAATTGGTGTCCAAATTATTCCTTAACAATGACATGTATTAACGGTATAATTTTTCTTCTTTATGCAAAATCTAGGCCATTTCTCATTGCTTGTATGTCACAGCTATTGAGTTCTGTGGAATAAAGTGCAATTTAATAGCAGTTTACAAACATACGTAATCTATATATATCCCAGCACAAAAAAGAAAGCACCAGAAAGGTATGAAATCTTGAAAAAATGCCTTGTAAGAATGAAATCAAATTGCCGAACACGACAAGTTTCAGTTCATGCCTACACCAGCCTTTCAGCGTAGTGACTATATTCGTGTTTCTTTTGAGGTCACAGTATTTTGTTCTGCTTTGCATCTCAGCTGGCTATATTCATCAGAATTACCAAATGCTTTTGGTGCTTAAATGAATAGCAACACATCAGGATGTGATAGGCCAATTGAAAAATATGAAAAATCTGCAAATTTGCACCCTTCATAACAATGCAATTTTCACTCAGGGAGGCAGAAAGTAAAATCCCAACAACAGAAGCTAACTCAAATCCAAAGCTGTCTTCAATATTCTCAACTATTTCAGGAGAAGTAATTAGAGTGAAAGATTGTTTTGTCATTTACTAGTCTGATGGAAAACATGTATGCAGCATACCCTTTCAATAAATTATGGTTGTCAGTTCGATAGAAGGTTACCCTCATTGCATTTTCATTTATGCCACTGGCAGCTTTCAGATATAAACTGGTGCAGCGTCCCAGAAATATATATTCCTGCTTTATGGAGTACATTATTCTGCAACTTTCTTCTAATATCTCAGCAGTAAATGGAAACTATATACAGTTTCTTTGTAACCATTGATTCCTGGTTGTTTACTATTTATGGTAATCAATGCATCTGTACTGATTGCAAACATTTGTATGATGGAATCATTTTCTACTCCATGAAGATTAAAGTGCTGCATGAATAATTATATTCTTTCCAAATTTGCATGCCAACTATCCCAGTAGATGTTGCTTACAAACATGATCTCGGAAAGCTAATGTCTATGAAAATCCCATAAAACAGACTACACAGACTGCAGCAGTTCAAGAAGTTTGCGTGTCACCATCTTTACAAGTGCTGTTAAGCACTGGCAGTAAATGTTTGCCTAACCAATGACACCAATATCCTGCGAAAGGATAAATTTTATGAGACAAAAACAGAAGGCATTGGCTGCTTTATACATATTTTCTTTTCAATTATCGTGAATCACAACATTGTCTTTTTACTTATATTTTCTTCTGCTGCATTGACACACTGAGCTGGATTTACACCCTCTCGGTAGATGGTTCAAATTGGGAAATTTCCTGACTCAGCAGACTTCACTTGGTTTAAAGAGCCTCTTTAGACTCTGAAAGGGCAGGGCAGGATACAGCCACATTCGACAAGCTCAGAAGTAGAGGGTTGCAGGGACTGGCGAGTACTGAGGCAAGCTGGGTTCCCTGAGGCTTTTCGCTGTTGTAAGAAACTGCTAGGCCCTCACATTTCACACCCTACACTCCTTCTGCCTCATGGTCCCTCGATGCTTACCCATGTCCTACACTCAGCCACCATGCCAGCTCAGAATCCTTCTGCCACCTTCTGAGCCACTCATTGATGATCCACCAATCTAACAATCTAGCACTGCTGTCACTCATACACAATAGGTCATGAGAAAATACTCATTCAGCAAGCTCATCCATGTCTCCTCTTACAAAAACAGAGTAGAAACTCAGACCCTTGCATCAAAGACAGCTAATACCTCAACAGTCTGTTCAAACTTTCAATCAAACTGTAAACTGCAGGAACTACATCTGAGATCATTGTAGTTTTTTTTATAAAACAGCCAAGTATTCATAATAATAAGCTAGCAGCCCTTGGGAAAAGTCAACAAATAAATGTTTTGAAACTGCACATAAAGATATTAATGCTTTTTCTTACCTACACCAGATGGCCTGTAATTTAAAGCACTCTAACACACAGTTGCTGTTGACCCACTCTGGCGAAGATGGCGGCTGTTAACTCGGTTCCTGTGAGGGCAACATCCTGATATGAGGCCACCAGATTAAACACCGTAAAGGTATTTTCTCCCAGCCCAGGCCCAGCGACAGGGTGACTTCCAGCGGCCCGGAATGGTGATTTAGGCCTGGCATGGTGGTCTTGTCCCGGTTTGGAGATCTTGTCTTGGTGTGGGGGTCTTCTTTGGAAGCTTCTGGGTATTCCATCAGCCCTTGTGAAGGCCTAGTCCCAATGCAGAGGTCTGATTTTGGCGTGGAGTTCTTGTTCTTGCTTTGGTGGTGGCTTCTGGGTCTTCCAGCTGCCCAGTGTGGAGGTCTTGTCTTGACACAGGGGGGCAGAATTCGCCCAGCATAGTGGTTTCGGCCCAGTTTTCCAGCGTATCCCGCACTCAAGAGCCATTAATTTAACTGTGATGAATTTTTACTATTTTTTCTTCGTATTTATGATTTCTGTCATTAAATTAGGAGGTGTAGTATGGTGACTTAAAAAACTTTTTACTGTACTTTTTTTTATCAAATACACATGACAATAAGTCGCTAGTTTATTCTATTCTTAATGTTTTAACTTCACTGACAGCTGCAGCTTGTTTCTTAAGGTTAATAGGCAGAGGAATATTCAGATCGTGATACTTAAACAGGCTCTATCCTCATTTCAAAAATGGTTGCATCTACTCCATCAATTTGAGACTCCAAGAAGCGGGTAAACTGGCCAATGTTTGAACTCAGCTCTGAATTCAAAGGCCCTGCTGGGTTCCTGTCTCATAACCTTGTGATTGATGCTCAACTTCTGCCTGCTGGCAAAAATTGTATCTGTTGGGAAATTGTGGCAAGCTTTTTAAATCCAGGTCCCTCCAAGATTTTTTGAAGTCCACAGGCTCCAGACTCTAGACCAGGTTTAGCGGTTAAAATAACAGTGCCAGTCTTCCCATTGAAAGTCAGTTAATAATGTGAAACTGATCTTTTTATATGGCGGATATGAACTAAATTCACCCACAGAATGTAAAGTCTTAGCTGGTTCATTGTCACTATCCCCTTGACAACATCTCAGGCTTTAAAACTTAACTACTGAAGGTGTAGTGTCTCTTTATTTCAAATCTGCTGGTGGATAGATTTAAAATGTGTGTGTATGTCTGTGTGTGTGTCTCTGTGTGTGTGTGTCTGTGTGTGTGTGTGTATACTGTTAGTTTAGTTGGCTCGATGGATAGCATATGGTTCAGAATACCAACAGCATGGATTTGATTTCTATTCTTACAGAGAACAGTTGGGACTGCATGCACTGCCGCTGAAAGTAGAAGACAATAGCAAATGACCACTGTCAAAATCTGACAAGAAAATAGCTTATTTGAGTCATCAGCAAACAATGATCCAAAGATCTGTATTTGGACACAGTGTACATTTTAAAATGATGAAACTCTAATTTGTTTTTAATTCCTTTTGTCTCTCTTTTGCTCTTTTAATTTGTTCTGTTAGTCCCTTTTCTTATTTCTCTTTCCAGATTTGATTTGTCATTAAATTCACTTGACCTTTCACAATCAGTTTCACAATCTTTCAATCTGATTAGTTAAAGAAATCTACTGTTGTTAATCATGTTCACTCAATTCCCAGATGCATGGCTTCCCTCTTTGTGCTGTGATCAGTTCATACTTTCAGTAAACTGTCAAACAAAATCTAGCTTTACAGGTGGAAATCTATCTCATGACATGCATAAGGTGTCCTGCTAAACAAATTATAGTCCAAACTGCTTGACAAAATCCTTAATTATTTGTGAAAACTGTGTTAGACTATTCATGAGACTAATTTATTTTTCTCATTTTTGCAAGCATGAATACAACACCCATTAATCTTGCACATGCTCACTATTTTTATTCATTTTTTAGCATTATTGTAAAGTGCACCTAAAACTGAGGTTTTTTTAATGTCTCTAATCTTGTCCCTTTCCCTGTGCTTGTTGTATTTTTCACTGTTTCTCTATTATGGTACATATTCATCCTGCTTTCTAGAGCATTTACAAAATAGCACTGTCACAGAAATGACTTCATGGAATTGCGGGGACAATAACGTGTAGTGTAATGTGCAGGGTATTGTGTCCCTGGCTGCCCCGTTGTTGCAATAGATGTTCTTAACCAAACTCTACAGTAGTTGAGGGTGGAGATAAGGAAAAAGAGAAGAAAGCAAATAATAGGAAACTAGGCAAGAGAAGGAGAGAGAGAAATATTTTAAAAAAGGGAGCAAAGAAAAAGCAGGAAAAGTATTCCTACACAACTGCCAAGGGTGTACAATGTTTACCCAAGAGGTGTGTCTCTCTTGTACCTCAATGATGCATTTGTCGCTTTGAAAATAGAATCTCCCATTCATCAGGACATTCCCAAATGGCCCATGTGCAATCTGAAGAACACGGGGCCAAAAGAAAAGTGATGGTGTTTTAATTATTCCAGCATTGGTATTGATTACCACGAAGCAGTATTAAACACTTTAACCATGTCTTTTACAATGAAGCTTATCTGCATTTCAGCCCAACACAAAAGGAGCTAGTATGTTTGAGGGAAGTGAAGGCTGATGGGGGAACATCTGGTCGTGAATTTCTAGTTGTTCTAAAGTGTAATTACATTTGGATAAAATATAAGTTCAATTAGGCACCATCATTGCAAAAATTAAATTTTACTTGATTTAATTTTTCATACCATAAGACTGTTGGGGATAATCTTTGCATAAACTGCCGCTGAATAATTGCAACAGAAAACAATTCTATAAAAAAAACCCATGACTACTGCAGTTATTCATGACAAGAATGCATAAAAACATTCAACAGCAACTTCATATTCATGACTGGAATGGATTTGATCAATCAATTTGTTCAACCAAAGTGTTTGATTCACTAAATCACGAGGCTCAGTGGATTGTTCTGCAGAGATTTGGATATCCAAGGAACTTCTTCAAAATCTGAATGTGGCTGGAGTGGGAGTTCTGAAACAGACACCTTCAGGGTTAGGAACAAAAACAGAAGTTGCTGGAAAAGCTCAGTAGGTCTGGCAGCATCTGTGAAGAAAAAAAATCAGAGTTAACTTTTCGGGTCTGGTGTCACTTCTTTGGAACTCTGAACTCAGAACAGCGTGGAAACAGGCCCTTTGGCCCAAACTGGTCTGTGGCAACCAAAATATCCATCCACGCTAAGCCCATTTCCCTGCACTTGGCCCATATCCTTCTAAACCTTTCCTGTCCATGTATCTGTCCAAATGCCTTTTAAGAGTAGTTAATGTACCCACCTCAACCACTTCCGCTAGCATCTCATTCCATATGTGTATCACCCTCTGTGTAAAAAAGTTGGCCCTCAGGTTCCCATTTATTCTTTCCCCTCTTACTTTAAACTGATGCCTTCTCATTCTGAATTCACCAGCTCTGGGAAAAAGATTAAGTGCATTCACTATGTCCATGCCTCTCATGATCTTATACACTTCTACAAGATCCCACTCCCATGCCCCCCTTCCCCCCCACCCCCAGTCTCCTATGCTCTAAAGAAAAATGTCCTTGCTTGTCCAACCTCCCCTATAACTCAGTAACTTGAGTCCTGGCAACATCCTTGTAAATTTCTTCTGCACTCTTTCCACTTTAATAATATCCTTCCTATAGAAAGTTGACCAAAACTGAACACAATACTCCTAGTGTAGCCTCAACAACGTCATGTACAACTGCATCATAACTTCACAAATTCTATGCCCAATGCCCTGACTGATGAAGACCAGTGTGCCAAAAGCCTTCTTCACTGTCCTGCCAACTTGTGACTCCACTTTCAGAGAACCATGCACCTGAACTCCACGGTCCCTCTGTTCCACTACACTCCTTAAGATTCTATCATTTACCATGAAACTCCTACTTGAATTTGAGTTTCCAAAATGCAACACCTCATACTTATCTATATTAAATTCCATTTACCTTTTCTTGGCCCACTTTCACAGCTGATCAAGATCCTGCTGCATTTCTAATAACCTTCCTCACTGTCCAAGATGCTGTCTATTTTAGTGTCATCTGCAACCTTACTAATCGTGCCTTGTGCATTCTCATCCAAATCATTGATATGGATATCAAACAGCACCGGGCCGAGCACTGTCCCCAAGGCACACCACTAGTCACAGGCCTCCAGTCAGACAAGCATCCTTCCACTATTACCCTCTGCTTACTACCATCAAGCAATTGTATATTCAGTTTGCCAGCTGTCCCTGGATTCCATGTGATCTAACCTTCCAGAGCAGCCTACCATGTGAAACCTTATCAAAAGCCTTACTGAAATCCATATAGACTTCGTCTACTGCCTTGCCTTCATCAACCTTCCTGGTCACTTCATCGAAGAACCTCTAACAAATTGTGAGGCATGATCTCCCGCACACAAAGCCGTGCTGACTACTCTTCATCAAACCCTGTCTCTCTCAATACATGTATATCTTGTCCCACAGAATCTTCTCAAGTAACTTACCAACAAGAGATGTTAAGCTCACTGGTCTATAATTCCCAGGTTTTGCCATGCAGCCTTTCTTGAATAAGAGCACAACATTCGCTACCCTCCAATATTCTAGGGCCTCACCCATGGCTAACGATGATGCAAATATATCAGCCAGGGCCCCCGCAATTCCTTCCCTAGCCTCTTGAAGGGTTCTTGGATATATCTGGTCAGGACCAGGAGATTTATCTACCTTCGTACATTCAAATACTTTCAACACCTCCTGTACTGTGGTATGGACTGTCCCCAGGATATCGCCATGAACTTCCCCAAGTTCCCAAGTCTTCATGTCTTTGTCCACTGTAAACACAGAGGAGAACAATTCATTGAGGACCTCACCCATCTCTTAACATTCCACACATACATGTTCACTTTGATCCTTGAGGAGTCCTATTCTTTCTCTAGTTTATTCTTTTTCCTTTAACATACTTAAATAATCTCTTTGGATTCACCCTAATCTTCTCAGCCAAAGCTATCTCATGCCCCCTTTTTCACCCCTTGATTTCCTTCTTCAGTAAACTCCTGTACCCCTTATATAGCTACAGGGATTCCCTTGATCCCAGCCGCCTACTGCTGAGCCATGCCACCTTCTTTTTTCTGATCATAGCCTCAATATCTCTTGTCATCCAGGATTCCCCACTCCTGCCAACCTTGCCCTTCACCCTCACAAGAGCATAAAGATCTTCAGCTCTAGCTATCACACTTTTAAAGGCGTCCACTTGCTGGAGGTCCCTTTGCCTACGAACAAACTATTCCAATCAACCCCTGCAAGCTCCTGTCTAATTCCATCAAAATTTGCCTTGCCCCAATTTAGAACTTGAACCTCTGGACCAGTTTTGTCTCTTTCCATAACTATTTTAAAATTTAATGGAACTATGGGCGCTTGTCCCAAAGTGCTCCCTCACTGTCACCTTAGACACCTGTCCTGCCCTATTTCCCAAGAGTAGGTTAAATTTAGCCACTTCGCGAGTAGGACCCTTTATATATTGCTTAAGGAAACTTTCCTGAACACATTTAACTAACTGCACCCCATCTAAGCCCTTAAAACTCTTCTAACTCAGGGAGCCAATGGGTGAATTTCAGAAAGATAAAGTTTTGCACAATAGTGAGCATGAGTTAATAAAGAAAATTTCAAAGCAATAAATTGATCCTTTAACTTATGGAGTAGCTTAATAAATATGGCCATTAAACAAGTGCTAAATTGCAGATCCTTTTTTCACATTTTGATTAAGAAGCAAAGCTGAAGAGACCCCAAAAGCCCAAAGTCTTGATCAGGACAGTTGGGGTTGGGGGAGCAGTGCGTATGTAAGGAGTTGGGTTTGACTAACATTGACCTTGCTTTTGCCTGTGGGGGCATTCACTCTGAGCTGGCCTTAGTGGAATTCACATGACAGTGGGAGTAGGAAGTGGGTTATCCTTCAGCCAGAGTGTTTGCTCCTTTGAAAATAACAAATGATGGAGATCACAGCAGGTCAGACAACACCTATGGAGACAGAGCAAGCTAATGTTTGGAGTCTAGATGACACCTCATTAGAGCTGGCTTCACCAACTCTGGTGGAGAGTTATCTGGACTCAAAATGTTAGATCACTCTCTCTCCATGGATGCTGCCTGACACACTGTGATTTCCAGCATCTGTTGTTTTCTGTACAGATTCCAGTATCTGCAGTAATTTGCTCCTGTGCATTTGCTCCTTTCCCTGCTTGCTTTGTGCGCTATATTTTGGGGAGGAGGATGAGGGGGACAGTGGGTATGTGTCTTGCTCTTTCCTCAGACTCACACACCACACACACACACACACACACACACACACACACACACACACGTATGCACGCGTGCACGCACGCGCGCTCACACACACACAAACACAAACACACACACACACACAGACTCTCTCCTCATGCAAACCCGTTCCCTTTTACTTCATCCCACACACAGAGTCTCTCTTTCACTGCCCAGTGACTCGCACACTTTCTTGCTTTCTTTTCCTCCCATGCAGTCTCTTTCAGCACCTGCCACATACATACTCTTATTGTTTGGAGATAGTAGGAACTGCCGATGCTGGAGAATCTGAGATAACAAGGTGTAGAGCTGGATGAACACAGCAGGCCAAGCAGCCTCAGAGGAGCAGGAAAGGCAATTGCTTTCTGAAGATGTTGCCTGGCCTGCTGTGTTCATCCAGCTGTCCACCTTGTACTCTCATTATTTGCCAGCTACGCATCCTCTCTCCCACCCACTGTCTCCAGTGCACCTTCTCTCCCACCACCTCCTGCACACACTGTCTTTTTTTCACTGAGCTACCTTCCACATTCTCTCTCATACACACATGCACAATGTGTACAGGCTTGGAGACCCACTCTGCCATCTTGAATACAGTCCTACAGGGGATTGGTGCTTGTTCGTGAAGGAGGAGTGTCGTTTTCCGATGACTTGCTCCCAGTTTTGACACATCAAGTAGCCTGTCTCATGCAGCAGTCTGACTCAGCTCAGCACAGCACAGTAGACTTGTCACCACTCCCAGTGTCAAGATCTCAGGTCAAATAAGATAAAGATGTTCACACAGCTCGTTACTGTAACCTCTGTCTACAACAGATTTGCCAACCACTCTCAGGTTCTTCAACGCTGCACAAGAGAGACTGAACTTATCCTTGAATGTTGCCAAAGCAAAATTCATATCAACTCAAAGATGATCAGTCAAATATTCCACCTCCCATATCTGTTGAAGGAGAGACTCTGGAAGATGTTAAACACTTCCTCTCCCGCGGCAGTCACCGTTGGCAAAGAGATTCAATACTGTATCAGCTGTGTCAACTCGACTTTCTACAAACTGTACTAAGTAACTGAGAACAAAAACCTCAGCAATTAAAGCAAAATCAATAACAATGGACTGGTGACTGGGACCAGACAGCTGACAAGCATTTCCCCAGACATGTCCTGTTTTCCCATCTGTCAAATGGTCAGTGTTCCCAAGGAGAACAAAGAAAACGATCGAAAGAAACTCACCTTGAACCACGGCAGCACCAACCTTAATGATGTGGAGGAGCTTGCAACAAATCATTCAACAATGATAATCCTTTGAATGAGTAGCATCCCACCATATTAACCAATATGTTAATGATGAAGCATATTGGCAGCAGGAAAAAGAAAGAAAAGGAAGCAGATCCTGTACTCTAAATTCCATCACCTATAGGGATGTCTTGCCTCATGTAGCAAAGATCTGCTAGTCGAGAATAATCCTGTTTAGTCACATCAAGCCTCTGGCAGAAATTTGCAACTCAAATCGAGGGACAGCCAGTGACAGCCAACAGCTTTGCTCAAGTGGCTCAGATTTCATGTGTCCTCCACATGAAATGCATGGGGTTAGGAGCAACAAAATAGTTTTTCAGAAGGACTGGAAAGTATTGGCCCAAAACGTGTTTTTGCAAGCTATTATGTGTTGCCTCTTATTGGACTTCCCTTTGCTGGATGTCTGAGATGGAAGCAATGCAGTACTGTCCACAGGCATATGGATTGCGAGTGAACACAGCAACCCACTGTTCATCTCCTTTACCAATCAGATCAACACAATGTGCAATTACTGGTGCAGGAACTGACAACCATGTTTAAATTAGAGTGAGTGAACTCATCGTTAAATAAGGCAGAGAAAGAGCAATAAAGAGAGAGATAGAATGATTGGATTCAGTGAGAAGGCAGAAAGGAGAAATATTTGAGAAAGACCATTTATGCAAAATATTGTTACATTAAAATGGCAGTGAGTCCCTCTGACTCAGAAGCTCCAGATTCCAGTCCCATTCCAAGACTTGATGGTCATGGATGGTGCATTCTGAACAAGGACAACAGCCTGATATCAACCTAGAATAACCTTCCAAAAGCTCACAGCAGGCAGTTGGAGTGTTGGTGTATCCTGGTTAGACAGAACCAGATGGTAGCTGCAGCACGATAGCCTTTCCATATTAAAAGAACGCACAGGCAGATTCTAGCCATGGATCATACGTACTCAGTAACAGATATTCTCTTGTCTCAACACACTGCCGAAAGGCAACATTCAGTTCAATAGAGATAAAAGGTACTGCAGATGCTGGAGAATCCGAGATAACAAGCATGGGGCTGGATGAACACAGCAGGTCAAGCAGCATCATAGGAGCAGGAAAACTTGACGTTTCGGGCCTAAACCCTTTCTGATGAAGGGTTTAGGCCCGAAGCATCAAGTTTTCCTGCTCCTATGATTCAGTTCAATAGGGCAGTTTTCAGATTTGATTTCTCTGATTTAAAAGTTATTATAAATATACCTTGCAATTTTCTGGTGGTTATATTGTGTGCATCTCTCAATTTGATTGCCTTGTTGTTCACCGTCATCAGTGATATTGGTTGATTGGTTCACAGAATTGCTTTCAAATGAACGTGAATGCACCACAACATTATCAGCTGATTCAGTAATGTTTATGGAAATGTTTTGCATTTGTGTTTTGAAGTCAGATTTTATATCCTTCATCCTCAAAAACCACATACTTTTAATATAATGGAAGGATATACTAACAAAAGAAACAAGAGCAGGGACTGACTATCGAGACTACTCTGCCATTCAATATGATCATGATTGACCTGCTCTTAGCCTGAACTCCACCACCTTCGTTAAGGACAGCAAACATTTCCACAGTAATCCAGGGGTTGTCTCTCCATTGCCCTGATGGTTGTAACAAGCCTTTCTCACTTTTATATGTCACCATGCTTGCAATAAAGGTCAGGTGCCTTCCTAACTACATCGTGTACCTGCAAGCTAAAGTTTTTTATTTCATGTCGAGGACACCCAGCTCTCTGTAGTGTAACATTCTTCAGTCTCTTTCCATTCAAATAATACTTTTTAAAAATTATTCCCATAGAAATGCATAACCACACATTTTCCCACATGATACTCCATGCCACAATTTTCCCTACTCATATAGTCAATCTGTATAACCTGTCTCTACATTCCTTTAAGCAATGAGTTACAAATATCCACCATTCCCTGAAAACACACTTCTTCAAATCCCCTCTAAACCTCCCGCAACCCACTGGAAATCTATGCCCCCTGGTTATTGACTCCTGTACGAAGTATAAATGTTTCACCCAATTTACCCAATCCACACCCTTCAGAAAGTTGTGCACCTCAAACAAAGCCCCCTCAGGCTTCCTTGCTCTTATCAAAACAACTCCCAGCCTGTGGCTTCCTCTACATCGGGGAAACCAAGCGCGGGCTTGGGGACCGCTTTGCAGAACACCTGCGCTCAGTTCGCAACAAACAACTGCACCTCCCAGTCGCGAACCATTTCAACTCCCCCTCCCA
>JAHRHZ010000069.1:21798394-21818947 GCA_024137785.1 Ginglymostoma cirratum | reverse complement strand
CCACCTATCCTCTCCTCTATCCATCCTCTATCCGCCTCCCCCTCTCTCCCTATTTATTTCAGAACCCTCTTCCCCTCCCCCATTTCTGATGAAGGGTTTAGGCCCGAAACGTCAAGTTTTCCTGCTCCTATGATGCTGCTTGACCTGCTGTGTTCATCCAGCCCCATGCTTGTTATCCCAGCCTATCTAGTCTCTCTTCATAGCTGAATCGCATCAACACAGGCAACATCCTGGGGCATCTCCTTTGTAATGTGAAAGAACTGCATAACCTGCTCCCTGTGATGGCTGACAGGAGGGAAGATCAGATCAAGATGAATCAAAACAAGCTGATTTCTAAGAGTTTAGTAATCACCTCTTAAGGGGTAAGAGCACACGAAAGCCCACCTCTGAAGTAGATGTGGCTGAAGCTGTTCTCTTTGAAGCCTTCCCAGACTCTGAGTTTCACTGAAGAAGCACTCCCTGTTCTGTTCAAGGTCTACACAGCAAAAGAAACCCCGGTGTTAAAAACACAAATTTGGTTTGCTTTCTCAGTTCATTCTCTCTTTGAGTATTTCATTCTCTCAACAGCCCCACTGGAGTTTCCCTACTGACAGTGGGTGAGTGGACCAATATTACATTCCTGACACCACCACTACTTGGCATTTAACTCCATCCCTCACCACTCCCCACACCTGATCCTACCCCAACTCCCCATCCCTGACACTCCACATTCCTAACTCCCACCTTGGCAACTGTAATTGCATAGTACAAATTATACAGTTGCAGTCTCTCTCATTCCCAAGTATATTTGCAGTAAACTATTGATTGCTGAGCTATAGAATCTCAGATAATATATTATGAATCTAATAACACATCTGTGGTTACAATAAAACAATTTGCTGTTGAAATTAAGCTCTATCACATGATGTTATGGCTTTTGTATTAAGAAATAACAGATTGTTGTAAGGATCTTATTTACAGTTTTCTTTATTGTCTGACAGTTTGGAAAACTCTTCTCGTGAAAAATGACAACTCTTGAGTCTGCATGAGTCAAGGAAGCAAAAATTTTATTTGACCATATATAACAGAAAATATCTGTTACCCATATAACACAGAGTTTGCAGCACACATTTTTAATTCCCAATTTCATGCAAACCTTTAGGCTGTTCATTTTCAGAGTGACCTAACCATCCTGTTCAGCCTTCAGTTTCCCTTCTCTCCAATGAATAGTACACTTATGCAGGTTGTTAATTATTACACCTGCTGGACTAACATACCCCAAAACTCATCTGGTCAAGTATTCCATCATTCTAGGAAGAAATTGAGCACAATGAGAACACTTTCATAGAGTTATACAGCATATAAACAGACCCTTCTGTCCAAATAGTGCACGTCTACCATAATCCCAAACTGAACTAGTCCCATTTGCCTGCATTTGGCCTATATCCCTCCAAACCTTTCCCATTCATGTACTTATCCAAATGCCTTTTAAACATTGTAACTGTACACGCATCCATCACTTCCCTGGTCCACAAATAAACCACTCTTTGTGTAAAAAAAGTGCCTCTCATGTTCTTTTAAAAACTTTTTCCTCTCACCTTAAAAATATGCCCCTTAGTTTTGAACTCACCCACCTTATGGAAAAGGGCCTTTGTTATTTGCCTTAACTCTGCTGTTAATGGCTTGATAAAGCTCAATAAGGTCACCCCTCAATCTCCTACACTCCAGTGGAAAAAGCCCCAATCTATCCAGCCTATCCTCATAATTCAAACCTTCCATTCCTGGCTACATCCTGGTAAGTCTTTTCTGAACCCTCCCCAGTTTAACAACATCCTTCCTATAACAGGGTGACCAAATCGACATACAGTATTCCAGAAGAGGCCTCACCAATGTCCTGTACATGTGCCCAACTCCTTTACTCAAAGGAGTGAGTAATGAAGGCAAGCTTGCTAAACGCCTTCTTAACTGCCCTGTCAACCTGTGATGCAAATTTCAAAGAATTAAATACCTGAACCCCTAGATATGATAATACTACCCAGGGCCCTATCATTAATTGTATAAATCCTGCCCTTGCTTGTTTTACTAAAATGCAATATCTCTTTTCTTGAGACTATCATGCAGTTTAATTTTAACATAACTTATAATAACCCACTCGTTTCTATCTCAAAATCAACTAACTATTGATAAATCAACAAAAACAGAAATGGAGAGGAACTTAGATCTGACAGCATCTGTGAAGAACGCATAATGTTAATGTTTCAAGTCCTCTGAACCCTTCGTCTGAACTGAAGAACTCGAAACTTTCATACTGTTTTTCATTCACAGATGATTCCAGACGTCCAGAGTTTCTCCAGCAACTTCTGATTTTGTTTGTTTCAGATATCCATCAGCTACAGTTCTTTGTTTTATTTTGACCTTCGATAAATGTTGTGAGAGCAGGAAATGCCGGTGGTCACATTGATTACAAACATGGCATGTCATTTGGGTGTCATATTGATACTTTCCTAGCATGAGGCGCAAACATTTAAACTGTAAGTGTTACACTGGACAATCAACATTGGTGTAAATTGTTTTACAATTGCTATAAAGTTAACAAAACAAACATTATGACGAGCAAAACTCAGTGATTATCCATGCAGCATTAAAGCTGATGCAAGGGTCTCTATGTCTTCTTGTGTTCATGCAATTGTAATTCCAGCACAAAACCCTTTTAATTTTGAATCAAATTCAGACATCAATTTGTAAATTTCTAGTGGATTAATGAACTGGCAGACAAAAGACCTTTGAATGAGTGCATTACTGTGTGTATTCTATTGGCAGCAATTGTGTTCCAATTTATAGACCATGAAGGGCTGTAGATACTTTAAAGCAATATTTCAGTAACTTGCAGCGAATGAAATAATTGGTGAGTACATATTTTGTGGGAAGTGGTAGGACATCAAGATATCATACGACACAAAAGGCAACATTTTAATGGAATAGACATAGATATATGCTATAGGCGCGGGGTTTTAATTCTGTTTGTGACATGCGCCTGAAATACAGCATGTAGATACCAGAATCAGTCAGGTTCCAGTGAGGCTGTTTCTGTGGCCTTTCTTATTGCAGCTCACCGGAGCTGAATTTGAGAAGGAATTTGTTGCAATTAACAAAATTAAATACATGGGCTAAAATTACGTTGTAAACACAAAACCCCAGCTATGCACAGCATTGAATGAGAAGCAAATGTCAAGCTTGGCAGTGTAGAGTAAAGCTCTACTCTGAGGATAGCTTCTGATTGTGCTATGTCAGAACAATGTTAGATCACATGGAACTGGAGCTTGGGTATGTGGGGGCCCAGATATCTTCTGTTACCATCCTCTGCAAATGTGAAAGTATGTGAAAGTACAGCTTGCTGCTGTTCATTCACAAGACCTCACATAATAACAGAAAGTGAATGCAAAAGGTCCAGCCTCCATTAATGTTTAAAATGCTCATTCTCCACCATGGGAAAGAAAATAATAACAACAATATATCAAGTTAAACGAAAGATTCTGGAACTCCATGCTAGTAGGAGTGTTGGTAATTGTAGAAAATTAATTAGATCATAGCTATAATGATGGAATCTTTATTTATATAATCCAGAATTCTGATGATATAAGGAAGGTTCTGTTTTACACATTTAATTTTCTCACACACAAAACAAATCTAAATTTAAAGTAGGCCTTATTCTTTACATTCACATTACATTCATCCACAAATTCAGAGAACTCAAATGGATCTGTTCTTTTCCTTTCTTTTAATTTTGCTTTATAAATGGAGAATCTTCACTATTCTTTCCTCAATCTCAAATTAAGGTAAAGACTTGGAGAAAAGGTCAGTGTTGGCTGAAGCTGGAAATATGGTAACAGATTAGGTCTGGTTGGAGTAATTGGAAGAAATACAGTGAGTGTTACTTGATTAAAAAAAGGTATTGCTGAAACTGAAATGTAGAATCTATAAGATAATTGAGATCAGCCCTGTCACACAGAACAGGACTGTTCGCAACACTAAAAAGAGGAACAATTGAGGATACTATAATGGGCTGCAGATGCTGTGAAGAATTTGAAGAGTAACAAGAAAGAATAAGATCTGGAACCAGCACATCAGGAGGTCAGTGAAGGTTGTTGGAGTATTGGAGAAAATAGTCAAGAAAGCATTGAATTTGTGTGGTCATCTGTTTCAGAGGGGGGGAGAGAGAGAGAGAGAGAGAGAGGCAGTCTGATGAGGTGGGTGAGGAAAAAAAGACCAAAAATAGGACAAAACCCAGGTAAAAGAATGCATTGGTGAGAGAATTAAACACAGTGGGGTTGGAAGCAGAATCCCACACAATGGGTTTGGAAGCAGAATGGGTGACAGGAGGAGATGGCAGAGGGTGATCATCAAGTAAAATGTGAGAAATTGAAGGAAGAAGCAGGAGTTTATAGTTGATCGAATGGGAGACTGATGTTAATCCAATTTTATTGAAGATGAGAATAACAGAAAATATCTCATCACATTGGCTTAATGAATGCTTGGTAATACAGTTAGAAATATCAGCCAAACTTGATACCGCATCCACATCCCAGTTCAAACTTTATGGTGATGATTTTACTTAACTAACAATGGAAAAAAAACAGAATAGATACATTACCTTTAGAAGCAAAAGTAAAAATTTTAAAGTCTGATTCATTGAAGTATTAATTAATTTTCTCTTTTCTAATGTAACCTGTACATTGTTCTACATTTGGGTAATTGTAAAACAAAATCAAAGTTTACATTTAAGCAGGGAACTGGAGCCTTTCAAATGTAATTGTCAGATACTACCCATGCTACAGTTTGCACCAGCGCCTCCACATCCTTCGAATTGCTAAGCATCATGTGTATTGTGTCTGAGAATAGTTGGTAGTGACATTTTGGATCTTCCCATAGTTACGAAGCCGAAGCAATGAGATCATTAGAAAGTTGATCAAATAGTCCAGGAATCAATTAAGATTTTAGCAGCATCTCCATGTGGTTTGTTAGTACCATCTTGCATGACCTTTAGCGCTAAAATGTTTTGGAGAACTAGGAGAGCAAGGGTCTCCCCATATTCACAACTGTCTTTTAGGCAACTCCACAATTGGTAAACTGAGGTAGGTTTAACCAATATGTGGCAGACAGAGGTCTTCCTTGTCTAAGCTTGTTTCTTTATGGAATTCAAGCAAACAGCTTGGCTGAGAGGAACTGACAAACCCCTTGAGCTAGTGCCTGGGTTTTCACTGTAGCTAACAAACTCATAACCTTCTGGTCATGAAGCAAGCAGTTTACAATCTACACAACATCTTCTTTTTCTTTGACAAGAGTTCTTTTGCCATGTCTTTTCTCAACATCAACAATCATGCAATTACTTTAGATTGTAAATCAGTTCAAGCCAAATCTTGAGCTGTCTTACAAACAGAATTAGTTCAGCCAAGAGAAGAAACAAACCAAGTTTCATGCTACATAATAGTCTTGCAGTTTGGTGTCATTTTGTGGGTAGACATGGGAAACATAACGATGAACCAGTCTCATTTGATAAGTGTGACAACATGGAAAGCATCCATCTAGTAATTTTTATATACATTTGGGCAGGCAGACTCTTACAAATGAGCATCACCCAACAGCTTTACAGAAATTATTTTCACGTCAAGGTTGATGATCTGCACCATCAGGTCTTAGCTAACGGAAATATCTGGAACAATCATCCTCTCACAACACTTTCTGCCTCTTCACTGCTCTCTACACCTTTCAAACATCCTCTCTTCAACAAATATTTGCTCAAAATTGTTATTTCTTGCTCCATTCTTGGAACATTCTCTCTTGCCTCTAAACGCAGTTGAAAATTTTCTTCACAAAATACACAACAGCAATGGAAGTTGTTATTCAACAATTCCCTTTATGTCAACATACTTGATTACAGGTTAAGTCAAAGGATCCATGAAATAAAAACATAAGCTGGAAACGTGCAACATAATTAATCCTATCTGTACTGCAAACAGATTAGTATTTTCGGTGCTGAGGGATTACTTGTGAAATATCATAATCCATATAGATGCTGGACTGAACTGGGCCCAGCAACAGGTCCATGTAGCCCATAGAGTCAGATGCACATATCACCACCAATTGAAAGTGAAGTGTGAGCTCCAACGCCCTGACATAAAGGAGAAGACAGATTCCGAGTTTCTTCCCACTCACCACTTCCCTCTCTGACTATCCCACTCACTGCTTCCCTCTCTGATCTTCCCACTCTCTGGTTTTTCTGCTCCCTAATTTTCCCAATTACCACTTCCCTCATGGCCACTGTCTTCCCGCCTGATCATCCCAATCACACCTCTCTTTCTCCCTTGCTCATGTCCTCCCTCTTACTGCCTCTCTCCCAAGCCTTCAATCACAGTCAATGGTCAGGAAAACGTAGCAGTGAGCAGGAGGGAAGTGGTGACTGGGACGATGGGAGAAAGAAGCCAGGAATCGAGAGCGGTGGCAAGCTGGAGGTGGGGAATTGGCAAACAGGAAATAAGGTGAAAGAGTTAATAGTTAATAAGTTATTAAGAGGTGTTAACTTATTGAAGATTAAGATTTTTGAACCAGTTATTGTCACTGAGCTGGTCATTTTGCTCCAGGTTCACACATTAAAAACACCTGGGCATTTCTGGAAAGTTTATGCAAAGTTTTGGATTCCTAGCACACATTTCCAAATAATAATGCTAAAGTTGGAAACATTTGACAGCGAAACACAGGGTTGTAGAAAATAGGAACAAAAGTAAGCCATTTGGCTCCTTGATTCTGTTCCACCAGACAACTAGATTGAAACTTATTTCCTACTTCAGGGCCATTTTCCCACTCTTCCCATTTATCTCGACATCTTTAATGGCTAGAAATCCATCAATTTCTGACTTGAATGATACAGTGACTGAGCTTCCACTGCACTTTGAGTTTCAGAATATCAAAGCTTTGCCTCAGAATGAAGAATATCCTCCTCATTGCAATCATAAATGGCCTACTTATTCTCAGACTTTGTCCATTAGTCCATTAGTTCTAAACATCCCAGTCAGGAGAAATGTCCTTTCTGCAACTACCATATGGAAGACTTAAATATTTTGCAAATTTCAATGAGATCACCTCTCATTCTTCTGTAATGTAGCTCAGATCCCTCGAACTGTCTGCGTAGGACAATCCTGCCTTCCCCAGGGAGCAGTTTGGTGAACATTTGTTGCATTCCCTCTATGGCAAATATATTCTTTCACGCAGATAACAAAGAGACCAAAGCTGCTCACAATTCCCTGGGTATGGTCTGAACAATGTTGTATTACTTCATGACTCAAAAGACCGTGGATGCAGAATCTTTAAATATTTTTAAGGCAGAGGAAGATAGGTTCTGATTAATCAAGGGGACGACAGATTATCAGGAATATGCAAGAATGTAGAGTTGAGGTTAAAATCACGTCAGCCATGACCTTACTGAATGGCGAAGCAGGCTTGAGTGGCTGCGTGATTCACTGTTATTCCTTGTTCATATGTTTGCAGTTCACTTTTTAGGAGGGTAAGCAACATGGCAGCACCTACTGCTTCTCAGAGCCAGGCTATACTTCTGGAAGGTGGGAGTGGTAGTGTGTGAAGCACACGTTTCCATTGAATATGATTATTTTATGATATTGACAAGGACATACCGATTTTAAGATACTTCCATGGATTTGCTGGTGGAATTATGGTCAGGAAGGAGGCTCTATTCCTTCAAATTTCAGATTGTGTTGCACCAAAGAACCCAGTAGGCACAGAGACACCGTCAACCAGATAATAATCAGATCCTTTGAATCTGTGATTCCCTATTTTCACTTCATAGTCTCTCCGTTCTAAGTTGAATTGCCATGCCTGCATTGTCTTCTTTCATTAGATAGGCAGGAAAAGGACCATGCAGTCATTTCTTGGTGTTAATAGTCCGCACTTCCAACTGTTTCACATGCTTCATGGGCTGAGGTAGGACTCCCGGATGATTCATCAGCATTTTGTACGTTGTGTTCGCATATCCTATTAGCACTGTTTACACAATTGGAGTTCTTTCAGGCTTATTCTAAATTCCCTGCTGATCTCAATTAAACTCTGTACATCTGATTTTAAAGTTGAATCAATTTCATTGATAGTCAATCCATTAAAATGAAACAAATGAAGTGAAACAAATACTGGACTGAATGTAGCAACTTTGTGTTTTGATCAATATCTATATTTCCAACCAAAAAAATGCTGACTATGTAGAAAAGGTGTAAAATTGAAGTCACTTACTTCAACTTGTTCTAATTCATCAGACTGGTATATGTATAAGAATGATGTGTGATTTGTAAATCTCCATTGTGAGTAGAAAAACAAAATGTACTCTTTGGTCTATTTTAGCTTCACAGCTTTCTATCACTTGAATATTAATAAAACATAAGGCTTAAGCTCAAAGGGGAAGTGAAAAAAACAAATAAGAGGAGCAGAGAAAAATTATGAGAAAAGGCTGGCTGCCACCCTAAAGGGGTGTCCCAATGTCTTCTACAGGTTGAGGATGAGTAAAAGGTTAAAGGAGAAGTAGGGACAATTATGGACCATAAAGGGGACTTACATATAGAGGCCGGGGCATGGCAATGGTGTTAAATCAACACTTTGCATCAGTCGTTACCAAAGAGGGAGATACTACCCAGGTCATGATGAGAAAGAAGGAATCAGTGACAGTAGAAGGGTTCAAAATTATTAAGGAAGAAGTGTTGGCTAGACTGTTAGTACTTAAAGTCGACATGATTCAAAATGGCACTCTATCGCGGCAACAAATGAAAACTTTTCACGGCTTTTTATAGTATTCTTGCTCTAAAATACACATGACAATAAAATCAAAACCAAATTAAAGGCACCTGCACTGGATAAGATATGTGCAAGTATTCCGAAGGAAGTGAGAGAGTCAAAATGTCAGTCTTCCGGAGACTCAGGGATGGTGCCAGAAGATTTAAGAATTGTAAACATACAGCCTTGTTCAAGAAAGGTTGTAAGGATAATCCCAGCAGTTATAGGCCAGCCTGTTTAACTTCAGTGGTGAGAAATCCTCCAGAGAGAATTATACAGGATCGAATTAGTAGTCACATGGAAAAAGATGGGTTAACTAAGAAGAGTCAACATGGATTTCTGAAAGGGAAATCAGTCATGTCTAACTTGCTAGAGCTTTGAGGAGATAAACTGAAGACTCAATGAAGAAAATGTCATTGATATGGTGTACAAGGATCTCTGGAAGGTGTTTGATACAGTGCCATGGTCTAAATGGGACAGTAGCAATGGTGCTAAAAAAATTGGCTGAATGATAGATAACAGAGAGCAATGGTCAATAGTTGTTTTTCAGGCTGGAGTCAGTCTTATAATGGAGTTCCCCAAGGGTTATATTGGAATCCTTGCTTTTCGTGATATATATTAATGATCAGGCTCTTGATGAGCAGGAGACAGTTTCAAAGTTTGCTGATGACAGGAAATTTTGAAGAATTAAAAACTGTGAGGAGGCCAGTGGAAGCTCCAAACAAGGACTTTGGTGGTGTGGAAGAGTTAGTGGAGTGGGCAGAGGAAGTTAATGCAGAGAGGAATGAGGTGATGCATTTTGGTAGGAAGGACAATGAAAAACAGTAAAATAGGGTGTACAAGTCTAATGGTGTTCAGGAGTAGAGGAACCTGGGGTATATGTACACAGATAATTGATCGTGAAAGGACCGATGAAGAGAACTCTTAATAAAGCTTACAATGTCCTCAGCTTTATTAATAGGAGTATAGAGTGCAAGAGAAAGAGGTGATGTTGAATTTGTACAGGACACTTGTTAGACCTCAACAAGGGTGTTGTGTACAGTCGCTTGCACCACATTATAGGAATGATCTGAATGTATGGGGGACAACGCAGAAACAATTTATAGTTGTTCCAAGGCTGAGAAACTTCAGTTAACCAGGATAGACTGAAGAAGATGTTCTTTTTGGTGAGAAGAAGGTGGCTAAGAGGAGATCTGATAAAGGTTTACAAAATCATGAGCGGCATGAAGAGAGTGGTTCGGGAGAAAATTAAAGAAGGATGCCGGAAATCAGAAACAAATACAGAAATTGCTGTTAAATGTCAGCAGGTGTGGCAGCATCTCAGGAGAGGGAGAGGGTTTCAAAAAGAGTCACACGCAAGGACTGTGAAAAAGTATCACATGGGCCAAACTGGAAGAAAACTGACAATAAGGATACACGAACACCAACTAGCCACCAAGAGACATGACCAATTCTCACTGGTCTCAATACACACAGGCAAAGAAGGACACAAATTCAACTGGGTAACTGGGTAATCTTGAGGCTATGCCCTCTTGTCCTAGCCTCACCTGCCAGTGGAAACATCCTCCCTACTTCTATCTTATCTATTCCCTTCATAATTTTATGTGTTTCTATAAGATCCCCCCTCAATCTTCTGAATTCCAATGAATATAATCCCAATCTACTCAATCTCTCCTCAGAAGCCAACCCCCTCAACTCCTGAATCAACCTAGTGAACCTCCTCTGCACCCCCTCCAGTGCCAGTACATCCTTTTTCAAGTAAGGAGACCAAAACTGCACACAGTTCTCCAGGTGTGACCTCACCAGCACCTTGTACAGCTGCAACATAACCTCTCTGCTTTTAAACTCAATCCCTTTAGCAATGAAGGACAAAATTCCATTTGCCCTCCTCATTACTGGTTGTATCTGCAGACCAACCTTCTGTGATTCATGCACAAGCTACAAATCTTCTCAAAAACTTTAAGAGTCACAGGGCCTGAAATGTTAACTCTGTTAGGGAGAAACTTCAACCACTCATAAAAAGAAGAAGAAAGAGCAGGCGCAGATTTCAAGTAATTTGCAAAAGGAACAAATGTAATGTGTAAGAAAACAGCCAGTATTTTGGGTTTGAACTGCACTGCTTCGAAGGTCAGTGGAGGCATGTTCAACTGGAAGCATTCAAGAGGGCATTGGACAATTATTTGGAAAGAATTAATATCCAAGGATATGGGGTAAAAGCAGGCAGTGGGTAATGATACTTATTTGAAGAGATGATGCATTCATGAGGACCTGAATGGGCTCCTTATGAGTTTGCAGAATTACTGTGATTCTGTGATAAGGGTTTATTTTTGAAATTAAAGGCACTGTTATACAGGTAAGTGAGCAATGTGACCTTGTTTAAAGAAGAAAAATTAGTATCAAGGTGGTTTTATTGCTAATCTTCCGCAACATGTGCATTAACTTAATACTGATGTACATTAACACCACCACATGCAAGTTCCTCTCCAAGTCACACACCATTCTAAACCAGAATTGTATCATCATTCCCTCACTGTCACTGAGTCAAAATCCTTTCCTTGCAGCTCTGTTGGTCTATAGAAAATAAATAGACTGCTGCAGTAGTTTAAGAACTTTGCTCAATCTCATTTTCTCAAGCCACTTAGGCATCAATGATAATCAAAAGTTTTCTTCCTTGGACCAAACTTTAATTAGACTTTTCTGCTTGATATCCAGCTGTTCTAATTTCACAAAATTGTCTCTGAGGGTTTTCTTTTTCATCCCTATCTTTAAAGTTGGGGCGTTCTTATCAGGTGCATTCCAAACAACCGAAAGAGAGCATAAAAACAAACAAACAATCTGGGATTCAAGGAAAGATCATCTCTCTCAAGTGAGAGCTACTAAACCCTTTAAAGGATGAGTAAAAAGGCTTAGGATCTCAAAAGAGTAAGACCCAGCAAGGAGTCCTCCTTATCGTTTCCGTATTTATTGCCAAACCCCAGTACTGAACCAGGGAACTTCAGGTCATCATTCTAGCACACTCCCAACTGAACTATTTCAGTACAGCACAATGGTCTTTGTAATGGTACCTATTATCTCAATGTAACCTGTAACTTATTGCTGATACCTAAAAGCTCCTCTTGTTCAACTCAAGAACCTCTTCTAGTTTGAATAATAAGTTGTTTTCCTCTACCACACCAGACAAAGCAGGTCCTGTAGATCCCTACTCTTACAGGAGCTAATGGCAGCAAATCTACTACATGGTGAGAGGTGGACCAGATTTAGTTGCAAGTGCAGCACATACCCTCAAATATTAACCTTTTCAGGCCCACATACAACAAGGAGAAGTTTTATTTATCTTAAAATCTGCTTTTATAATGTTTACATTGGGTTAGATTAAAGCAATTTAGCTTTTGGGACTCAGATGCTTTAGCTGCAATTTCTAGATTGAACATAATCCAGGAGAACAAGAAAGGAATTGGTGTGTTCAATATAAGAGTGCCTCCTACAGACTTTGTAATGATATTGTACCCTATGTTCAAAGCATTACTGATAATATAATGCATGTAAAGCAAAAAAGCAACAAAAATCATAGAATCCCTACAGTGTGGAAACAGGCCATTCAGCCCAACAAGTCCACACCACCCCTCTGAAGAGCATCCCACTCAGACCCATTCCTCAACCCCTGCATTTCCCCATGTCTAAGCATTCTAACCTAAATACCCCTGGACACTATGGGCAATTTAGCATGGCCAATCCACCTACCCTGCACATCTTTGGACTGTGGCAGGAAACCAGAGCATCCGGAGGAAACCCACGCAGACACGGGGAGAATGTGCAAGCTCCACACAGACAGTTGCCCGAGGCTGGAATCATACCCCGGTCCCTGGCGCTGTGAGGCAGCAGTGCTAACCACTGAGCCAGTGTGTGTAAAAATGATATAGTTCATAATTAAATGATTTGAACAAAGCAAAATTCACATGGCTCAAATAATACTCTGAGACATTGGCTTATCGTTCTGAAATTCTTCAATTTTAACATTTTTATTTTTTCCTTTTCCCCTCCCTATTCTTTTAATTTCAACTTTCAGCTAGCTTAGCTATGTTTAGAGAGGCAATTCCATAGCATACCATGTCTCTCCACCGCCGTCCTAATTTAAGATGTGTCTCAAGGCCTACCTCGTTTGACCAAAGGCAACATTCCTTGCGCAGTTCAGGGTAATTTTTTTTTGATAATGTTTCTGAAGTGCTTAAATACAATAAAAAGCCAAATTGTTCAGCAGGTAAATGTCAGTACCTGAATGAACCATACAGACTGGAAGGTCTAGGGTACAGTCTTTGTTCGTGCTTTTTAAAAAAAATATTCATTCCTGGGATGTGGGAGTCACTGGCTAAGCCAGCATTTATTGCTCATTCCTAATAGCCCTTCAGAACATGGTGATGAGCTGTCTTCTTGAGCCGCTGCAGTCCATGTAGATAGACCCATAATGCCATTAAGAGAATTCCAGGTTTTTATCCTAATAACACTGAAAGAACAGCGACATTTTTCCATATCAGACTGTTGGGTAGCTTGCAGGGGAAATCGCAGGTGGTCCATGTATCTGCTGCCCTTATTCTTTTGGATGGATGTGGTGTTGGGTTTAATCTTGAGGGGACTTGGTGAATTTCTGCCGTGCATCTTTAGATGGTACACTCTGCTGCTACTGTGCATCAGTGGTGGAAGGAATGGGTATTTGTGGATGGAGCCATGCAAGTGGGGTGCTTGGTCTTGGATGGTGTCAAGCTTCTGAGTGTTGTTGGAGCTGCACTTATCTAGGCAAATGGGGAATATTCCATCTCACTCCTGACTTGTGCCTTGAAGATGGGGGACATGTTTTGAGGAGTTACTTGCCACAGTATTCCTAGCCTCTGACCTGCTCTTACAGCTACTATAGTTATGCGGCTCATCCAGTTCAGTTTCTGGTCAGTAATTACCTCTCAGTAATGCTAGGCTATGAGTCAATCACATTGCTGTGTTGTCACATGTAGACCTGATGTGGATGGCAGATTTCCTTGCCTGAAAAGTATTAGTAGTGCTAGATGTTTTCCCCCCAACAATCACTGTGCTCATCATTAGACATTAACTTCAAATTTTTTCAAAAAATTGAAGTCAAATTTCACTATCTGCCATGGCAGGATTTGAAGCGTAGTCCCCAGAATGGTGCCTGGGTATCTGGATTATGTGTCCAGTGAAAATACCACTAGGCTTTTGGCTCCACTTATTTGGCTGCCGTGAGAAGGGAAGTGACAAATGAAGTGCCTCAGCTAATGACCAGGGACAAGATAAAGGTAATCTGCCAACTTAATCCTGACTATCCGGTGATATGGATTGAAAGGTGGGAAGGCAGTTTGGTATGGTATAATACTGGGGCTTTGACCCGCTTCTCCCATGGTGAGTGACTTGTAGACACTTGTTGTCTTATGTCATTTATGAAGAACAACTAATTGGGCAAAATGTGTCAAGATGACTGCGCTCCGCCATGCTTCTGTGCATTGACAGGAAAGGAGAATGTTATAAAGCAAGGATTAAAAATCCTGACAATCACAAGAATGTAGTAAGTTCAGGTCTGTACTCAGGTAAGAGAACATTAACTGGCCTTACCTCACATAATAATGTACAACAGAGAGAGGCTAGGTGAGGGCACGACTTAGTCTCTACAAACTCATTTCCATTTTGTTCTGATATTAGATATAACTCCTTATGCACATGCTCAGGAGCCACTATTGGAGAATAGGTTTAGTTAAGTCTTAACTACACAAAGAATAGCAGTGCCTTCGTGGATCAGTCTAAAGAAGTTAGTTTAGAGAAGGAGACTTGTCATGTTTTACAAAATTGTTGATTATCTTAGGAGGGTTCTAGTCTTAGAGGAATTGCTGAGATGATTTCCAGGGTGCTGCAATGGAGATTCTGCAAAAGTCCCCACCTATGTCACCTGCTGTGTTCATCCAGCTCCACAGCTTGTTATCTCAGAATAATGACTGTTGGGCCATGGGAAAATCTGCTCCATAGTTTTTAGCTGAATGGTGTCAGCACTGCTGTTGACTTCAAAATGTTGAGGAGGGCAATGTGAAAGAGAGAATCAGACTTCAAAACGTCCTGCAGAATTGATTAAACTAATCAGCATCAAAGCAGATCTTATTTCAATAATATACTGGTTTGGCTATGTCTCACGTTCATATTTAATTTCTCTTCAAACTAGCTCCATGAAGATTTACAGTTTGAAGGAAAATCATTCTGCAAGAGTCACTTTATCCATTTGTAAGCAGATTGTGTTGGCATCATGTTTGTGTGGTTTAGAACTTCAGAAGCATTTTTATGCATATAATTAGTAAGAGGCAATATTTCTTAAATATTCAGTGGAATACTGAACATTTCAAACTGATGCCCTTAAGTTAAGTACACTATTAAACTTAATTGCAACATACAAGGAAATTCCTAGGTACTTTAAGGAGAAACTTAAAAACTCTGACTTTGGATAAATGTCCTTTTGTTGCTAATCAATCTCCTAAGAACAGTTTGATCCATCAATATGTTATGTGTGATTCACAAGCTGTTTGTTTAAATGTGCAAAGGCATCATTGAAATAGGTGACACTGGACGAGAAGCCTTCCTCTTGTCCAGCCTTATTTCCAAGTCCACTTGACAAATTACATTTATTCAACAGTCGATAGTTTTGGATGAAAAAAGTACGAAAAGCTTCATCCTTGTTATGTGGGAGCTGGCAAACTTTAAAATGAATCAATAGAATAAGAACAGTAGTGTAAGTACAACTTTAATACTGGTGTGAGTTATTGTGTGGCAGGACACTTTGGAATCAAGCTGAGGCCAACTACCCATCCAGTCATTGTCCTCTCCTATAGAATAAAGAGAATATCTCATCATTGACAGCGATATCTAAGCTTATGTTCACTGATGCAAAAGAGTATCATAAATCACTTCTGCCTGAGGCACCAGTGAGCTATGAATCTTCCTTAGTTGTGAAATAAAACTGATTAGTAGCAGAATCTCAACAGTGAAATGTTTCTGCCTTGAAAATTCCTTCAGCATATTTGAAACTACAATCTGAAGCTGCTTTTTAAAAATCATAGCTGGTGAACAACCAATTCTTAGCGAGTTTGTTGAAATGAATGTCTTAATCTTAAAAAGTTAGTAAAGACATCGGACAACGATAATGTCTGCTTAATTTCTGCCTCAGCATTTCAGTTACATACTGTTACTAATCCAGGGAGCAACTTGTTCTCTGGTTTTCCATTCAGATTAATTTAGCACTGAAGTACAGAGTCCACTGCACACATTTGATAGAGAAAGAAATAAGTCAAAGACAAGAAAAATTAGTATATTAGAAGGAATAAAGATGATGGCCTCTATTTTCACAGGCTTGTATTTCTAGATGGCAAAGACTTTTCAAAAGGCTAGATCTGCTATTATCCTCTACTGTTATCCTTATTTTATTATCTTCTTAAACCATTCAGTGTTGTATTAGATTAATCAGGTGGGTGGCACAAACAATATTTCTGTGACACAATGTGTGCTTTGAAACCAAAACAATTGTACATTATGTTGGAAATGTTTTTAGTATTTGGTCATAGGGTGGGATTTTCCCATTTTCAGTTCATGTTTCATTAAGTGAGATTCATGGCATCCAATCTGCCATGGTTCAGTACAACTTTCTTTACTCAATCTTATGCTCTTGATGCTATTAATTATTCAAATAGGCTCCCGAGCATATTTCTTGATGAATTGCACAGCTAGTGTGTTGGGAGCGCTCACCTCCGCAAGGGCTTTTTGGTGTTTACATTGTAAGTGACATATTTAAAACCTGGCTGAACACAATGGCAGACATTTCAGGCCAGGAACCACCCCTCACCTTGTGGTGCCCCACCATTATGGTCCTGAGAAAATGAAAGCTTGTTTCCCATTCCATGGACAAGCACCTGGAGGCGCTGGTGGATGGGGTGGTAGCGAGGAGGCCAATCCTTCTCCTTGTGGCTCAAAGACATGAGGGGAGGATTGACCAACTCTCCAGGGCAACAGGGCTGCCCACAGAGATGGTTCCCTCCAAAATGAGCCATGGAATACAGTACTGCACGTTGACATGGTGAGAGAATGACAAAGGGAAGAGATGTTTTGAGAATACTTAGAGGTATGGGCAAAATATCATGAGAAACAACCTTTTCCTTTTGTAAATATATGTTGGCTTGCATTATCAAATTGTCTGCTATGGGGTTAAGTTGCACCCATGTGACTTCAGACATCCCAAAGATGAAAGTCGTTGCAAAGGCCAAATCATTGCTCATCTCTAACATGTCACTGACTCCTCAAAAGCTTCAGATTTGAGAGGTCTTCAAACTATGACACTGACAGTGGAAAAAAAATTTTTGGAATGGTGTCACAGGAAATTGGTGAGTTAGTTGGCTGGTAAGGACTACCATTAAGTACTGTCTCTAAATAGCTGTAAATTATAAAAGCGTATTATTAAGGTATTAAGTGAAAATACCAGGGATGAGTGAAAGTCAGAGCCACCAGAATAAAGTAGATAAGTAACAATAATAACTAATAATAGGTTAAGTGAGCAAAAGTAAGATAAGAGAAGGAGAGAAATGTTAATGCCAGTAGATAACTTTAAGGCTAAGTAATTACGAAACATAGTAAGTGGGCAAATAGCTCAGGCTAACAAGGTGTGGAGCTGGATGAACGCAGCAGGCCAAGCAGCATCATAGGAGCAGGAAAGCTTGACGTTTCGGGCCTAGACCCTTCATCAGAAATGAAGGCCTGCTGTGTTCATCCAGCTCCACACCTTGTTATCTCGGATTCTCCAGCATCTGCAGTACCTATTATCTCAAATAGCTCAGGCTAAATGAGTTTAAGACATGACAGCCCAGGTTGGCCAAATAAAAAGTGCAACCTGCCATATGTGGAAAGTCATGGACAGTACTGAAGTCCTAGATAGCCACATGCACAGAAGTTTTTGCACTGCAGAAATTTGGGCTCAGAATTTCAGAGTCATGGAGCAGCTACAAGACACCATGGCACACCTGCAAGGCTCAGGGTTACATGGATAGCACTTTTAGAGATGTGGTTATACTGCAGATTAATGGAACAGGAGGAAGTAAGTGAATGGTCATTGCCAGGCAGTCCAAGAGAAACAGGCATGTACTACAGGAGTTCCCTGGGGTTCCTTTCACAAATCCATTTTCCGCTTTTCAAGCTGATGAGGGTGCTGGTTCCTCGAAGGAAAGCAATCAGAACCAAGGCTGGCCCCACAAGCAGCTTGACTGTACAGGAGGGAAGGAAGAAGATAGGAAGATCTAGAGTGATTGGGGATCAATTAAGGAGAACAGATAGGCATCCCTATTACTGCTAATGTGATCCAGGATGGTATGCTGCCTCCCTGGTGCCAGGTTTAAGGATGTCACAGAGTGGCAAAAGGATATTCTTCTGTGGGAAGAGGTTATGGTCCACTTTGGTACCAGTGACTTGGGTAGAAGGAAGATATGGTCCTGCTATCAGAATTCAAGGAACCAGATAGAAAATTAGCAAGCAGGCCTCCATAATCTCCATATTACTCCCAGTGCCACACGTAAGTGAGTACAGAAATAGGAAGATAAGACAAATGAATGTGTGGTTGCAAAAATGTACATACTGGAATATTGTTGTGAAGAAACAGTCGGGTTGTTGCTGGGACAAGCATTCTACAAGCTGCAGCCATCAAGTACTTAGCCTGATTTACACGTCAGGAATTTGTATTAGATTTCTTCTCATGGAAGGAGAGGACATTCGGAGGTGGCTATTGATAAGTCAAGTTGTGGCTGTAATGTGATGCAAATGCATGGAATCACTGCTCAATGGAGAGATTCTGAAGTCACTATTTAATAGTTGAGGGGAAAATCACAAATGCTTTCCTCAATATCAAAATTCTGATTTTTATTTTGTTTTCCAATCTTTCTCACCCTTGCTCACACCACACGAAGGAGGGAAGGATTCTGTCCATAGTATGAACTACAGACAAAGGGGATTTCAATGGCCTCCTTAATGGTTTTGTTAGCAAAAATGAGGCCCTGAGATTAAG
This sequence comes from Ginglymostoma cirratum, assembly GCA_024137785.1. NCBI lineage: Eukaryota > Metazoa > Chordata > Chondrichthyes > Orectolobiformes > Ginglymostomatidae > Ginglymostoma > Ginglymostoma cirratum. Next base: position 21,800,055 of record JAHRHZ010000069.1, on the reverse strand, counting down.
GATTGGTAACAGTATTGATATGGAATTGGCTAAGGGACAAAATGTGAGGAAATAATGGTGAAGGGTTGCTTTTCTTTCAGATTGGAGGAAGGTATTCCTCAAGGGTCAGTACTTAGACCACTTTATTTGTTCATATTTTCATGATTTGGGAAGATCATAACCGAGTTAAAGAAGATATGGACAGATTAGTAAAACTGATAAATACTTTACAGATAAAATATAATACAGTTAAATGAGAATTGGGGTACTTGGCAGGCAGAATGAGAAGAGGCACTATATTACATACGGTACAATTTTAGAGGGGTGCGGCAAAAGCAAGAACTGGGGTATATGTGTTCATTTCTTTGAAGGAGGCAAGAGCTATTTGGAAGGTTTTAAACAAAAGGCTCAACAGTTCTTGGCTTTATAAAGAGAGACAAAGTACACAAAATAAGGAAGATACTCCATCTTATAAAACATTTGTATGGTCCTCATTGGAGTTTTACATACTATGTTGGGTCACCACACTTTACGAAGGAAGTCAAGACCTCAGAGTAAGCATAGAAGATAGCTGTGAGAATGGTATCAAGGTGGAGAAACATCAATGAACTTCAGAGACTTGCAAAGCTCGGGCTGTTCTCTTTACAGTGAAAAAGGTCAAGAGGAGTTCTGATGACAATGTTTAAAATAATGGATGATTTTTGATGGAATAAATGAGGAGAAATTGTTTGCAGTGGCAGAAGGGTTGGAAATCAGAGGACACAGTTAGGATCATTGTGAAATGAACCAAGGACGAGATGAGAGAAATAAAACAGTTGAGTAAATATTTGATGGTGAAACATTTGTAAGGCCACAGAGAACGATCTTTTCCAAAGAGCTAGTACAAGCATGTTGGGCCATATGGTCTCCTTATGTGCGATTAATTTTGCATAAAAATAAAATGGATCTTAATGTTGACATTAAAAACTAAAAAATTCTTATTGTTTTCTCTCGAAAAATCCACAGTGGCTATTACTTTTTAATTATCGTTTCAAATTTTTGCACAATTTTTTAAAGCATATATCCTACAAGGAAACAAAAGATGAATAACTGCGCTGCATCATGACTCACTGGGATAGAGCATTGGATACCAAACCCTGCTATTCCTGGAGTCATTACAAAAGTGAAAATTAGTTAAATTATGCAAAGTCACAATTTATCTGACAGATGAACTCAGGTTAAAAGAAGACATTCACCAGGTCTCTGTATTCAATGAAAACAAATTGTCTTTAACAAATGGCAATTAGGAGATGTGAATTGCTAACTTATAATGGTATAACTTTGGAGTTAGACACAGTTCTTAGCTCGAAAGGGATCAAAGCATATTGGGAGAAAGTGGGAACAGGGTTCTGAGTCAGATGATCAGCTGTGACCATATTGAATCCTATTTTCTACGTTTCTATACATTAAACTCCATGTCTTTTAGACACAAAGACAGACAAGGAAATTAAGGGTGGAGAAAGAAAAAAATGTCAGGGAAACAGGTCAGCAGCATCAAACTGGCCTGTAGGAGTTAGTGAATTGTTTTCTTTCAGTTTCTTCCAATTCATTTCAGTTCTTTGTGAGTCCACAGCCCAAAAACAAAAGGAAATAAATAATGAGATAACAAGGTGAAGAGCTGGATGAACACAGCAGGCCAAGCA
>JAHRHZ010000069.1:21774369-21797994 GCA_024137785.1 Ginglymostoma cirratum | reverse complement strand
TGCTTGGCCTGCTGTGTTCATCCAGCTCTTCACCTTGTTATCTCAGGTTCTCCTGCATCGGCAGTTTCTACTATCTGTGAAGGAATTAAATAATACTGTCTTTACATTTGTCTGGTATTGATACATCTATCTTACACTTTTGGAATAAGTAATTTCCTGAAATCGATGGTGCCAACAAAAACCATTTAAGAAATTGAATTTATTCTGTAATTATATAATGTTTTATAACTGGAGTGCTAATGGTTAATTTGACTGTTAAATTAATTTCAGTTCTTAATAATACCTTTGAGTGTCTGAGGTCTGTTGGCCTGAGATGTTGAGTGGGAGGTGGAAGATATTTTCCTCTATCTGTGGCATGCCATAACCAAGAAAGGAAGGTTTGATTTCAGGTAATGAATTTCATAACCACCAGATATCGCAAAACATTTTAAAGGGTGTTAGTTGTGTAATCCCTGCTTTACTGTAGAAAACACAGCAGACAATTTGTGCTCAGCAAGATCCCACAAGCAGCAACGTGATCAGAACCAGATAATCTGATTTCATGATGCTAATTAAGGGATAAATATTGGACAGAATGTTAGTGATAAATCCTTTGTTCTTTGAAGCAGTGACATGGAATCTCTCACATCCACCTAAAACAGCACACCAGGCCTCAATTTAGTGTCTGATCTAAAACTCAGTACCTTTGACAGTGCAGCACTCCCTCAGCACTGTGCTAGTGTGTCAACCTGGATTTTTAAGCTCAAGTCCTGGAGTCAGACTTGAATCCACAACTGCCCGATTCAACAGGGAGATGCTACTACCTGAGGCAAGATTGACACCAGGTCATAAAAGTTGGTGCATCATTAACTGAGATTGAACTGTTGCAGAGAGTGTTACTAAGGTGTCAGTCAGGCATGCTGGCTTCCTTTGGTAAATGATGCTGTCACTGACAGCTCAGTGATGAGGGTTTGATGCCACATCATTAAGTAGGTAGGACAAAAGATCTCACTGTCACATTACCATTGAAAAATAGCTCAAAAACAAATCAAACTGATATATTGTCTACTGTTTACAGTTTTGTTTTATACATGTTAATGGGTTATTACTCAGCATCAATTTTTAATCTCCCTTGAAACTATATTAATTGCTTTTAAATTATGGTTTAATGAGAGACCATTAATACATTAAAGAACCATTGTCATCCTACTGGAGGTATGAGAAAGTTGAATGATTATAGCATCAGTTTAGAAGAAACTATTGTTGCCAGTAGAGGATCAAACATTGGATTCGACCAAACTTAGTTTCTATCCACATAGTATTACTTTATGCCACTAACTAAAATATGTATTGGCTACAACAATAAAGTAAAAGATAATGGGCCAAATCCTACTGTAGCATTTAATCTGATGGTGTCTGTTGTTGGGTTTATTGTTGGTTCTTGTTTCGGTTTCTCCCCCAAGATTTCATGTGGTAAGTTATTGAAAGTTTGAGCTGATAATGTCCCAGCAAGGGAAAAGGGTTTTTAGGACTTGTGTGAACAATACAAACAAAGGTGTCTCCTTAACCAATTCAGAACGAAGGATTGTGAAATAGTGTTAAATAAGAATGGGCATATTCAATGCCAAATCAGGTACAGAAAGAAAAGCAAAAAGAGACAAACAATGATTGAATGGGAGAGCACAAAAGAGAGAGAAATAATCATTGGTCTCACTATTAGGCTGACTGCAAAATTTGGGAAAACTTCAACAAAACTCTGAAGTCCCCAGCTGCTGCCTCTTGTCACCTGAAAATGTGCCTGCAGCCATCAGTTCCATTCTAATGAAAAATATAACTCCTTCTGGGAGGAAACTTGACCACTTCGCTGTTGTCTGGTCTTTCAGTTGAGTCAAGCGTCGCGCCTGGATACCCCAGAGAGTCAGTTAATGAAATGCAAAGCTCAAATGTAACATAGGATTTTAACTTGTAATCAAATAGTTAAGAATGTCTCAATATAGATTTAGGACACTGTGATGTCTCAGGTCGAATGTGGGTAAGGAATCCTCCTGTGGATTACCACAAAAGCAAGGTTCTTTTGCTGATAAATTCCATGTTGAAAAGCAGTTGGAAGAAGCACTAAATATATCAAGACAACAGAATGTACTCTGGTTAAGGGTTTCAATGTTGGACCACTATTGACTGAGTTGGTCAAATCTTAAAGGACATAATTGTTAAGGCTGGTAGTGAGGGAACCAAAGATGGAATAACTTATTTGACCACAAACTCAATATTCTACCTGTAGCAGATGCTTCAGTCCATGATAGTATTGTTGGGAGTGATCACTGCATACAGTCATTGTGGAGACAAATTCCAGCCTTCATATTGTGGCTATCCCTCATTCATGTTGTGTGACACTACCACTGAGCTACGTAGATTTAAAACAGATTTAGCTGCTCAAAACTGGGCATCCATGAGTCACTGTGGGCTATCAGCAGCAGCAGAACTTTAATTTGCAAACTCAAGGCCCAGCATATATCCTATTCTACAATTACCAGCAAAACGGCAGACCAATCCTGTTTAAATGAAGACTGCAGGAGAGCGTACTAGGAACATCACCAGGCATACAAAAGAAAGGGGTGTCGAACAGGTGAAGTTACAACACAGGACTATTGGCATGACAATCAGTAAAAGCAGCATGTGATAGTCAAGGGCAAGCAATCCTATAACCAATGGATTGGATTCAAACTCTGCTGTCCCATCCCATCCAGTTGTAAATGGTGGTGGAACATTGAGCAATTAAGTGGAGGATGAAAGGGGTCATTGACAGCGCTATCAAGTGGCACTTATTGTTCTCACTGATGCACAGATTGGGTTCTGCAAGGGCCACTCAACTTCTGACTTCATTACAGCCTTGGTTCAAACGTGGACAAAAGAACCAAACTCAAAAAGAGAGAAGGGAATGACTGCCCTTTGTATTAAGGCAGCATTTGGCTGAGGGGGTCATTAAGGATCTCTTGCAAAACTAGAATCAATGGAAATTAGGGAAAGTTCTCCACTGTTTGGAGTCATACCTTATACAAAGACAAAGGCTGTGGTTGTTCGAGTCCATTATCTTAGTCCCAGGACATTACTGTGGGGGTTCCTCAGGATATTCTGCTACTTCAATGATTCCCCTCCATCATAAGGTCAGAAGTGAGGATCTTCACTGATGATTTCACAATGTTCAGCACCATTCTCAACTCCAAAGATGCTGATGCTGTCCATGTCTGCTGTCCAGCCTCAGATGACTGTGTGTGGAGTTTGTACATTCTCTCCATGCCTGCATGGGTTTTCTCTGGGTGCTCCAGTTTCCTCCCACCATCCAAAGATGTACAAGTTAGGTAAATCGACCATGTTTAATTGTACATTGTGTTCGGAGATGTGCAGGTGAGGTCGGTTAGCAATGGGAAATACAGGGTTACAGGGGTGAATTAGGGGTTGGGCCTGGGCGGGATACTGTTTGGAGGGTTGGTGTAGACTTGATGATCTGAATGGCCTGCTTCCACCCTGTAGGGATTCTTTGATTTTATAATTCTGTGTGTCCAAATACAAGATCTGGACAACAACCCAAATTAAATTGATAAGTAGCAAGTATGATTCACACCTCAAAAAAGCCAGCAATGGCCATTACCAATAAGCAAGAATCTTATTTAACCATCTCCCCTTCATATTCAAATAGCATTATCATTTCTGATTCACTGATAATCAATATCCTGGGAATGACCATTAACCAGAAAATGAACTGAACCAGTCATATAAATATAACAGCAAACAGAGCAACTCAGTGGTTCAGAATCTGCAATGAGTAGCACACCTTCCCAATATCAGCACAAGTCAGGACTGTGATAGAATACTCTTTAGTTGTCTGGTTGGCTGTAGCTCCAATAACTATCAAAAAGCTTGTCACCATCCAGAACAAGGCAACGCACATGATCGGCACCCCATCAACCATATCATTAAACATTCACTCCCTTTTATCACTGAAGCACTGTAACATCAGTGTGAACCATCTACAAGAGGCACTGCAACAACTCACCAAGCCTCCTTCAACATTACCTAACAAACCACAATCTCTATCACCTATCAGGACAAGGGCAGCAGATGCATGTCATTAACACCAAAACCAAGTTCCTCACTTAACCACACACCATGCTGACCTGTAACTACACTGCAGGTTCAAAATCATGGAACTTCCTTTCTAACAGCACTGAGGGTATACCTACACACCAAGGTTCAAGAAGGCAGCTCACTCCCACCCATAGGCTAGGCAATAAATAGGGCTAGGCAGTGATGCCCAGATCCCATGACTGCATCATAAAAACACATCATTTTTGAAAGGGGAGGGGTTTAAATTTATACGAGTGAATGCTCTTCTTCAAAAATTATAAGTTGGATGCCTAATACTTGACCTTTTTTGAAAAAAAATGCCATGTATAATAGCAAAATTTGTTGGAGCATAGAGTGGAATTTAAATAAGTGTGCAAGTGTGTAACCAAAGATCAGAGTTTGGAGAAATCAAAGTCTGACTTTTGAAAGCTTTGTTTTGCTAAACCTATGTACCTCCTGTGTTTGAGTTGGAAAGAGAGAAAAAAACCTGTTCCTTTGTATTATAATGGATAAATTTAGCAAAATTACATCCATTATAGAATGGAAGCATTTACATGGCAAATATAACATTGGAGGCTTTGATGGTCTTCACCGTGTTTGAAAGGCAGGAATGATGAATTGCCTAGATATTCGAGCAGACAGCAAATAAGTGTTGCTCTGAATTTCAACAACTTTAGATGAAATTGTGAATACATCAGAAACAGTAAGGAGAGAACTTGAGCAAATGCATGCAACATAAATCTAAGGGAAATTGGCATGTACCAGATTTGAAAAAGGAAACCAAACATTTCTGCCGTTGGATAGCTATTTCGTTGTGGTGCATGTATTGTATTCATACACAAAAATAATCAGCTTAAGTCATTTTTATTCAGTGCAGTGTTACAATAAAAGCATTACAAATTACATTGTAATGTTATTTTTAATAATGATATACAATTTGTTTGTAAGTATCAGGAATTCTAACAGCATGCTGCAATTCTGTTACAATGAGATAACAAGACACAAAGAACTTGCTTCTCTTTCGTGTTAACATGACTCTTGAGACATCCCAAAGTGCTTCTTGATATGTCATCACAGTTAAGTGCTTGAATGCACCAACTACTTTGTACAGCAATAAAGGTGAATAAGCCACTATTTTTTTTTGGTGATGTTAGTGGCCAAAACACTTGGGGGCAGCACTGCTACCTCACTGTACCAGGGACCCAGGTTTGATCCCACCCTCAGGCAACTGTCTGTGTGGGTTTCTTCTCAGTCCAAAGATGAACAGGCTAGGGGGATTAGCCATGCTAAATTGCCCATAGTGTGCAGAGGTGTGTAGCTTAGGTGTGGGTTAGACAGGGATGGATCTGGGTGGGATGTTGCAAGTGTCAGTGTGGACTTGTTGGGCCAAAGGGACTATTTCCACACCATGGGGATTGTACTGTATGAATGATTGAACACAAGGGAGACCAACTTGGCTTTTAGTAATTGCCATGGAGCCTTTTGCATCAACTTGAATCACTTTAATGAAATAACCCAGGAGACAATGGAATAATCTGCTCAAAACATCAAGTGCAGAGCAAGCCCCAGGGTAGATTGGATTCTCAGCATGAATACAAACTCGTTAGATTTGGTTGATTCCTCCTTTACCTTTTCCAATGTTACATGGGGATTACCATAATGCTGGGCAATCACTTTCCTATCAGTTGTCTCTTTTGGATTTGGCAGCTTATTTTGCAAACATATGCCCTTCCTGTCGGTCACCATTTACCTACTCAGGGAACTGACACTGATACAGTCACTTGCCTGCCTCAGTGGATAAGTTGAATTTAAAAACCTCACAACCCAGAAATATTATAAAATTGTGAATTTCTTAATTTCTCCTCTCTATCATTTTCTGCCATTTTACTTCAATTATTCTTAAAGGTGGTGATTCTCCTTTCTTTTTAGCTCCTGTTGCAGGCATGAACACCCCCTTGAACTATTCCATGCCCATTGTTTGACTGCAATGGGCTCATCAAAACAGCAAAGGGCAGCACAGTGGCTCAGTGGTTAGCACATGCTGCCTCACAGCACCAGGGACCCAGGTTCAATTCTACCCTCAAGTGACTGTCCATATGGAATTTGCACATTCTCCCAGTGTCTGTGTGGGTTTCCTCCTTCAGTCCAACGATGTGTAGGGTAGGTGGATTGGCCATGCTAAAGTGTCTGGGGGTGTGTAGATTAGGTGGGTAAAAGGGGGATGGTTCTGGGTGGGATGCTGTGAGGGTTAGCAAGGGTTTGTTGGGCCAAAGGGCCTGTTTCCACACTGTAGGGATTCTATGATCTATGAAGACAATGGTTCAGTAATTTCACCAACTACTACCCCTTTCCCCTGCAACTGTCCATCCCTCACCCTACCCAGCTCAATCCTACCATTAGATGAACAATTTCTGTTAGATTAGCCAACATTATCCTCTTCACAACTCACTCCACTGTGCCTATTCACTCATGAAAATAGTTTCCATCCATGCCTTCCTTGTAGATATTAAATATGAACATATTGCTTTGACTAGGCAAGGCTAAATTTGTCCTGCACAAATTACCCCCCTACTTAGTTGTAACATCCACCATCTTTTCTGACCAGGCTATCAAGGAGTAATGAGGCTTTTATCTGACACTCAGACCATGCCCTTTCTTCCTTGCACCATGTTCTCCGGCAAGCACCTCACCCTGTTCTAGCCTCTCAGCTATCCTTTCATGGTACTGTCTTCAGAAAATGCAAGCTGGAGTTGCTCCCTGCAATTCCTCTGATTCCTCATAGAAACATTCAGGGCGGCTCAGTGGTTAGCACTGCAGCCTCAGTGCCAGGGACCCAGGTTCAATTCCAGCCTCAGGTGACTGTGTGGAGTTTGCACATTCTCAGTGTCTGCATGGGTTTCCTCAGGGTGCTTTGGTTTCCTCCCACAGTCCAAAGAGGTGCAGGCTAGGTGGATTGGCCATGCTAAATTGCCCATAGTGTTCAGGGGTGTGTGGGTTATAGGGGGATGGGTCTGGGTGAGATGGTCCAAGGGTCGTTGTGGACTTGTTGGGCCGCAAGGCCTGTTTCCACACTGTAGGGATTCTAATGATTCATTCTAGTTAAACGTAATCTGCCTCTTAACCTCCCTTTCCAATTTCATATAAACTATCTTCCCTATACACCTCTGGCAACCTCAAAGGTTATTTGGCAATAAAACAGGTTGATGTCACTGTACTTGGAGTACATAAGTTTACATACACTTTGCTCATACAGCCAAGGGAACCCTTGATCTGCAGAATTGCATCTGGTGGTGGAAAACACAAAATAAAGTATCACTAATTCAAAACTGCACCAATAAATAGCAAAACGTAAGGAAATTAGGTCAATTATTCCTCCACCATGAGATCATTTTGCAGTGTTGATCTGTTGTTACACATCTAAACAATAGCAAAAGATAGCAGAGATTCACTGCAACATTAGCACATGAGAATGCACAAGAACTTATAAAGATAAGATTGTCAATTGAAATGTTACAGATGCACTCCAGATACAAATATGAAATATTCAATTTAATATATATTTTCTTATTGCGGTAATGTTTAACCAGTCAAATCTGAGTTTCAGGAATGAAATGTTGATCATAGATTACTAAGATAGTCATTGTTATTTGTAGGATGATCTGTACTCAATGGTGGAACTGCCAAAGTTCCTAGACAACTGTAAAATAGTCAAGTTGAAGATGAGACAACAGTGTGGAGCTGGAGGAACAACAATCAGGCAACATCGGAGGAGCAAGAAAGTTGACATTTCAGGTCAGGACCCTTGTCCAGAACTGGGGAGAGGGAAGGAAATAAATAAAATAAATAAAATAAGGGTGGGGCTGAGGAATGTAGGTCAGATGGCGATGAGTGCAGGTAGGGAGTGGTGGGGATTGGTCAGTGGGATGGGTGGGGTGGATAGGTGGGAGAGAAGATGGACAGGTTGTGTCAGATCAAGGAGGCAGGGATGAGAGGAGGGGTTAGACATTGGATGACGCCAGAGGTGGGGAGATCTTAAAGCTGGTGAATTCCATGTTTAGGCCATTGGGCTGTAGGCTCCAGAGGCAGAAGAGGAGGTGTCCCTCCTCCAGTTTGTGGGTGGTGTCATTGTGACACTGGAGGAGGCCAAGGATGGACATGTCACCCAGGGAGTGGGAGGGGGGAGTTAAGATGATTGGTGACTGGAAGGTACTGTCGTTTGTTGCATACAGAGCTCAGATGCTCCATGAAACGGTCTGAGTCTACGTTTGATCTCTCTCATCCCCACCTCCTTGACTTGACACCCTGTCTATCTTGTCTCCCACCTATCCTCCCCACCCATCCCACTGACCAATCCCCACCACTCTTTACCTGCACTCACCTATTACCATCTGACCTACCTTCCCCAGCCCCACCCCTCCTCTATTCCACAGCTCCCTGCCCCTTCCCCATTTTTGAAGAAGTGTCCGACTCGAAATGTCAACTTTCCTGCTCCTCTGATGTTGCCTGTCTTGCTGTGTTCCTCCAGCTCCACACTGTGTTGTCTCTCGCTCCAGCATCTGCAGGTCTTGTTATCTCTCAAATTGAAAATAAGTTATTACTGCCACCTACTGTCAATTTCATACATTGACAACTTCTGTAATTTTTTAATGTGGGATTTAGGCAAGGCCAGGAATTATTGCCCACTACTAAATGCCTTTGAAGAATTGATTAAAAGTTACCTTCTTGAAATGCTGCAGGCCATTTGATATAGATGTCATCCACATATGCAGCCCCTCTATTTGAGGATCCTGTCTACTTGGGATTGAGAGAGTGTATGCCATGGGTCTTCGTGTCACTGAACAAGCAGGTTCTTGATCTGTAGATCTTTGGTACATCAGGCCAGATAACAGGTTATATTACAATCTGAACTGCAAGCTTTGCTTCTTTCTCTGTCTCCAATTTACCTCATCATTAATATTGTGACTCAGTGTACCACAGTTTGATGAACACATTACTGCCATTTCAAATGATTGCCTCCCAGTCATCAATGTTATTGCAGCCACACTCAGGGGAGGTGGTATTGCAGCAATACTGTCACGAGACAAGTAATTCAAAGATCCAGGCTAATGGTCAGCAATACCCTTTACATATTCCACTACAGTTGAGTGTATCATTTCCATCTGAATATTAAAGTTTCTTCTTCAGCTGCAAGTGTTTTCTTTCAATACAGTCACCAGCTGCAATTCTCTCTGCCTCTCTCCAACATACAGACAGGATAATTCACTGACCTTACATCACTGAATCTTGAGAAAAGCTGAGGATCTTGTCCAGTCCAATCTACTTGGATTTCTTAAATACATTGGCACTACTTTCAAGCTCTATTGGCCTGGGGACAACCAAAAAACCAAAACCTGTTGCTGGTAGGATCTTTTCTTTGTACTGAATCTGCTTGCAGTCTCTGGCCCTCCTTTTTGCTGAAGGTTGTAGGCATTTTTAAAGTCAAACTGTTATGACATACCTCCAGAGTAGGAGCAACTTGAACCCAGGCCTCCTGGCTCAGAGGTAGGGACATGAAGAACCACTATATGTTAACAGGAAGGAAGTTACAGATTTTACTTGACAGGTGGAAATTTCCATTTCTGACATCGTTAAAGAACATTTTGATATTTTGCATCAACCTATTGAGAGATGTCATTACATGCCGCTGGAGCTGGAAGGACTTCAAGCAGGCCTCCTGGCTCAGAGGTCAGGACACTACCACTACTTGACAAGAGATCCCTTGTTGTAAGTTGTAAAGTTTCAATTCAACAATACAGTGATTTTTCCCAGAGTAGCTCATTAAAGCATTTAGCACAAGTTACATGAATTCTTGTAGCTCCCTGTTCTAAATTTTTCTTAAAAACATAACTCCAACCTCCATATTTTAATATACAATACATCTTGTGGTGATACCCACTTTGGAACTTGTCTTTCAATAGCTCACTATTCACTGCACAAATCTAAATCATCAGTACCTTTGGTACTGATTATGAAGCTGTCTGTTACTCATACCATGTTCTGTAACCTGCTTTGATATGTAATTCCATAAGTTACAAACATCAACAAAGGCAAAGCACAGAACTAACTTGACAAATCTGTATGAACATATCTTTAGTAATTGTATTACCATGTTAAGGACTTCCAAACAAATATTCACTTCAAATTTTCCTTAGAGCTCTGAAGAGGCTTTCACAGGGGACCCATTTCTTCTTTCTGCAAGTATGAACCAGATCTGTTCAAAGTGTGCCTGTATCACCAAACTCCCAACAAGTTTGTGGCATCCACCAGTGTATTCACAAACCCTTCATCACTTGAAATTACTGCATAGAGGCCAGTGTCCCATCACCAAGTCACCCTTTATTTACTGTGCACAGTACACTGGCTGTGGCCAGTCAGCACAGAGTCAGTCCCCTGAAATGAGCGGATTCTAAATCCCAGACTATATTGTTCAACCAGGGCTTCCTGATTGGCCCAGGTTAACAGCCCCAGTCAGGAATCACATAGTGAATGATATCCACCTGGTTTCAATCACAACATCGCTTTTGCAGTCCATAAAAATTTCTTAGCTTCTTTCAGTTGCTTAATGGCATTGTGTACGTCAACTTTCTTCCTGAAATTGTTTCTAGTCATATTGATCTCAAAGACAAGATTGTACCACATATGGTGGGAAATGAATATGTTAAATATTGATGTTACTCTGATATCAACACATGTGATCAAGAGTCAAAGCAGAGAAGATTGCTAACACTGTTCTAGAGAGCTGTAATCAGTATAATATATATTGGAATTTTAATTTTGCATTTATAGGAATTAATGAGAGGGAGCGAGACTTTTATAGAAGTAGAAGATAAAGATGCAGCAGGAGCTGGATCGTGCAAGGCAATCAGTGTAAACACCAAAGTGAAACCATGCCTAATGGAATCCATGAAAGGATAGTGATGCAGGCTTAAATCTATGGGAGTACACAATCCATACAGACATCTGTAGCAGTATAAAATATGGTAACACGAGCATTCACAGTTGGGGAGATTTCAATAACAATGAACTGAAGCCATATCAAAGTCCATGAGGCAGAAAGAAAAATGAAAGAAAGGAAGATACAGGCAGACTAGAGAGGGAGAAACTGACAGACAGTCAAAGGCCTTTGAATAAGCAGGGAAAAATAATCACAACTTACTCAGGTCGGTGCTGCAGAAACAAGGGTTAGGGAAGTGGTACACCCAGAAACACAAGACGGTATTGATGTCACATAGAAAAGAACAAAGGTATCAAGTCAATATAATCATGTATAGGTTGAGGCCGATGGGTGACAACATCATCATGAGGCATTGTCAAAGAATATATAATCGATTTTAAATGGGTAGCCAAAACTTTCAAAGCGTTTTTAGCTCTGAGGAGGGACTTTATAGTAGAATGGATAAGATTTAAGCAAGAGTTCCAAATGCAAGGAGAAGCCAATTGAATTATTTGTCATTGACCTATGCAGGTTGGTGGCTAGTGTGGAAACAGAACACTAAAAGGCAAAAGCAAATCAGGTATCCATCTATATTTGGATTGAAAAGTCTCTGATTTTCTTTCGTCATGCGATGCTCACACTGGAGCAAATGATTCCATACGTAATACAAGCCAAGGTTAGGGCAAAAGCTAAGCTAAGCAATCTCTTGGAGAAAGCTTTCCTGCTCCTACGATGCTGCTTGGCCTGCTGTGTTCATCCTGCTCTGCAACTCGTTATCTCTTGGAGAAAGCCTTTGTTTCCCCTATTTGGTAGGATGGGTTGGTCCCACAAAAGCATTATCACCTCTCCAAAAGTCTGCCAAAATGTCAAGAGAGCAGGAAATACGGACAACATCACTAACAATGTATAACATGGGGAGCTGAATGCAGTTAATTTGGAAGAGAAGGATATTCTCAGTTACTATACTTCTAAGGTACATGCTTTTGGTACTATCACTGCATCATAGCTTGTAATCTGAGGGTATGAAAATCTCATGCTCTAGCTAACCTCAGATCACTGTGCTGAGCATGATCCTGTGTTATAAAGCTAGAGTTCAATATTAGTCCAGACAGGTGTGTGCCTGAGGAAATATAATCCTTGTACAAAATGGTTAATTATGTTTGTTGACTCTTCACTACAATGATATCCAAGAAAAAACATAAGCACTGCCTAACCAGATACAAACACCTTGGAGTCAAATTCACACTATAGGACATACACAAGAACTTGCAGACTTGAAATGGCTGCATCATCACAGAAGCAAAGAAGTGTCATGCAAGGAAGGAATTCCTGAAGAAAAAGAAACTACTTCCAAAATAGAATATTAAAGAGATCAAAAGTGAAGGTCAGCAAAACAAACCAACATTTGTAGGTGAAACCAATGAGTTCTGGGCTATCCTCTTATATATTTTGAATGAGGGGTAGGCCATTCAGGACCAAGATGAGGAAGAATTTCTTCACTCAGAGAGTTGTGGACCTGTGGAATTAGAACGAAAGAGAGAAGTACAGCACAGGCACAGATCCTTTAGTCTTCCAATTCTCTCCCATGGGAACCTGTTGGGGCCAGTTCATTAGATATATTCAAGAAGGAGCTGGATGTAGCCCTTGTGGCCAAAGGGATCAGGGGGTGTGGGGAGAGGGCGGGAATGGGATACTGAGAATGTATGATCAGCCATGATCGTATTGAATGGTGGTGCAGGCTCAAAGGGCCGAATGACCTATTCCTGCACTCATTTTCTATGTTTCTGTGTTTCAATGAATAACGTTGAAGCTTTGGTCCCTGTATTTAAGGAAGGATATAAATCAACTGAGAATGGTTCAGAGGAGATTTATTCAATTGTTACCCGGAAAGAGCAATTTGTCTTGTGAGCAATGTTCCCTTCTTTGCTGTGCAGCTGCACATGCACACAGCTGCTCTGATGTTCCACGCTTTTTGGAAGTCAATGCTGCATACGGAGACCCATGCGACCAGGAAGAAAATTGGAGGGAACATTAGTTATGAGTAAAGGTTGGACAGACTAGGCCAGCTTTTCTCAGAGTTAGAAGAGGGCTGGATGACTTGAATGAAGTTTGTAAGATCCTGAATGGGCTTGACAAGGTAGACATGGAAAGGTAAATCTGTAACTAGATGGAACTTTTGGGGGTTGGAGATTTTTTTTCTCTCAAAAGGTATTGCAACTTTGGTATTCTATATTTCAAAGGTGATTTTAAGGTGGAAGGAGATGGATTCTTATTAGAAAGGGTTCGAGGGTTTGATCTATAGGCCGAGGCTGTATAGGCTGGGGCTATTTTCCCTTGATGCTGAGGGGTGATCTTATAGAAGTTTATAAAATCACGAGGGGCATAGATAGGGGGAATAGCTAAGGTCTTTTCCCCAGGGTAGGGAAGTCCAAAACTAGAGGGCATAGGTTTAAGGTGAGAGGGGAAAGATTTAAAAGGGATCCAAGGGTCAACTTTTACACGTATAAGGTGGTACACGTATGGAATGAGCTGCCAGAGGAAGTGGTGGAGGTAGGTGCAATTACAACATTTAAAAGGCATCTGGATGGTTATGTGAATAAGAAGGATTTAGAAAGATATGAGCCAAATATTGGCAAATGGGACTAGATTAATTTAGGATATCTTGTCAACAGTTGGACCAAAGATCCATGTTTCCATGCTGTACAACTCTATGACTCTACAACTCTGAAAGGGAATCAAAGGTTACCAGGAAGTCGATGAGAATGTGGAATTTGAAACACACAAGTCAGTGATAATCTTTATTGAATGGTGCACCAGACCCGAGGGGCAGAAAGACCTACCTCTACTCCAAATCTGGATGTTCATAAGTGAAAGGATTTAAAACAGAAAATAAATTAGATAAAAGGGGTGGCTGTTTCAACAATGGTTGAAAACTTGCTGTAGTTCAATCAGTGAGTCAACTGTGAGGTCCAGTGGCTCATCACTATCATCTAAGACAGCAGTCAACCATTTGTAAGCAATTTTCAGATAGTTTACTGAGCTTTTTAAGACATGATATATTATTTAATTGGATGAGAAAATGAAATATTCAACCGAAATAACTCCACAGAAGCTGGTATTCTGTCACCAAGTCACCCTTTATTTACACATGGCATCCTTGACATTGATCCAACTTCCCTCAGAGCTCAGCTGAGGCTCCTGTTTATATCTGTCAGCTAGGGCTGCCTGATTGGACCAGATTAACAGCCCCAATCAGGGAACTCATCTTTGTGAGATCCACCCAGCTGACCTTGTTACAATCACTACATGACCCATGACAGATGAGACAGCGCTTTTTCAATCCTGAAGCAATTCTGTAAAATGGAGGAGCAGAAACAGTGGGCTCCTATTCTTTGCAGTGATGGGTATTCATCCCTGATGTTTGATCGTCTTTGATTCTAAGTTCTTACCTCCCATATGGAGCTTGGCAGCCATTAACAACACAAGGCATAGATTTAACGGCCAGTCAAAGTGCCAGAAAACAAATTTAGTCAACGGTTCCACAATCAGGAAGGCCTTGGAATTTATTTTGAGCTGAAAGCAAACAAATTTGAAGAAATCTACTGAAAGAGTCCAGTAGGAAAAGAAAAGTCAGGTAAAAGAGTATTTAAACGCTATAATTTCAGCAGAAAGATTTATAAAGACTGCAGCCAGAGAAATTTATTTCAAAATGTGCATGTTTTAATTTTAATGTTTTAGGCCATGAGAGGAGAACATTCACTTTATCTGTCAGGTAAAAGGAAAACTTCTTTTTGATTGCACAAGATTGGAACAACCTAGAAGAAATGTGTATCCAACATTTTGAACACTTAAAATGATGGAAGAAACCAGTAAGCAGTACAGAAATACAGTTTTACAAATAACAGTTTAGACAAGATTAAAAGCAGCAAATTATTACAGCACAGCCAGCATTATGTTTTAAAGCTTTATTTGGAAATTCGATATAATATGACTGAAGTACAGAGTTTAAAAGACCGACAAAGAAAATACTGCAACATTCCTGTGCTGTACAGTCATTGGATTTAAAGCAGCATTGGTCAATACAAGAATGACAGATTTAAAGAAATAATGATATAATACAGATTTAACACACCTTTATTGTAATTAAACTTAACAACATCCTAAGGTTTTAGAGTAGATTCGTAGCTCAGGCTGTGGATATTATGGTTGGTTGGCTCAGCTCGGCGAGCTAATCAACATTGTGTAAAGATGGAAAAATATATTCTTTCTAGCAGATTCAATGTCAGAGGAGGAAGATACAGAACACATGATAGGACATGACGGTTCTTAAGATACAACCTTGTCTCAAAATTAGACACAAAGACAAGCAGTGCAAATTAATACACCATTAATTCAATGGGTCCCATTATGTTTGAGGTTATGAACAGATGAAACATCAAAGCAGTCATAAAAGCTTTTGGATAATTACTTCAATCTGAGAACAATGAAATTCTTTAATGAGCAAGATTTTATAGAAGACTTTAGCTTCCAGGAGAACCTATAGGTAATTTCATTGGTGACCTCTAGAGGTTAATGAGAAATGTGAATATGGAACTTTGAAATCAGAATTCAAAACGGAAAGAATTGTTGCTTAAATACTTGATAAAACTATGTCAAATTTCTTATAATCTAAGAAAGATGAAAATTTGGAGAAACCTATTCAAATCGTATTGGAAGCAGAAACCATAAAAGACTTATCAACATATTCTAAGAAGACCAACACTACCTCACGAGCGAAACGGAATCTATTAACTTTATAAGGAATGGACACACTAAAGAGGCACATGAAAAATCAACACAAAAACAAGCCAACCACCTGATGCAAAATTCCAGTGTAAGTGCTGTATTTAAAAAAATGTGTTGGAAAAGTGTAGGAAAATTCTGGTCATCACTAAAATGCTTCATTTGCAAAACTGTAGGTCACTTCCAGAAGATGTGCATAAGACACAGTTTATAACAGTCAAAGTACTGGTGTACACACATAAAGAGGTCTACACAGTAGACCATTAAAAAAAAACCTGCAGTTGATGATATGCTAGAAAGCTGAAAACGTGTACATTGGTCACAATCAAACAACATAATTTTTGAGCCTCCATGGAAATCTTGTTCTCAACTTTATCAGAAATTGTGGAGGAGATTGACAATCTCCCAGAGAACACCTAGCCGAGGAACAAAACATTCTTGACTGGCTAGTCAAGTAGAACATTTAGTTTGGCTTCTTGGACTCATAACAGAAACTAAGTAGGAGAATAAAAAATCCAGTGAGATTATTTATTTTGGTGTGACTGCTATTTAACTGTTCAAACACAATCACAGACTTTATGGGACTGGTGGAAATGTTCAATCTCCAGTCTTCATAAAACAGAGCAGTCAATGCCAAAGATAGAGATGGTGTGGAGTGAGCAGCAATCTTGCTGGAGCAGGACTGAGAGTCAAACAATTACAATGGATGCTGAAGACATCCAGCCTGACAACCAGAGGAAAAGAACTTCGATATCACTCCATGGGATCCTGACCAAGATCCACAGATCCGGATCACAGTCAAGAGAAAGAAACAGTGTCAGTGTTAGAAATGCAAGTACCTTTAAGAGTCAACCAGAATGTCTCTAGAGTTGATTGAGAGCCGGGTAATGAAAAGAGTTCCAAGATGGCAGTGGCATTTTTCAGCAGTTGGCCCACAGCCTTGTAATTTTGTATATCTTATTCATGTTTCCCCCCAACTCCCCACCTCAGTCTTCTCTGCTCCAAGAAATTGACCCCAGTATATCCAGTTTCTCTTCATGAATTCTCTAACCCAGGCAACATCCTGGTAAATAAAAGCACCCCTTGACCATCATCCTTTGCTTTTTGCCTCTCAACCAATCCTGGATCCAGTTTGCCAAATTTCTTTAGAGCCCATGGGCTCTTACCTTCAGATCAGACTCCCACAAAGGACCTTAACAAAAACTTTGCTGAAGTCCAAGTAGACTACGTCAAATGCATTGAACTCATCTGCACACCCTGGTTACTTCTTGAAAGAATTCAATCAACTTGGTCAGACATGACCTTCACTTCACAAAACCACGCTGACTATTCTTGATTAACCCCTGCCTCTCCAAGTGCCAATTAATTCTGTCCTTTCGAATAGCTTCCAACAGTTTCCCCACCACTAAGATTAGACTAACTGGTCTATAGTTTCCTAGTTCATCCTTTGCTGACTTCTTGAATAACAATACTCCATTGGCTGTCCACCAATACGCTGGGTGCCTGCCTTGTGGCCAGAGATGTAATGAAAATTATTGCTGGCACCCTTGATAGTCCACTCTTGCTTCAACAATAGCCTGGGATACTTTTCATCGGTCCAGGAGATTTACCTATCTTTAAGCCTGCCAGACCACTTAGGAATCTTCTGTCTATCTATGCTGATTTCTTTAAGTATATCACAGTCCTTCTCCCTGATTTCTATACCCACATATCCCTCTCATGAGTGAAGACTGATACAAAGTATTCATTTAGAACATTACTTACATCCTCTGGCTCCACTCGCAAATTATCACTACGGTCCTAGTTATCCTTAATGAGCTTGTAAGATGACTTAGGATTTCCCTTTATTTTACTTGCCATTATTCCTTCATGCCATCTTCCTGTTATCCTAATTTTGCTTTTAAATTTCTGCTTGCATATCTTGTTCTTCTCTAGGGCTCCTGCTGTTTTGACAACTGGTTATCTGCCATAAGCTTCCCATTTTCTCTTTATCCAATCCTGTATGTGCCTAGATATTAAGAATGGACAGGATTTATTGGTTCCACCCTTTGTCTTTATTGGAAGATGTTGGTCCGGCACTTATTTCCTTCTTGAATATGTCTTACTGTTCTGACACAGATTTACCTGAAAGTATCTGCTCCCAGGTCACTCTGGCTAAATCAAAGCTGATCTGATTAAAAATTGGCTTTCTCCAGTTGAGAATTTTGACTTCAGGTCCATCCTTGTCCATTTCCATAATGGTCTTGAATCTAAGAGGAGTTATGATCACTATCTGCAAACTGCTCCCCCATTGAAACTGCAAACACTTTTCAGCTTCATCACCTAAAATGAAATCCAGGTCTGCCCCCTCTTTTATGGGGCCTTCTACATACTGGCTTAAAAAGCTCTCCTGGATGCTTTTTAAAAATTCCACTCTGTCTAAACCTTTCACACTATGATTACCCCAGCTAGTACAAATCTTCTACTGTCACTAACCAACTCTTTACACCTCTGAAATTTTTGTACTTATCTGCTCTTCTATTTCTTTAGGACTGTTAGGGGGCTTATAGGACATTCCCAGCAGTGAGGGTGCTACTTTTTGTTTTTTAAATTTCGACCCACACGGCTTCATTTGAGGATGTCATCCCTTCTTACTGCTGTAATCGATTCCCTGATCAATATTATGACACCCGCTCCTCTTTCACCTCATTTCCTGTCTCACCTGAAGACACGTTCTGGAATATTGAACTGCTAATCCTACCCCTCTGTCAACCACGTTTCTGTGACAGCAATGACATCATACCCCTATATTTTAATTTGTGCCATTAACTCACCTGCCATGTTCGACAGACTCCTTCCATTAAAATAAATACTTTCTATGCCTCCCTGACTCACTTGTTGTTTCTTCTAATTTTGGCTGCTCATCCACTCTCCTGAACATTCCTTCTGGGTCCCATAGCCCCTGCCAAGTTAGTTTAAACACTTCCAAAGATGGCAAACACATACGCATATTTCAAAAGAAGTTGAGATGAGAACCAAAACTGTCATATACTCTGATGAAAATTACATGACAACTTTTAGCAGTAAACAGTGTTCTTTCCGGTAAATTTCGATTATATTCAAATTCAATGAAGAAATATATAATTCATAAGAAATGAAGAATCGATTTCCATCATTCTTAACTATCTATAGTCATGACATCAGTTTCCCAGAATCTAAAACAAGAGCCTGATTTTAACTCAGGGCAGGAGCTGTGACGGTATCAGGCAAACTCTGGTATGGAGGAGTGAGGGAGTGATGGGAGAGATAATCGGCCAAGCGAAAACAATCACAAATTTTCAGAGCTAGAAATTTTAATTCCTGCAACGCACTGCATAGGGCCAGTGAGGTTCAACACCTCAGATTGGCCAGCAGCAGCAGGAAGGGACCTGGCATTAATTGGTCAAGGGAATAGGCACAGGATTTGGGAGATTTTCCAGTAGGGTGTTTAAACCGGATGCTTGATCATTTGAAGAGGGCTTGGAAGCCCAGGGCTGGAGAACTGTAAACATTTCTCACAGGATCTTTAGGAAAGTCAAATAAAGTAAAAACAAACATTATTATTTCAGCTCTTTCTGGCTCTGAGTCAACGTCTCACAACACCTTCCACGCACAGGTTAAAATAGCAATTGGGCCCTGATGGCATCAGAGAATGAGCTGCTAATTTAGAAGTGGACAATGCCTTTTCTAGCACGTCAAAGAATTGTAAAATCTTACAACCTGAGCCTTGTTCATCTGGAGGCATCCAATTTGAAAAAAGGGGTTCTTTTCATTCAAAAGATTGGAATTGTTGGGAAAAGAGCGGGAGCCTAACTGTTAAACCCCAGGGCATTTTAATGAACCACTCTGTTTCTCCTGCGCCACAGTATAAGAATTACTCCTAAGATTTCCAGAAATAAAGTTGAATGATTAAGCTCAGAGCAGTGCTATGTCTGTTGCAGATTTTAGGCCACTAGATGGTAGTCTGAGATTGGATAATGGACCAGATCCAAGGAGTAATGATGCAAAGTTATAATGTGTCAGGTTATTCCACAGTATTTGGATGCACAGTTTATAAAGACTTATTCTCAGAAACTAAACCAGGAATTGCTGGAAAAGCTCAGCAGGTCCGGCAGCATCTGTGTAGAGAAATCAGAGTTAATGTTTTGGGTCCAGTGACACTTCCTCAGAACTGTGGTGTATTATCTGTCATGAATGAGGGTTAGAGAGGGTGCCTCCAGTTGCATTCAGAATTGAGATGGTTAGCAGGTATGAGGATCAGACAAAGATCAGGGTGGAGGGATGGACAGTGGAGATGCTTGCCAAAAGACTCGATTTTCTTCATGAAGTTGAGAGAAGCATTCCTGGGCCTTAACAAAACCGAAGCAAGTTAAACATTATGGGGAACAAGCAGAAAAATGGCACTGAGTCTACGACCAAATCAGCCATGTTCTTATTGAATGATGGAGCAAGCTCAAAGGGCCAAAAGGCCTGCTTCTGCTCCATAATCCTATGTCCTGAAGGTAAAGTTTTAAAATTCATCTTCTGGGCTTTT
The DNA here is from genome assembly GCA_024137785.1 of Ginglymostoma cirratum. Lineage (NCBI taxonomy): Eukaryota > Metazoa > Chordata > Chondrichthyes > Orectolobiformes > Ginglymostomatidae > Ginglymostoma > Ginglymostoma cirratum. Next base: position 21,777,583 of record JAHRHZ010000069.1, on the reverse strand, counting down.
TCTGGCCCAAAATCTCCTTTCTTACAGACTAATCTGATAGAGCTGATACTGCACTCTGTCGTGTTTAGATGGAGTTTTGCGTGTCTTATTTATCGCAGAGCAATGCAGGCACTTTTTAAATAAACTGTTTGAATTTAGAACATGAGTAAAAATGTCAGAGAACTTCACAAAAGTTTCAATAGGAGTCTAATGACAGTGAGGCGAAACATTTCCAGTCGCCATTCATTTTCTTTGAGAGGTCAGTTGCTTTACTCAGTAACTCCAACCACACACAAAAGTAACTAAGCACTATACAAGGACCTGTTGTCAGACAAGCATAACTAAATGTTTAATCTTTGTCCTTTTAATGAAATAGATTCCCCCCCACCCCATTTCATTCAATCATCCTAAACAAAAAACATTTATATCTCAAGTCGTTTCTTCAGCTTTAACTTGTCTGTTTCCTCTATGCATAGAAATAACCTTTGAGATACAAAAAGTCTCTGATGTTTACTACTAGATCAACAAATTTGATGTTTTGGTTCTTTGTGATTAATCCAAAGAGGTGGCTGATCAATATCCCTCAAAAAGGAAGGATATCTTCATCCTCGAACTGCACAGTTAATGCATCATTGGTGGCAGTTTTCTGGCTGCAAAGCAGACAAATTTTCTCTTCTTCAATTGCATGCCATTTCATAACTCTTAGGCCCAGAAGGAGCCATAAAGACTTCACCACACACATCACATTTGAAAGCTTGTTGACTGTTGCAGATAGCAGATGTCACTTCAGAGAGGAGTGAGTCTGATACAAAGCTTTACACAGTTCTCCTGGGCAGCACAGTGTTTCAGTGGTTAGCACTGCTGGCCTCACAGTGCCAAGGAACCAGTTTGATTCCAGCCCTGGGTGACTGTGAATGGCTGCACATTTGCCCCATGTCTGCATATGTTTCCAACAGGTGTTCCAGTTTCCTTCCATAGTCCAAGCTGTGCAGTCTATGTGGACTGGCCATAATAAATTGGCCCACAGTGACCAGGGATGAGTTAGGTGGATTAGCCATGAGAAATGTAGGGTTACAGGGATAGGGTAGGGGGGGTTGATTCTTGGTGAGATGCTCTTCGGTGAGTCAGTGTGGACTTGTTGGGCCAAATGGCCTGTTTCCACATTGTAGGTATTCTAAGGATTCCTCAGAATAGTTTCTTTTCTTATGGTTCTTGTACATAATTCTGCAGTCAAATCATTTCCACAATAAAAGGTTACATTTGTCAAGGTGACCTGGATGTACCAAGTATGATTCTGAGAGAATGGCAGTGTCAGGCTATTGCTTAACTTGTCTGTGAGGCAGGTCTCCCAATTTTGCCCCCATATGCTAGTAAAGAGGTCTTTGCAAGGTCAACAGGGTTGAGTTTGCTGTTGTTGTTTCTGGAGTCCATCTCAATGCTAAATGTCCATCCAGTTTTATTATTTTCTTTCAGCTTTACAGCAGTTTTCAGACAAATTAATGACTTTCTAGCCCATTTCAGAGGGCAAGCAAGAATCAACTGCATTGCTGTGGGTCTGGATTCATGTGTGGGTCAGACCAGGTAAGGATGAAATATTTCATTCCCGAAAGGATATCAGTGACCCAGATAGGTTTTTACAACAGTCAATAATGCTGACAAGGCCACCATTAGATTAGTTCTTAGCTCCAGATTATTTTCTTGAATTAAAATTTCACCATCTGCTGTGGCAGAATTCAAACCCTTGTCCCCAGAACATGAGCCTGGGTTTCTGGATTATTAATTTAGTGCAATCACCACCAACTCATTGCATCTCCTTAGGAGAGGGATTCTCATTGATTTGAGGAATAAATTAGGCTCTAAGCATTAAAAATTAAGTGTAACAGTTATAAGTTATGCAATACCTGTATTATAATAATAAATATACACTTAAAAAAGTACATAAATTGACAAAATTTTATTATCAGATAATCAGAAGAACTCAACTACAAGAAGCAGGAACAAACTGTCGTGTTATGGCTGTACAGGACATTGGTGAGACCACTTTTGGAATATTGTTTTCAATACTTGTCACTCTGCTATACGTAAGTTGCTGTTAAACTTGAAAGAGTTCAGAAAAGATTTACAAGGATGCTGCTGGGATTGGAAGGTTTGAGCTATAGGAAGAGGCTGAATAGACTGGGGCTATTTTCCCTGGAGCATCAGAGGCTGAGGGGTTACCTTATAGAGATTTATAAAATCATGAGGGGCATAGATAGGGTGAATATCCAAGGTCTTCTCTCCCAGGGTAGGGGAGTCCAAAACTAGGTTTAAGGTGAGAAGGGAAAGATCTAAAAGGGAACTGCGGGCAACTTTTTCATGCAGAGGGTGGTGCATGTATGGAATGAACTGCCAGAGGAAATGGTGGAGACCTGCACAATTACAACATTTAAAAGGCATGGGTACATGAATAGGAAGGGTTTAGAGGGATATAGGCCAGATACTGGCAAGTAGGACTAGATTAATTTAGAATATCTGGTCGGCATGGACGAATTTGACCAAAGTGTCTGTTTTTGTGCTGTACAACTCCATGGCTCTAAGCCATTTACTAGCCATTACCTCGGTGCATGGTCAATAGCATCTGTGAGCTTTGATTGGCTTGCCAACATATGACCAGCACGTGATCAGTGTTGGACTGGATGAGTAGTGTGTGCCCAATTTTCGATTGGTTTCTTAAGTGTGACAACCATCTCAGTGATTTAGTCAAACAGGAGGCTTGAAGAACACAGCAGGCCAAGTGGCATCTGGAAGAAAGGAGCAGTCAACCTTTCTGGTATTACCCAATTTTCAGTCCTGAAGAAGGGTAATACACGAAACGTTGACTGTTCCTTTCCTCCAGACACTGCCTGGCCTGCTGTGTTCTTCCAACCTCCTGTCAGACTACCTTGGATGCCAGCATCTGCAGTTTTTTTTATATCTTACTGATTTCATCTCCATCCCCTGATTGGTTACTTCAGATGTCAGTCACATTAACATTTGTTGTCCATAGAGACAATGTTACAAGAGTGTTCATTAGAACACATTGTATTATCAGGAAGCAAACCCTATCAGTGCAGTAAAGATAGTAGGAATTGCTGATACTGGAGTCTAAGATAACACAGTGTAGAGCTGGATGAACACAGCAGGCCAGGCAGCATCAGAGGAGCAGGAAGGCTGATGTTTCGGGTCTTGACCCTTCTTCAGAAATGGGGGAGGGGAA
>JAHRHZ010000069.1:21762880-21773969 GCA_024137785.1 Ginglymostoma cirratum | reverse complement strand
CAGCTTTCCTGCTCTTCTGATGCTGCTTGGCCTGCTGTCTTCCTCCAGCTCCACACCTTGTTATCTCAGTGCAGTAAATCTGTATAACTTAGGCTGTCTTAGAAGAAACTGTTACATAGTTAATTAAAGATAGATGACATAAGTACATATGGTAGCATTGCAAGACAAACTTGTAAAATATAACAAATCGCAAGAACTACAGATAAAACTATTTATTGAATTAGTTTCAATGAAATGTTTAGGCCTGTTACACAATTTAAAGAAAATGGCTACATCTCTTTAAAGCCTTTTAAGTTAAAAAGTTAATCAAGCCTGGAACATATCTGTGTCCTGAAACATAAAACCATTTTATTCCAAAGTGGGTCCACATTTAAAGCAAGCCAAAATGGTGAACTTCCTCTGGCACTGAGATTTTTTTAGCCTCGGGCTGTTCCCTTTAACGGCAGGAATGCAGTGATACTACTGCCTTATTAACATGACATAATATCAACACTTTGCTTAATCATGACGCATAACAAAACTACAACTAACAGTTTATAAATGGTCTCATTCCTTTTACTGATGGAAAAAAAGTGTTTTGCACTACTGGGCTTAGCAGTTTAGCACTTTACAGACACAAACACTAGTTACAAACAGCCAATTTTTGTACATTGCTTAATTCCACAATGAGCCTTTCCACACAATTCTGTATTATATAATTATATAACATTTAGAATACAATCCCATTTAAAGACACAGTTCAATGACTTATCCTTTATCAATAACTGTGCTTTTCTTACCTAATGAGTTCCTTATCTCCGTACACAAGTAGAACTCCCTCATTTCGTGATCCTATCAATATTTTCTTTTAATTATGCATGCTGTTCCACCCAGTGAAATTTAAATAACAAATTTGTCTTTTATTCAATATTTTTAGCCATTAAGGCCAGTTCGCTTAATATCTGTTTTGGGAAAATTTTGGAGTCTGTTATAAAGAATATAAAAGCAGAGCATTTGGAAACACATTATATAATCAAGCAGAGTCAGCATGGCTTCACAAAGAGGAAATTGTGCCTGACAAATATATTAGAATACTTTCAGCAGAAAACAAAGAGGATGGATAAAGGGATGCAGTGGATATCTGAATTTCCAGAAGACATTTGTTAAGGTACCACATGTTAGGCTATTTGTCAAGGAAGGTTTACTAAATTGATCCTATGCATGGAGGGACAAGCTCATGAGGAGAATTTGAGTAAGTTGGGTGTGCACGCAATGGAGTTTGAAGAATGAGAGGAGACCTTAGTGAAATATACAAGATTCTCAGGGTACTTGACAGGGGATATGTGAAGGCTGTTTTCCCCAGAGTTGAGGACCAGATGACATAATCTCAGAGTAAGGTGTCATCCAGTTGGGACTCAGATGAGGTATTTCTTTTCTCATAAGGTTATGAATCTGTGGAATTCTTTTCCACAGAAGGCTGTAGAAGTTGGGTCATTAAGTATATCAAAGGCTGTGATAGACAAGTTTTTAATCAGTAAAGGATTCAAGAGTAGTGGGGAAAAGACAGGAAGAGGAATTTAGGATTTAGATCAACCACAATCTCATTTAAGATGCAGCAGACTCAATGGGCTGAACAGCTTACTTCAGCTGCCACATCTTATGGTCATATGGTTGAATGCCAGTCAAAATCCAGCATTTCCATAAACCTCAGTTAAACAAGATAATATATAACAAAATGATTTTCAATGCATAACCGTTTTTCCTCCATTTCTTATCCACTATTTAAGTTCTCCTAAAGTAAATGTCAATATACAATGAAGAGTCTTTTATTTATATTTATTCAAGTGACTGAATTGACCATTGCTTTAAATTCAGATGTAGTTTAATAAACCAGCAACATTGTAAATTAACTTAAACTTCTCAGGTTAATAGATTAAAGGTAATTATTCTTATGATGTGAAGACAAACCAATAACAAAATAACATCATCATCTTCAGGACATTCTGAGTAACCTTTATCTTTGCAGCCCTTTCATGAAGAAGAAATCTTTTAACTGGACCTCTACCTTAATGGAAAAAAATGTATTTTATAACAGGTCTAAATTGACAACAAAAGGGAGTGAATAGGAATTAATTCTCGCTCCTAACAGAATGGCATGTTATGTTCAGTCAAGCTTTTAGATAGAGAAGAAGTTACTGTCTCTGACAATTACCCAAAAAATATAAACAAGTCTGAGGTCTAGAACATATTCATCACACTTCATATATCAAACCTTAAAATGTCAAAAATGTAAAGAGTAGGGAAGTCAGTGATTTCCTAATTTTCGTGACCTTTATAACAAAGCATTATCCCAAGAATAGAAATGACAGATCTACAAGCCAATGTCAATTTACAGAAAGCAAAGACTCTTTATTCTCACTGGAACTTTTCACAAACTTAGGATGTGAAAAATCACTTCAGACCTGATGAAGTACTGTTGAGGTGATCAGTAATATAGTGCAGGAAATATGGCAGCTAATTTATACACAATGTCCCACAAAATAGCAATGAGATAATTGACCAGTTAACCTGTTGTTAGCAGTGTTGGTCAAGGGCCAAATTGTGGACCTTGACACCAGGACAGCTCTGCTTCTCTTTTTCAAATAGCCCCGTGGGAATTTTTACATCCATCTGAGATATCAATGGGACCTGAGTGTAATATTCAACAAAAAGCACTTCCAACAGTATTTCTAACTCAAGTGTCAGTTGAAATCATGTGCTCACGTCCAGGAATGCATACTGAGCCTATCATTTTCTGTTTGACAATTAACTTATTTATGAAATGGCACAGGGACTGGTTGCCCTGTAAAATTAAAATGTGAGAGGTATGATTTTAGATAGTGTCAACACCGGCAACTTTTTGCAAGCTCTCTACAGCAGACCTCATTTTATGTCATTGTTTGCTATGATCTGCCTGTATTGCTCACAAAACAAAACTTTTCACTGTACTTAGGTGACATGTGACAACAATAACTCAAATCAAATCAAACAAATGGCTCCAATCTCAGTAGCAGTTAAACATTGCTTATGTGCTGCAGGCGCATGTCAAACCATGAAGAATGCCATGGGCTGAGTTTTACTCATATTGTTTCCCCAACTGACTGTAGAAAATGCAGGAACAGGAGTAGGCCATTCAGTCCATCAAGCCTGTTCTGTTCATTCAACATGATCCTAGCTGATCAAACATTTCAATGCCTTTTACCCACTCCATTCCCATAACCCTGTATAACATTGTTAATCTGAAACCTATAAATCTATTCCTTAAAGATACTCAAATACTAAGCTTTTTCATCCCTCTGCAGTACAGATTCCAAAGGTTCACAGCCCTTTGAGTAAGCAAATTTCTCCTCATCTCAGACCTAAGTGACTCCTCCCCTTATTTTTAAATGGTACCCCCTGCTTCTAGACTGCCAACCGGGGAAATATCTTAGCAGCATCTACCTTTTATCCCATTTAATTATTTTATAGGTTTCAATAAGATTTCCTCTCATCCTTCAAAATTTTAGAGAGGTCAGGCCTAGTTTTCCCAATCTGCAGTTAATAGCCTTTGCCATCTGGGGAACAAGTCTGGTGAACCTTCATTGTATTCCCTCGAAAACAATAATATCTTTCCTGTGATAGGAGACCAAAACTGTGCGAAGTACTCCAGATGCAGACTCCTGTACAACTGAGACAAGACTTCACTACTCCTGGACTCAAATCCTCCTGTGATAAAGGCTAACATGCGATTAGCCTTCCAGTAGCTTGCTGCCCATTCCATGTTAACCATTAGTGGCTTATCAACAAGGACACCTAGGTCCTTTTGTACATCTAAACTTTCTAGTGTCTTACCAAAATTCACTCACAGGCCAAACAACTTTGGAAAAGGCTGCTCTGTCGTGATAATACATTGGGGGACAGCCTTAATAAGGTAAATATGGAATGTCCACCCCTCTGGGGAAAGGAAGTCCTATCTTCGGGAGTGTCAGTCAGTGTGATTGGTCCACAACTGAGTAATCCCTGCATAGTGGCCATTGTTGGGGCTACAAGCTGTCCTGAGATGGAGAACAACAGAGTGGAACCAGGGAAGGTGTCTGGGGAGGGGTAGGGATGGATTTTGGCATTCAGGTGAGGTAGGATGAAATCACAAGGGGAATAATATATTTTGGGTTGTGGTGTACCCCTGATGGGTACAGGGGTTTCATTTCCCCTTCCTCAGCTATAGGTATTACTGCAGTAGGACTGGGAAACTGAGAAGAGGTGGGAAGACAGGGGGCTAGTCATAAGTCATTACATATGGATACTTGCACAATATGCTGTCTGGAGGGTAAGGTATCATATAATGGTCCTATGATATGGGAATCAGCTAAGAAAATTGCTGTGGTTGGTTTGAAAGTAAAAATAATACGACTGAAACAAGACTGCAAAATCATACTAGAGAGGAGACTGCTATTAACATCGTAACTGAAACTAACATAAACAGCTTCAAACCATTGGAAATTTGAAGTCCCATTGAAGGGGTATATGGTCTACAAAATCTGATGTAGTAGCATCAGAATATGCATTATTGAAAAATGATTGCCCAAAGAAGAGTTGTGTAATGATGCTAAGTGTAACTTTGTTCTATTCAAGGGATGTGAATGTTCCAGGTGGCCATCAACTATTTTCCCATCCCTGATTTCTCTGAAAAGATGGTGGTGAGCTGTGTTGTTGAGTCATAGAATCATTTGCCTCACCAACGTCCAACCAATGTACATTCCAACTCCTACACTCTAAAGAGTTGCTACTATTATGTGGTGCAGGTACAGGGCCATTCCAGGATTTTGAGGAGCAACAGTGAAGAAATGGCAATAAAGTTCCAAGTCAGGATGGTAAGTCACCTATAGTGGGAACTTGCTAGTGGTGGTGTTCTCATACGAGTGCTGCCTTTGTCCTTCCAGGTGGGAGAGACTGTGTGTTTACAAGGTGCTATTGAAGGAAGCTAGACAAGCTGTTGTAGTTCATCTTGTACGCAGAGTCATAGAGTTATAGAGTTATAGAGTCATACAGTACAGAAGTGGACCTTTCGGTCCAATCATCCAAGCTGACCACATTTCCCAAACTAAACTAGTCCCATTTGAGTGCATTTGGCCCACATTCCTCTAAACCTTTCCTAATAAAGCACCTGTCCAAATGTCTTTTAAATGTTGTAACTGTACCTGCATCTACCATTTCCTCTGGCAGTTCACTCCACATATGAACCACCCTCTGTGTGAAAAATGTTGCCCCTCAGGTCTCTTTTAAATCTTTCTCCTCTCACCTTAAAAGTACATCCTCCAGTTTTGAACTCCCCTACCCTAGGGAAAAGACCTTTGCTATTTACCTTGTCTATGCCCCTCATAATTTTATAAATCTCTGTAAGGACCCCCCGTAACCTCTATGCCCATTGAACAAAGCCCCAGCCTTTTCAGCTTCTCCTCATAACTCAAACCCTCTAGTCCCAGCGACATTCTTGTAAATCTTTTCTGAACCCTCTCCAATTGAATAATATGAAGCCAGTAGGCCGTAAAGTGAACACATTGGCGTCAATCCAATGAGCAGAGTGTAGTGCAAACTGTTGCTGCAGGTGGCAGTGAATGTTTAGTGGTGGAAGTGGTGCCTATCAGCAAGCTGCTTTATTCTCATGTTTCAAGCTTCCTGAGTTTGTGGAGCTGACCCCTTTGGCCGTATGGGCAGTATTCAATCACGCTCCTGGTTTGTGCCTTACAGAAAATGGACAGGCCTTTGTGAGTCAGGAGGTGATTATTCACAACATGGTTCTCAGTCTCTAACATGCACTTGACTGCTACAAAACACCCTGGGTTTCTAAATTAGCTATCATTCTGTGATGTACAATTATCCATCTTTTCCCAAACAAGGGCATGACCCTTGAACTGAATTGGCAGCATGAAACTGTGATCCTAGAGGAACTTTCAGCAAAAAATAACATGGATCTGTTGCTAAGTGAAAACAAATGAAATACATTTAAACACTGAAGAGTTCAAACAGCAAAATGGTAATAGTGGTCTAAAGTGTTTAATCTCATTGAGAATTAACCATTATTGTTTCAAAGTCTGAATGTGTCCATAAATTATGTTATACTCATTGCTGGCATGAAATGTTTGTGAGACAAATTAAATGAGGCAGTTATTGTCTTCAAATCTGACATGAAATGGATGAGTAGCCACTGAATTGCAAGTAAATAATTTGAAGAGGAAAGTATTCCTATTCCGAATTGTTAATTGGCAAGCATTGCACTTCAACAGCATAACATGAAAAAGAGCATGAAATAAGATGATGATAAACTGTATTTGTTTATCATGACAATTGTACTAAATTCCCACGCAAGCTGTGGTCCAACAGCACCATTACTGCTGTCGTTGTTGTATTTTGCAATCAAGCCTATAATTATAATCAGTTTTCATTCTACACATTGGCTGAATACTGTTTTAATTAGGTACATCAAATGAGCATTGCCATATACACGAGCTCATTATTCAGCTTTACTGATGGAAAGATTTAGCTATGCTAATTCTGTACAGTATCTGAACTGCGCTGTGCCATCATCTATGTTCACTACCCATTTCTTATTCATGATCAGGCTGCTAGCTGCTGGAGTCAAAAAGGCCTAAAGAAATATAGATCCCTATTGCAGACAATTTAAATATAGGCATATTGTTGTAAAAGGCACACCTGAGGTCAGCAGAAATACAATTTTACCACATATGAGCCAATATTCAGTTTTACAAACCGTGAAAGAAAATCATAGAACTGCAACCTATGGATCTGATATAATCATCTAAAACAGCAGGATGCATTATTAAAATTTAATGATCCAAATTGGAATTGCAGCACTCAGCCCTAAAGCCAAAAAACTTATCCTTGGTTACAAATTATACATCATTCTGCCCTTCAATGCAGAAGGCATAAAAGCAAATTCTCAGTATGTCAATGTACCATCTCGTGTATCTTTGAAGGGATTAAAATTGATATTTTGTTCACATTTTCAGCATTGGCAGCAGGAGGAAAGATCTCAATGTTCGTTGTTTCTAAGAACCTGATGGTTTCCAATTACAATTTGTCTTCACTGAAAGGAGGCAGAACATTTTCACACGTACGTAAATAAAGTGTTGATTACATCGTTCGGACACAACTGTAATTTTAACTTGATGGCTGAGAATAGAGCCAAACAGAGCTTCCTGATCAATCAAACATGGACAGAAAAGCCGAAGAAGGGTGTAAAATATTTCTTGTGGGATTAAGAGGAACAGGGATACACTTCTGTGCCCCACAAGGAAAACCTGCCCTGCCACACAATCAATCTACTTTCCAACCATGAGGCTTCCACACATGATCTTTCCAGCTCATCCTGCTACTTTCCCTGGTTCCAGCCAGAACATGTGCTATGGTGGCCAGTAGGATTTGGACTACAGTGGAAATACCACAACCGAAGAATCATTTCCTATGGTTTCCCAGCCTCCAAAGTCCCCCAAGCACCTGCCCATTGCCACCTATGATTTCTCATCTACAAATTGAGTTCAGCAAAGTCACCCAAATGTTTGATATCAGGTTCCCCATATTCTATAACTCACATATCTCACTCTCCCTGCGCACCTCTGCTCACTGTGCTTTGAATGATGTTTAAAATACTTATGCTTGAGTACAAATTTCTGGGTGACATTCCTGTAACCTCCTTCAGGCCTATTATCCTCCAGAAACTCAACATCTCTCCAACTCTGGACCCTAATGTTTCACTTTTGCAGTTGGAGATGTTAAATTCCAGGAGATAGTAGGCCTGGAGAAGGTGACAGGGATTTCATGGACTCACTATTGTGTGTTCAGTTAAATTCTGAACTCTTTAATTTCCTCAATAACTTCCACACAATTTTTTGATAATGTTTTTGCCCCCATTCCAATACCTCCATTCTGAGACTCAGTGTCAATTTTGTCTTATAATGACACAGTAAAACACCTCAGATTGCTTTGTGTTGAAATAACTTGTATTAATCTTGCATGATCTCAAGATGTCCCAAAGCACTTGCAAGGCAATGAAATAGTCATGAATTGCAACAGTTTAACATAGGAAATGTAGTAATTGATTTAGATACAGCAAGTTTCCTCAAACATCGGCGATATAAGTGGTCAGATAATGTTTTCTTTAGGTGCTCTTTGAGAGAAATATAAAAGATAGAATACTGGAGAAAATTGCCCTACTCTTCTTTGGAACAGTGCTGTGAAATCTTTCAGTTCCACTTGAGAGAGTACGCTTGGTTTAATGAAAGCCACAAATTCCAACATCATGAGGCTTACTGAGTACCACATTCAAATATTGGCCTGGGTTATTTCCTCGAGTTCCTCAGTTAGGATTTCAACCCATGACTTGCTACTCAGAGGTGGCAGCGCTACCCCCGAACCAAGGCTGATATTTGACTACTGTGTTGCACATACTAAAATAATTAGTAACTTAATCATGCTTAGAGATTAGTTTCAGCAATATATACCCTATATTCAGTATTAAACCACTTCTTTTTAAATGAACTACATTGTCATAAAAACTAAAGCAAAAGATCAGAGCAATTCGTCTATAGATATTATTTTACAAATTTTCTATTTAAGGATATATTTATTTATGCTTTGATCAATATTTGAAATAATTGCTGTTTGTGATGAAAAGGAAGTAAAACTGCTAAATTTTTGATACATTGACCAAAGCTACACACATCTATTGATCTGTATCCATCAGCTGCGCAGAATTGAATGAATCTTCATGAGTACAAAAGCACAATATCGACCAATGCAGAATGACATTTCAGAGACTGATCATTGGCTGATGAAAATAAATAGCATCAAAATATCTTCTCTGTTGTAACTTATCTAATATTGCCTTGGTTCTATAACCCTCTCTGAATGTCACCCAATGCATCATTACTGAATGACAGAACACATGTCGAATAAATGATAGTGAGAGCAATGTGTAGTTACTGTTGTCAGTTTGGAAAATTATAAGGTAGAAAAAGAATTTTATTGCAAAGGAAAGTAATACTATTTTATTTGAAATTATGCCCTGGATATTTCCATGTTTCAGCAGTGTCAAGTGCTCCTATAAGCATTCCTTGTTCATTCCATGCAACCTCCTGGTCAAAAATCTAATTATTTTGTTACTATCTCCAATACAGACCAACAAATTTTAGCAAGATATTTGAATTCCCAATGACTAGTTTTAAACAATCACACAATAAGGTTTCCAGTTTAAAGACTTCTACAATAAAAAAAATCAAAGTAACATTGACTAAACATCACCAAGCAGGCAACTAATACACCAAGCAATAGAAAGAGTATCCCACATTTGAAGTGACTGAAAACCCCATGCCACAGTTATACTTCATTGCTTGCTCTTCACAGAGCTGCAGCTCTTACAAGGACAGCCTAACACCTTTCCCAGCTTCCAACAGGTTTGCTTCAACCCATTTTGCTAAATCATAGCGCTAAGTTGCTGTCAAAGTCTTCTCACTTTTCACAGAAGCATCAATTAGACCAATATCTGGCAACTCTTCTGTGGGACTTCATCATGACAAATTTTCTTTTAGATTCAACGTGATGCATCTCTTTAACCACTGAGTTTCTCCATTATTCTCTGAATAATTGCCTAATGGTATTATTGCTGGACTATTACTCCAGAGACCCAGATAATTTTTTGGTGACGTGGGTTTAAATCCTGCCATGGCTGATTGTGGAAATTGGATTCAATGCAAACCTAGAATTAAGAGTCTAATAATGACCATAAAACCATCAGGGAAAATCTATCTGGTTGACTAACATCCTTAGGAAAGGAAACGGCTATCCTTACTCATAGTATTGTTGATGTTTATTCAGATCTTTCATTGCCATTTACAATCCTTATTTCAATTATTCAAGCATCAAAAATGGGTTCAAATCTAATTATTCCGAGAGCTATGTTGACAAGGTAACTTACAAGACAAAGATTTTAAAGTAGAATTCCAATACATGACAACGTTAGTTCAGAAGAAAGTTCCCCTGAAATCATAGTGGTATGGGGCCATACCTAGTACATCCAAGTTCAGTGTTTGATCAGTGCCCAATGAGATAGTCTTACTGGGACTTAATTGAGTTTCCACTTATCCTGAGCACTCGTAACCTGGGATGTGCAAGGAGCAGATTGTTGATTGAGAAGGAAATCAAATAGAATAAGGGTGGACAGGAGAGTGAAGTTGAGGCCACAATCAGATCAGCAATGATTTTATCAAAGGGCTGAATGGCCTACTCCTGCTTCTAATTTAATTGATCATATCTTAGATCAGTATGTGTGTGGTTACTGGCTACTGGCACTCCATATTTAAGATGACACCTGAACAATGACTAAGTGAATGGGGTGCCTTTGAATTCGAACCAAACAGTAATTAATGCTTTCAAAAGAGGAGGAGAAAATTGTTTTCAAAATAATATTATGCCATTATCAGAACTTGTAAAGTATCCTTTCTGAACTGTGTTCTTTGTTGAAGAAAACAAATACCTGACGAGAGATAAAACGTACTGCAGATGCTGGAGAATCCGAGATAACAAGGCGTGGGGCTGGATGAACACAGCAGGCCAAACAGCATCATAGGAGCAGGAAAGCTTGACGTTTCGGGCCGAGACCCTTCATCAGAAATGGGGGAGGGGAAGAGGGTTCTGAAATAAATAGGGAGAGAGGGGGAGGCAGATAGAGGATAGGATAGGTGGAGAGGAAGCAGACAAGTCGAAGAGGCAGGGATGGAGCTAGTAAAGGTGAGTGTGGGTGGGAGGGTAGGGAGGAGATAGGTCAGTCCAGGGAGGACGGACAGGTCAAGGGGGTGGGATGATGTTAGTAGATAGGAGATGGGGGTGGGGCTTGAGGTGGGAGGAGGGGATAGGTGAGAGGAAAAACAGGTTAGGGAGGTGGAGATGAGCTGGGCTGGTTTTGGGAGGCGGTTGGGGGAGGGGAGATTTTGAAGCTTGTGAAATCCACATTGATACCATTGGGCTGCAGGGTTCCCAGGCTGAATATGATTTGCTGTTCCTGCAGCCTTCGGGTGGC
>JAHRHZ010000069.1:21745198-21757880 GCA_024137785.1 Ginglymostoma cirratum | reverse complement strand
TTTCTGATGAAGGGTTTAGACCCGAAACGTCGAGTTTTCCTGCTCCTATGATGCTGCTTGACCTGCTGTGTTCATCCAGCCCCATGCTTGTTATCCCTGGTTTTTATCTATTTGAAACCTGTCCTCATATGTTAGCAATCACAATTTGTGATCTATACTCAGTGGATTTGCTTTTGCCAATCAATACTTGCCAACGGTCAGCATGTATTAGGGGTGGCATGGAGGCTCAGTGGTTAGCACTGCTGCATCACAGCGCCAGGGACCCGAGTTTCATTCCAATGTCGGTCGAATGTCTGTGTGGAGTCTGCACGTTCTCCCCGTGTCTGTGTGGGCTTCCGCTGGGTGCTCTAGTTTCTTCCCACAGTCCAAAGATGTGCAAATTAGATAGATTGGCCATGCTACATTGCCTGTAGTGTCCAGGGATGTGTGGGTTAGGTGCATTATCCACAGGAAATGCAGAGTTATAGGGATAGGGGAATGAGTCTAGGTGGGATGCTCTTTGGAGGGTTGGTGCGAAGTTGTTGGGCCAAATGGCCTCTTCCCACACTGTGGGCATTCTATGTAAGTAGTGGTGACCTTCATTCAGTGTAAATTTCAGCGGCAGAAATTTATCAAAATGCATTATTACAATAATGCTGGTCTGTGTCCAATGGCAGAGATATACAAGGTCTGTCTGAAACATAACTCTTTCCAACATGATACATCTATACTTAGGCAGGTAAGAGGCACAGAATCAATACGCTCATGGCAACTAATGTTTCATTTGATGTCTGTGCAATGTGTCATGTGCTCTGATCTTGTTTACTGACTTGTCATGCATTACACAATCTGATTTGCTCAATGACAGATGGAAATGGTATGGCTCGATGGGGATAATGGCCTATTTTACTGGTGAAGTTAGAATTGGAGAAAGAGCAAGAGAACAGAGAGAGAGAGAGAAGCTGAGGTTCATCAGTAGAAAAACAAAAAAAAGGCAGTAATGGAAATTAATTAGTGACAGAAAAAAGATGTCATTTTCAAAAATTGTGAACAGTGAGTGAACATCGTTTGGAAGATACAAATATAATGAAAGGGTCTTAACTACAGAAGAGTGATATAAAACATAACTTTAACCTGAATTTATGCATTGTCTTTGGCATCATAAAATGAGCATCATAAAAGCTTCACACTGGCAGTGTAAAGCAATATTTGATTCTGAGCCATATTAGGGAATATTACAACGTACAGACTTAGATAAGGACAAGAAAACATAGTGAAACCATTTAGTGCATGTCAAACTGTAGAAAAGAAGCCATCATGGGAAATTGCAACCATGGAATTGGCCTGTTAGAGTGTGACATGTGGAATTAGCAGAATTTAAAGGACATCAGCTGACCGTTCATTGTGATTGATAACCATTCAAAGTGGGTTGAGGTGTTTCCAATGGAATTGAACAATGAATAGCAAAATTATACAAATTTTGAGTAGTTTGATTGCCACTAATGGGCATGCTGAGGAACCAAGTCTTACAAAAGGATTTAAGTTATGCTCAGGACAGTTTTCATCTTTAATTGAATGAATGGGGTAAAATCGACTGAAGTTCCACCCTATCAATCCGCTCCAAATGGAACAATGGAGCACACGGTACAACTAGTTAAGTGTGAGCTCGTTAGACAAATGCAATATATAAACTAGGAGAAATGTCAGATGTTGTTGAATCAAAAGCTGATGAATTTTTTGCTTCTTAATTATAACACACCCCATAACACTATAAGTAGAATATCAATTGAATTGTTTCTTAGAAGACAACCAACAATGAGGTTTTCATTCCCGGAGCCATAATTACTACAGTGAACCGAACAAAAAAAAACTCCAGTCAGAAATAGCGTCAAGATAGGGAAAGAGTGAGAGGAAGAAAGCTGAATTTGAACCAGAAGGTTAACATGAAATAATATTATTGTAAGTGTTTGAAGTGGCTTCACATTGCCTGTGTTCCACTTTTTTAGTTTGCTTTTGTAAGATATCATAAGTACTGTATTTAACATTCATTTGCTAAAAATATATATAAATATTGGCAATTTGAAATAAAAACAAAAAAAATTGGAAATACTTAGCCATTCAGGCAGAGTCTGTGGTGAGAGGAATTAGTTTAAATTTTCAGCTTGATGAGAGATCATTGACCTTCCCCATTAACCTACAGTCTTTCCCCATTGCTGTAGATGTTCTTGTTTGTCCTCTGGCATCCCCTCTGTCACTATTCCATTCCTACCAGTAACTGTGGTGCCATTCACAATTTCCCTTGACTTTTCTGTGCTTCCCCATGAGGCCACACCCAGACAATTCCCAAATCAATCTTAGCCTTGCACCACCCTTTGTTCAATTCATTTCGTCTTTAACCCTTACTAGCACACCGAAAGATACCACTGTGTTCCCCACTCTCAACATGCAAACTCCACACTCATTTGTTTCTCTGTCCCTGTCACTGTGACTCTCCCCTCTGTCTTCCATTTGCCTGACATTCTGGCACCCCCTAACAATGATGGCATTAAAGTTTAACTCCTTGCCACACCTATCTGCCTTCCTCTGTGATTATTCCTCATACATGCCCTGGTTGTGTTTGCTGCCATCAACCAGTGTGACTAGTTCACTTGGAAAGATTGGATGGATTAGGCAGTCTGTATCCAAAAGCACAAAAAAAAAAGGCAAGTCAGGAATGGTGTGAGCATCCACATAGGCTCAAGGTGCCTGAGCACTGAGGGATCAAGCTAGCAGCACTGAGATGTAGCCTGGTCTAGTCTGTGAGCTGAGTACCTGTCCCTGTGCTCAAAGTGTCCTTGCAGCTGCATTTCAATACAAGCTGCCAGTGTGGCCTGAAGCATAGCTTTAAGCATCTTGTAAGGGATTGGAGAGGTGCCTTGAGCATCCTGAGGGGCTGACACAGGTCAGATTACAGCTTCTGTGGATGGGGGTGACGTGGCATGTTCTGAGACGTTGCTACTGGGTAGTCTGGAGGAGTGAGTGTGAGCTGGAGTCATCAGGCATTCATTCTGACCTACACTTCAGGAATTTTCAGCATCTAGTTTCCCCATGACAGGTGATGAGATAGGAAGCTACATGTTAATGAGGCAAGATTGCCAGTTATTAAAACCAATCCCTCTTAATAGGCATCTTGTTGACTCCTCTCAAGAACCTTGCCTTGATGCCTGGAGCTGAGTTGGAAAATAGAGCTAATTGTTGCCAACACTGAGAAAGGCATTGCCTGACTTCTCGCACAATTCTCTAAGACTCCTTATCATAGTACACATTGCTCAGGGTCTATAAGATTTTGCCTTTTCATTATGAAGAATGCATGTTACTGAAGAAGTATCTACCCATCAGACTTTCCAGGAAGAAGTCAACCTTGCCAGGTTCACATCTCATATCTGTGATTGGGTGTAAGAATGCATGTTTTTCTTGATTTTGCCTTACAGGATTGCTTCAATGACTACTGCCCGGCTACTGTGACCTCCATAATTATGAAGTGCTTCGAGAGTTCAGTCATGGTTCACATCAACTCCAGCCTACCAAATTGCTTTAATCCTTTGCAATTTGCCTACTGGTGCAACATGTCCATGGGAAGATGCCATCTCCCCGGCCCTACACTCATCCCTGGAACATCTGGATAACAATGATTACCTACCTCAGGCTCATACTTATTAACTACAGGTCTGCCTTCAACACCATAATTCCTAAACTCCGAGACCTAGGTCTCATCTCCTCCTCTGTAACTGGATCCTCAACTTCCTGACCCATTGATCACAATCAGTAAGAATAGGCAACAATTCCTCCTCGATAATCCACAATAGCAGTACCCCATTAAGTCTGCGTATTAAGCCTCTACCATACTCCTTATTCACTGTGACTGTGTGGCCAACTTTCGCCCCAATTCCAGTTACAAGTTTGCTGACAACACCACAATTGTAGATCGGATCTCAAAAAATGACAAGACAGAGTACAGGAAAGAGATTGAATACTTAGCAGCATGGTGTAAAGACAACAATCACTCCATGCACATTAGCAAAACAATGGAGCTGGTCATTGACTTCAGGAAGCGGAGTGGAGGGCACATCCCTATTTACGTCAATGGTGCTGAGATGGAGATAGTTGAGAGAGTCAGGTTTCCGGGAGTGTTGATTACCAACAATCTGTCCTGGTCCACCCATGTTGTTACAACAGTCAAGAAAGCACAACAATGTCTTTATATCCTCAAGAGGCTATGGAAATTCAGCATGTCAACAATGACTCTTACAGATTTTCAAAGCTTCACCATAGAAAGCATCCTATCTAGATGCATTACAGTGTGGTATGGCAACTACTTTTTCCAAGTCCGCAAGAAACTACAGGGAGTCGTGAACACAGCCCGGTCCATCACACAAACCAGCTTTCCACCCATTGACTCCAGCTATACTTCCTGCTGCCTCGGATAAGCAACCAACATAATAATAGACCTCATGCACCCTGGATAAACTCTCTTCCACCCCTTTCCATCAGGCAGAAGATATAAAAATTTGAATACACGTACAAATAGATTCAAGAACAGCTTCTTCCCTGCTGAGACCAGATTCTTGAACGGACCTCTCAAATATCAATTCTGATCTTTCTCTCTCTCTGCACTTTCGCTGCGGCTATAACTCTGCATTTTGCACTCCATTCTGCTCCCCTGATACACTTTATATGGTATGATCTACTTGTATGACATACAAAATAACACGTTTCACTTTTTTTCAGTACATGCGACAACAAAGAATATGACTGTATCCATGAATCTAATTCAGTGGGCTAGGATGTGAATGGGTCATTCATGGCATTTCAAAAAAGGTTCCTGAACATCACTATTGGAAAGGTTAACCCATCCGAAAGGTTCTGAAAACTTAATAACAACATTTTAGTCCAACTTGGGGAATCTGAATTTGAGCCTCCTGCCTGATGAATTGCTCCCTCCTGCCTTTCTAAGTGCCCCAATGAGCTGGTAAGTTCCCACCCTTGAACTCCATTTCTCCCTCCAAGGTTCCAGTAGAAATGATGGTGAGTGCAGAATCCAGGAAGTGGAGAAATCGGTCTACATCTGAGATTTTGAACAGGGTCATGGTGAGCCAGCAGCCAATTTTTCACCACAGAAAACCTTTCTTCCAGAAGGTCATAATGCACAAGTTCTTTTTCTCATTTTCTTACCAACTCTGATGGCTTAACTTGATTACATTTTTAACTAAAATTAAAAATCAAATATACCAAATAGTCTAAAGTTCTTTGAATTCAGACTTGTCAATCATCTCTGGTTAAAGATAAAATCAAGCTAGCAATTATATGGAATGCTGATAAGCAAATACTCATACCTTATCTGAGTTCTAAAGACCTGCCAATGCCTTTGTGCTTAATACCTTTATATCCAGAACAAAGACTGATATTCAAATTAATAAATTTATCTTCATTTCACAGGTGTCCATTTTGACATTGAATGAAAAACAACGTTGATTGTTAACTTGCAACTATTTTTAAGCCAAATAAAAGCAACCGAATAAAATTAAAAGGCGAGGTAATATTTTCCAAGTCAATACAAAACAAAACATGCTGTGATGTATAATTAGGTGACAATTTCATCCCCATAATTTAATGATGACCAAAACTTCATTTGACATCATTGATAATTTTGGCTAATCAGGTATTTAAAATGCCATCAAATTCTTAGCTTCTTGAGCTAGGGAGGTCTTTCTGTCAAAACTAATATTGCAGTGGACACCGCCTTTTCATTCTGACACCTTAAATAGTTTAGTGAGTGGCAGCATAAATACACCAGGGGTTCACCAGAAAAATGTGACTGAACTTGTACTCAGAAGATCCACTAAGATCTGTACTCAGGAGAACAGGTGAGCAAAGTCACCAAATAGTTTGAAATGCTTTGAATTCAGACTTGTCAATCACCCTTGATTAAAGATAAAATCAAACTAGCAATTACATGGAATGCTGATAAGCAAATGCCCTTACTTTATCTGAGCTCTAAAGGCTTGTTAGTGCCTTTGCCGTTATTAATTTTATGCCCAGAACAGAATTCCTTTCCAGAAACTAAGTTTCTGGTCAATAAATAGGTCATCTTCTCATAAGAATCCATTTTGGATTTGAATCAGCAAAATAAAAACAGCATTGATTGTTAACTTCAGCTATTTTTGAATAATGTATGAAATAAATATTGTAATTTCCCTTTTTAATTGTAGTTCGCATTATTCTCAATGCCATTTATTAGGCTATTTATCAGAAAAGCTTTCCTAAATTAGAAAATACCTTTCAAATGTGGGATTATTATTTGATTTAAACAAAAATTGCAGAACAATTACAGTAAAACTATATATATATGGCCAGATAGCTTAAAAATAATTATGTAATTTCTCTTCTGTCAAATATAGTGCACAAAATTCTTTATCGCTGAGACCCCTTGTTGGCATACCAGTGAGGATTTATGGCGACATTGTGCTGGTGGAGGTAATGCATTTTTAAATCCTATTACTGATTTATTGCTGTACAGTCTTGGGAGAGTTTTTGTTCCCAGTGACAATTACAAAGGCTACATATGATCAAAGAATTCCAAAGCTTCAAGAGAGTCATCTCACGAGACAGATACTGTACACAAATGTAATAAGTGCTTTAACAGTTTTTACTTAACTGATAAATAATAAAGGTTTTGAAAATGAATCTTCAATGATTCCTGGGAAATGGTCGTCATGTAGCAAAACACAGACATTTCTTTAAGATGACATAGAAACATAGAAAATAAGAACTTGTGTAGCCACTTGGCCCATTGAGTCCCCATCCACCGTTCAATATAATCATGGCTGATCATCTATCTCAACACCATACTTCTGCTGACTCTTCATACCTCTTGATACCTTTAGCTTCTAGAAATCTGTTGATTTCTTTTTAAATATAATCAGTGACTTAGACTCCACAGGCTTCTGTGGTAGACAATTACACTGGTTCATCATCCTCTGCTTGAAGACGTTTCTCCTCATTTTAGTCCATAATAGGGATTCTATGTCTATGTCTATGTCTATGTCTATGGTCAACTGCATATATGAGACCATCACCCCTTACTCGGGACCTCAGCCAGAGGAAACCTCATCTCTGCATCTACTCTGTCTTGCCCTGTCAGTGTTTTGAATGTTTCAATGAGATCCCTGCTCATTCTTCTAAATTTCAGAGAATACATACCCAGTTAATCTAATTTCTGCCCGTATGATGAACAGACCACCCCAGGACTCATTCTTGTGAATCTTTGTAGAACTGGCTTTAAAGTAAATCTATCTTTCCTTAGGTAAGGAGACCAAAACCGCACACAATACACCAGATGTGGTCTCACCAAGGCCCTGTATCACTGCAGTAAAATTTCCTTGCTCCTCTACTCAACCGTCTTGTTGTGAAGGCCAAAGTATCAGCTTTCAAAACTGCTTTCTGCACCTTAATGCTACTTTCAGTGACTGCATATACAAAGGCATCCAGGTCTTTTGGTTAATCAACGTTTCCCAAACTAATACCTTTTAAATAATGCTCTGCCATTCTGTTTTTCCAACCAAAGTGGACGTCTTCATACTCACATACATTATACTGCATCTGCCACCACATTTTCCCACTCACAAATTCCCAAATTGTCCTTAAGTCTTTTTACACCCTCCCCACCATTCATAATCACAGCCAGTTTTGTGCTGTGAGCAAACCTGGAAATATTACCTTTGAGTCCTTCATCCAAACTGTCCAAAGACACGCAGGTTAGGTGGATTGGTCATGCTAAATTACCCATAGTGTTCAGGGATGTGCAGGCTAGGAGATTAGCCAAGGGAAATGCAGGGTTACAGAGAGACGCTAGCAGGGACAGTCTGGGTGGGTTGCTATTTGGACAGTCGGTGTGGACTCGATGGGCTAAATGGCCTGCTTCCACAGTGTAGGGATTCTATGATTCTATGATTATGTTGTAAATGGCAGGACCAAAGCACAGATCCCTATGATACCCTCCTACCACTCTGAAAACAACACATTTATTCCTTCTCTCTGGTTCCTTCTACTCAGCAATTCTCAATTCATACCAGTACATTACCATAAATTTCATGTGCTCTGATTTTGTGGCACTTTATCAAAAGCTTTCTGAAGATCTAAATACGCCACACATCCGCTGGTTCTCACACATCTATTCTGCTGGATACATCCTCAAAAAATATCTGTTAGGCTTGTCAAACATGATTTCTCTTTCATAAATCCATGTTGACTTTGCTTAATAGCATTGGTATTTTCTAATTGTCATATTTTCACATCCTTTATAATAGAACAACATTTTGTCTACTACTACTATTCAGCTAACTGGTCTGTAATTCCCATTTTACTCCCACCTTAGACTTTTAATCAGTAAGGCTAGATTGGCCACACTCCAGTCTGGCAGGACTGTTCCAGAACCTGCAGAATTTTGAAAGATTACAACCATGGTGGCTCAGTGGTTAGCACTGCTGCCTCACAGCATCTGGGACCCGGGTTTGATTCCATCATCAGGTGACTGTCTGGGTGGAGTTTGCACATTCTCCCTGTGTCCACATGAGTTTCCTCTGGGTACTCCAGTTCACTCCCACAGTCCAAAATTGTGCAGGCTCTGTGGGTTGGCCATGCTAAATTGCCAATAGTGTCCAGGGATGTGTCAGCTCAGTGGATTAGCCATGGGAAACGCAGAGTTACAGGGATGGGGTAGGGGTCGGGTCTGGGTGGGATGCTCTCCAGAGCGTTGCTGTGGACCCGATGGGCTGAATGGCCTGCTTCCACGCTGTAGGGATTCAAAGAATGCATCCATTATTTCCATGGCCATCTCCTTTAGTACCCTGTAATATAGATTATCAGGCCCCGGGGTTTTATAAGTTGTCAGTAGCATGAATTTCTTCATCTTTTTTCTCACTAATACTAATCTCCTTCAGTTCCTTCTTCCCAGTCATCCCTTGCTTTTTGCAAAGGTTTTGTCTCTTCTTTTGTTTAATTGTTCTGGCATTTCCTTGTTCTGCATGATCGTTTCTCCTGGTACAAAACATAAGAGGCTAATATTTGTCTGCAGTGCCATTTCCTTTTCAGAAGACAAAAGGCTACTTTCCCTAGAAATCTTCTATGGCTCCTTGTTGGATCTAACACTGACTAGAATTTCTTTTGGTGGCCATTTGTTGAGCCACTTTTCCTGTTGTGTTCTTTTACCTGAAACAAATATTTAACTAATGCAATGCATTCATTTGTTCCGAAAATATCAACCATTGACCATCCACTGACATGCCTTTTAGTGATATTAGTCAGTCTATTAGAAATAACTCACCTCCCAAACCTTATAGTTTCCTTTCTTTATATATAGGATCCTGGATTTGACTACTTTACTTTCTATCCCAACAAAGATTTTGATCATGTTTTTTGAAAGTACTTCTCACAATAAGATGAGTATCAAACCTTCTCTTATTGCAAAAATCCAAATCTAAGAAAGCCTGTTCCTGGTTGGTTCCTCAATGTGCTGGTTTAAAAACAAGATCTTGTACACATTCCAGAGGTTCATCCACCACAGTATTATTGCCCAGTTTATTCGTAGATTAAAGTCACCAATGAGCACTGTGGTATCTCCAATTTCCTGTTTAGTGTCATCTCTGACCTTACCACAAATGTTTGGAAGTCAAGAGATGACTCCCATTAATGCTTTCTGTCATTTGTTGCTTCTTAGCTCCACCTACATTGCTTCTGAGTGACCTATTGAAAACCTTATAATGATTCCGCACTTGATCCTTGGCAGGTTTGAATGTAATTAATATTTTGGAACTGTCAAATGGAGCAGCTCCTTGGAGCTCTGTTTCCTGAACGTTGTTACGTACACAGATTGCTGACTCACAAAGTGCAAATTGCATACAACAAAATGGTTTTCATCATGGAAGCAGTTTATTTTTTAATGTCACTTTCACAATACATCGTAAGGCTGTCAAAGAAATAAGAAGCACAATGAAAGTTGCAATGAGAATTGATTTTAGAGATGTGCAAAAAATATCACAATCAAATGCCAGAACAATGATATTGCTTCCAATGTGGCTTAAAATTCTGGACTAATTTATGTTCCTTTTGCACTGTTTTAATTACAGAATGGTGCACGTATACACCTTAAGGCCAATCGGTGGAGCCAATATAGTGAACTATGATAGGTCAGGGTCCGGCATCTGTCACAGTTCATTATATTGGCCATATTAGGTTAGTTATGCCGCGAATGGCAAAGACCAGATGTTTCGAAAGGGATGCTTATCCCTCAAAATTGCTGCAACGGGTTATAGTGCATAGTCATCACATTGTACTGCTTGCATTTGAGATCTTCCAGTTTCATGGAAAAGCCAGGATTTCAATTGAAAATCAGTGAAGTGTACATCAGCTGATAATGCAATAACCTAAGAATATGTTTTACAACTTCTTCCAAGACGGCCATGCAAGCATAAATCCCCAAAATGCAGAAGCATCCAGTAACAGATATGGACGAATTTCAACATGGGTTATGACAAAGCCATTCATTGTAGGAAGTAAAGGTTAAGCAACAAATTCAGTATGACAAATAATAAATTTCCTTTAAAGGAGACAACTGTCATGTCAGGTACTAGCCAAGAAATCTATTTGCTTTAAATCGCTGCCAAATCCTTATGTTAAGTGAGGAAACGTGAGTAAAATTCCTGCATGACTAAATGTAGGATCTTCATTGTTATTTGTAAGTGGGGGTCAGGGAAGGGCAACACGCTATTTTCTGCACCATTATTATGTTAGAGGTCATGTCTCCAGCATATGTAGTGAAAGCTAACACAAACAAGACATGCAAGTGAGATTACAATTGAAAGGCCCACCCCCTTGAAAGGTAAACGTAGTATGCAAGTGCACCAATAGTTGTCAAACGATGAAGAGCCTGCACATGTGAAGGACAGTAACAGACAGCTATGGTCTAAAATGTGGTCATGACTGCTTCTAGGCATACTGAAATACTGAATTTCAGAAGAAGTTCTGTTGTAGAAAAAAAACCTTACATACACCTCATGCTGCTCGACTTGAGCAGCCATTAAAGAAGAGGCCAAGTACAGGTTGTGTCATGTGTCTCTAGACACATTTCCAGGTTCTATTGATCATGGACTCCATCTTTTTAAAACCATAGTCCCTTCAGTCTTGTTGATGTGATGTAACGTGCTTTTTAGTACTTGTAAGAGTTTTCTCAATGTTTATGTCTGCACGCTCTCCAACTTTAAATTTGATGCAGGGTTTGTTTCAGCTACTAGTCAGATCATCCTTATTTCCATTGAAGTTTGTACCCAGAGTTATTAATCATTATGCAAGATAGTTTAGATATGAAATTAAGAGCAATTAGTAGTTCAAATGCAAGCAATCAGTTGATAGTATCAAACTTCAGTAATGCTGAAAAAAGACACATTTTGTCAAACCTTTTCCTTACACTCATCAGGACACTACACAAGAAATACCAATATAATGGAAAAACAACATTTTATACTGTCTGAAAAGGGAGTGATGATTAATTGGTTGGATTTTGTTAGTAGGGACATTGCCATGGAAAATGTATCAGTTATATGATGACCGCCATTTAACTGCCTAGTTTTGTTGCATTTGAATGATACAGGTTGACATTGATTTCCCAAGGCTTTTTCCTAAAAGTGAAACAGAGAGTGGCTAAATCTTTAAGTTGAAACAATTGCATTGCTCCTGTATGTGGATATTGTTTTCCACTTACAGAATATATAAGAATATATAATGGAATTTAATAGACTATATACAAGTTTACAAAAATTCTACTTGTAGATTCAGAAATCAGTACTTGTGAGTGTTGAAAATAGATAGATGATTAATATTAATTGTACATAAACTTTCAGAAAGAAACACATTCTTTTAACAGATGCTGTCATGACCAAAATGGGGCAGAATGCACTTTCACTCTAGTCTGACAGCTCCATGGGTCATAATGCAAAATAAAATACCCAAGTCCCAGTATGGTTAATTGTATGCTTTCTCTATATAAGGCATGGACTGAAAAATTCCATCAACTGGTTTATTTGAATACACCCCAAATTAACTGAACTTGTTCAATGTAGACACAAAATTGTATAAAAAAATCAATGTTTTATATTTCATACACCTCTATAATTAACAGAAAACATATTGACAAAGGCACACACAAGCACACACACATCAGGTAAAGGAAACAAATAGACTTCTCTCCGCAAAGATTCACTTTAAAAAAGAAACATACTTACTGCTTGACAATAGTTATTCTTTAAGGCAAAAACTGATAAGTTGTATAATGTTCTGAACTGTATCAATCTGATGTTCTTGCACATGTGATCAAGTCACTAATCATGCACAGTTGTCTCTGGGATGTTGGCAGATACAGCTTGCTCAGGAGTTACAATGTTGAGAAGTTCTTTCAGTTTCTCTTCCAAAAGAACAATCAAGTTTCAAGCTGAATTTACCAAAAAGGTGTTTCAGACACATGAGGCAAAAGCTGAGAAGCTTATTCTATAGATAGTAGGAACTGCAGATGCTGGAGAATCTAAGATAACAAGGAGTAGAGCTGGATGAACACAGCAGGCCAAGCAGTATCAGAGGAGCAGGAAAGCCGACGCTTTGGGTCTAGACCTTCTTC